>LPNX011074114.1:42029-77329 GCA_001517045.1 Pseudotsuga menziesii | reverse complement strand
TTTTTGGCTGCTTTCTTTATCTGAAGTCTGCACAGTTCATGAGTGAACAAGTGATGATATGAAGGCTCAGTCTGTGAAGTGGCAGTGTTTATGAATATAAACAGTGATCTGGGGTATCAGCCTCTCTGAGTGGGATTTATTAGCTTTTTTCCAATCCACTATAAACTCTGTAAAAAATTGTGGCTACCTGGAGATATGAGTTTGGGAAAGTGTACATCTGAAGAAGCCATAATTCTGGTTTCATCTCAGTTCCAAACCAATATTACATTCATTGTTCTCTGCTGACCGGAGGACTCCTTATCTCCTTGCAAAGGTGGTTTTAAGCTTTCTCTATATGGCTGGTTATTTAACAGAGGTTATTGAAGTCCACTTAGGATGATATTTGACTGCTGCTGATGATAAGGAAAGTCTGAAGATTATCGTGTTAGCACTCACCTACAGCAATACATTACACTCTCCTTATTTTGGGACAGAGGTACACTATACTGTAACTTCATGCTATCAGGTCTGAATATTGTTTTTAATCTTGAGTTATTGATGCTGGTTTAGATTATGTGAGAAGTGCTATTTTGTATGATGAAACCACACCAATTTGGAATGTGAAAAAGATCTAAAGAAGTGACATATGATTTGAACATGTTCACTCGATGTTTATGATGCTTACACTACATATATGCTACACGATACATTCTATGTTGTGATTTTATAATGTTGATACATTCAAGTGGCAGCAGTAAGAGGTTCTTTTGCAGCAGAGATTTCCTTTTGAGTAGCCCAAATTCCTATGTTCGCTGAACCATATTACAGTATACTAGACAGCAGTTTGAAGTGATAGCTTGTTCAGCATGACCGTGATGATGAGCAGAGAATTGGCGTGACAGGTTGGCAGTGATCGGAGTGCAATGGTTATCAGCAGAGAGTACAGGTTTTGGTATTTGACAGGTCCACAGGCTCGGCATATCAGCAGAGAGTACAGGTTTTGATAGTTGACAGGTTCACAGGTTCGGCATATCAGCAGAGAGTATAGGTTTTGGTATTTGACAGGTCTACAGGTTCGGCAATATTTTTCTTATCAGGGTGTCAGGACGGGGTAAGGAAAGGAGGTCGTAGCCTCCTTCCGGTAGAAGCCGGTAAACTAGGGAGTGGTAGCTTCCTTCAGGTTGTAGCCTGTAAAACAGGGGGTCGTAGCCTCCTTTCAGTTGAAGCTGAAAAATTGAAGTCTATATAATAAGACAATTGTTCTTTTCATCCAGTTATTTCTGGACAACTATTATTAAAAAGGCTTCCGTGGTTTTACTCCTAGGACTTGGGTTTCCACGTAAAAAATCTTGTGTACTGTGCATCTTGTTATTTTTCATGACTGTTGATGATATGCTGCTATGATTGGTGATTAGCAACTTGCTCTTGATCAGAATATTTTTTTTAATTGGCAAATACTGATTCACCTCCCTCTCAGTATTTCAACATCCACTCTATGCTAGTTGCCTTCTACATGCCATAGAAGTCAACACCTGCTAAAACTAAGTCATGGACCACTTGGGAAACCTTCTGGAAACCATATTTAGCATGTCTTCTTTATTCTAGATCCTCCAAAGCGGATATCTGCTTTTTCTGCAAAGCTGCCTGTTTTATTGAGAATTAAGGCAAAAGGGAAAGCAAGACTAGGTGTAGTTGACTTTTTTTTTTCCCACATAATACTCCATCCTTTTCTCCTAATAAAATCATGTATGAGTTGTCTTTACATCCCTTATTAGCTTGCTTACTTGACTTTGCTAATTCGTGAGCCTCTAAGTGGATTTGGAAAATGCTTTATGCACCTATGGGGGATTTGACTAGATTTAGTAAGCCTACTTTTTGACTATTTCGAATGGAATCCTTATGCATTTGAATATCTCCTATAATTATATATTGCAGCAGCCTATGAGTTCACAAGGTTGGCTATTGTACACTTATTCAATACAGATTAGTGTTATGCTCCAATTTCAGTCTCCTTTGATGGTAATTTTGCATGTTTGATTATCAATTTTGTGAGTGTAATTGTTCTATTAGTTGGGTTCAATTTCCATAGTACCTAAGGTAATAATCTCAGATAGAGATGTAAAATTTACAAGAAATTTTTGGAAGGTCTTGTTTAAAGGACTAGGCACACAATTAAATTTCAACACTGCATATCATGCACAAACGAATGGACAAACTAAAAGAGTAAAAAATATTCTAGAATACATTGTTAGAATCCATGTAATGGAAAAACTAAGTAAGTGGGAATATTGCTTGCACTTAGTAGAATTTGCTTACAATAATAATTTTCAAGTATCACATGGAATGAGTCCCTTTGAAATTATCTATAGACGCAAATGTAACACTCCAATTTCTTGGAGTAGTCCCATTGATAGGTTAATGTTAGGATCTAAATTTTTAAAAGACATGGAACTAACAATGAAACATGTACAACAAAATTTAAAGGCTTCCTAAGACAAGAAAAGTAGTTATGTCGACTTGAAAAGAACTCCTTGAGAGTCCTAGGTAGGAGAGCATGCATATATAAAGGTAAAACCCAAGAAAATATCCCTAAGACTGGGCATATATTCAAAATTGGCACTCAGGTATTGTGGGCCATTTTAAATTTTGGAAAAAGTAGGCTCGGTAGCATACCAGTTAGCCTTCCCGCCTACGATTAAAGTACATAACATTTTCATGTTTCCATTTTGAAGAAGTACGTTCATGATGCTACTCATGTAATTGACTGGAATGTTATACACTTGGAACTTGGAGGAGAGTTTCAGGTGGGACTAGAGCATATTCTCATCAAGAGATAGCTTTTACTCTGAAACCGTACCATCGAACAAGTAAAGGTGCAATGAAAGCACCTTAGTCCATAAGAGTCCACTTCGGAATTGGAAAGTGATATGCGGGAGGTGTATCCAATCCTATTTCAAGATGTAATAATGGAAGAATAAAGGAAGAAAAATAATAACACGGAGGATGGTGTTATCCTCTAAGGGGAGGTGTATGTAATACACCGAATTAAATTATTATTCTTTTTGAATATTTGAATATTTTATATTTTTGACAAGAAATTAAAAAATAGATGTAATGGATTATTCTTATTTATAGACAAGTGAATTTTAGCGTGAAATTCGATAGATTTGATGTCTAAAATTTGATAGACACGTGTCTGTTATTCGACAACACCATTTTTTTTGGCATAAGTGGGAATTCAATAGTTATTCGACACCATTTCAAACCCCGTCGATATTTCAACAGCATATCATTGTAGATTGAGAAAGTTTTACTTCAATTATGTGTCAAATTTCGGAAGACAAGACGTTGAATACCCGACGGTTACCACAGGCATTCGAAACCTTGAAGCTATCACTGGGTGTCAAATTACCTATGACGGGACGCCGAATAACCAACGATTATCAATTCCATCTGACACATTAAAGCCGTCAGTTTCATTAAATATTCGTCGGATGTCATGTCCTAGGAGTCGAAATTCCAATGGGATGTATATGTTGGATGTGTAGCAGATTCATCGGATTGGAAGTATTTCCGATGACATATGCCACTCAAAATATGTCAGAAAACCGATGATCCTGTATAAATTAAAAAAAAAACCCTTTCTATGGGTGCCATATTTTCTTGTGCCACTATTCCAAAAATTGGATTTTCCGCATATGCAAAGTGAATGAGGATGCCCAATACCACTCTCCTTGAACACAACATAAAACATAAGTATACTTCACTATGTTATACATGTCTTTGTGTTTGTGAGATATTCAAGGAAGGAAAATATTTTAATTAATCCAGAATTAAACAACTCAAACTTCAATAGACATCCAATCGTTGCATTCTACAAACATCCATTGTAATTAGTTGGACATAATGAAATTATCTTATCTTAGCTTAAATATATTTAAACAATTTTCACTAACATAGGGAAAACTATGAACCCCCAAAAAATGCTCTGGATGATATCTATCAAGGCTTCTTAATGAAAGAAAAAATAGAAATGTAACAAACATACAACATACCAACTTGAAGCTCTCTATAAATAGAGATATGAATATACATTAACAACAATTATAAACCATTTATTAGCAATTATGATCAATTAAAAAATTTAACATTAGCGATGACATAGGCATGAACACAAAAAAACACTATAACTATCAGCTAGCATGCTAACAATTAAGATCAAGTTGTGCTTGTGTGTGCAAATTTTTCGGGGGTTATTATATATGTTTTTGTTTGTCATATATTTGAGTAGAGCATAGGTTGGCCATGGTTATTCTTTTACATTTGACCAATTTTGGCCATGCCCATTATAAGGAAACATGTTTTCTCCATGGAGCAAAGATCATTGAGTTGGATTACCTAAAGTAGAGATGATATATTAAAACACTAGTTTTTACAGGTAGGATGGATCTATACCTTAGGATTTGACCAATGAGGAACTTTTACCATTAGATCAAGGGATAACATGCAAGGAATTATAAGGGATATGGAGTTAGAGAGGTGCCAATTCTAAACGAAAATAATCCTTAATATAACACCGTTGTTTATGAGAATATGACATGCATACTTGGAATAGGGTGAATGGATATTGGTATAAACTCTATTATTTCTATGTGGGGAACAAATGAAGGAAACTAGAGTGATTTTGGGACCAACTTGAATACATCATATGTTGAATCTTTCCAATAAATAACAACTTATTTCTATGTTTGATGATGATATGTATCAAATAGATGGACAAAGTCTCATTCTTCTTGGTAAACTATAATTCAACACATGTCTTCCTAGTTCACATATCAATCATACATTTTAGGGGCATCAAATTATTCTCCCTCTTAGAATGCAAAGTTCATGTGAATTTCTAGAGGCACAATCCTACCCATACCAAGTGATGAGAAGCTCAAGTTTGGAAGGGGTGAGACACACTTTTATTGTGTAAAAGGACAACATCTATGAGAAAATTATGCATAATATTACAAACATTTATTTCCTATATTTTATTTTCAAGTATTAAATAATATGTGAGGATATTGATTCTCTCATTTATGTCTCTCTTAGGACCTTGAGAATATGTTAGAATAATATGACAACCTAGAAGGTAGTGACAGCTCTACGAGAAGCGAAATATTTTTAGTGACTATAGTTGACCATGATATTACTCATTTTGGTGCAATGGTCAATAACGGGAATTCAATTACATTAATGGTGATGTTTTCAATGGAAGACCTAAGTGTATATTCAAGAAGTATTTATACATCATGGAAATATGTCATTTCAACATTCATATTTTTAAATACAATTTCTAGCATCCTAATTAGGTTATCAATCACTCTAGTACCATTAATTTTCAAAGGATGCATATTTGTATCCTTATCATCTATCACAATATTCACCACTTTCTTTGGATTAAAAACTAAAATTTGCATGATATCAAATTCCTCTTCTAAATACTTTGAATTAGAATCCCATTTGGGAATTGGAATGCCATATGTATTAGATCATAAAACCAATTTTGCAACAATTAACAACATGTGATTAGGATCATTGGAATTAAACTCTAGGGCATTTGGAAAATGATTTGGAGAAAACCAGAATGGTGCACATCAACTTGTCATTGAATTATTAAGGAATGTGTAATTAAGATACTTCACACAACCTAAAAAATATTCCTCAAACCCATGTCAATTCCAAAATGAAAATTGTGAAGATTGTCAAAACCCAATCAAGTTCAAAAAAAAACTTTGAAATTAATTGAAGACAAGATGTAAGTTGGAACAAATATACACTATGTAAAGAAATTAAATTCTCTCACCCAAGATAAAAAATATTGAAATATTACACCTCTCTTTGAAACCAAACATTCAACAACACACTTCAAAATTTCTTGAGCTTGAGCATCTCCTATTGACTTAATAGTTTCTTTGTATTCTTCTAGTTTTGTAAAAAACATTTTCTTCAACTATAGTTTTCTCTAACATACCCTGAGATTCTGATATTTCTCATGTTATAAAGTATTTAATATTATGTGGAAATGAATGAACATTGCACATGGGTTCCACCCTCAAATATCTCTCAATAAACATAATAAAATTAGAACTAGAGTTCACACTACAAGTATTCAATCTTCTTCTCTAACTAGTACAAATTCTACCTCAACTATTGATTATCTTCCTAAATTTGCTCATTTATCGATGTGAATTATTCCAAAGTTGTGTTTTTCAAATCCTTTCCCATGGTTTCTTTGTTTCAACGTGCACCTACTGAAGATACACCGCTATGATATCAATATGATATATCATCACTTAGCCAACTCACAAGTGAATTCACCAATTCATATTTATTTACTTTTGAGATGGAAAAATGAAATGTCCTTTGTTGTGTTGGTTTATTTAACCTTGTTATGTATTATTCATGTCACTTACTATAGTTTAGTTGTCTTTAAATATGCTACTGTTATCTTTATATTTATTGTCATTTTTATAGTTGGAGAAGGAGAAGGTTTATAGACAAGATACTCTTAAGTATGTCATGTATTTAATAGAAATGTAATTCATAGGAAGAGACTTTAATCAAAATAGGTTCCTATTTCCTCTTATCCATAAGGAAGGTTTCTTTAAAAGGGAAACTATTCCATATGTGTTTGGGGGATCAACTTATTATTATGAATTTAGTCAAGGAGGAACTAAGAAAGGTCATATCAAAATTAATGACGACACTGATAAGATAGGATGGTATTTGAATAAGAATGGGGGGGGGATATACACCTCGTCAGGGTTATAGTTTTCAGTGGATTAGGACACAACATGATCCTAAGTGGTAGTATTCTAAGTTATAAAAAGCTTAAATCCCTTAAAAAATCTCTTATACATATGTGGCTATAATGAATGACAAAGTGTTTACATAGGATTTGATACAAAAAAGGTGCGTCGAGAGACCTAGATATTATATCCTGTATAAAAATTGTGAGGAAAATATTATGGACCTTTCTATATTATGTCCTATTGCACTTCAGATATATAGGGGCATTGCTCAATGGTTAGGTTTGCAGGTTTGGTTTTAGAAGAAAAACATCAACAAGAATAGGGATATTCCCTTCCTTTTTCTTTGAGGCATCTGACTTTATCATAGTTCTATTTTATTTGACAATTTGCATACCCCTATAGTCCAGGTTTCTACATAGACTTTGGCTATATTTAAACCTGTTAAGAAAGATTCCTAATAAAGTCCCTTGCTAGGTTAGGGAGCTTCAAATTGACAAAACAATAGATTGGGGATTCTTTGATGTGACCAAAAAGGTGATAAGAATATCAGCTGCCTCGGTGGACTTCTATTCTAAATGATAGACAATACTTCAAGTTTAAGGCAGGTCTAGGTAATGGTTCTAACAATTATGTAGAATAATTAATCTTATATCCTTATTGATTGTTGTTGAGACAAAAGGTATTCATTGACTTCAGGTATATGGAGATTCCATGTTGGTGATTACATGGATGAAGAACAATCAACAAATCCATAAAGTGACTTTATATCCTTTGGCTATATAGATCAAGGAAAATTCACATCTCTTTGATATGATCACTTTTGTCCATATATAGAGATCTCGGGAAACCCTAGGTTTGTATCTGCAATCTAATTAGATGTGAAAAAAAATATCTATTATTTTGACAACGATTGTGTTACAATGAAAACCATTCAAAACCAACAACAAGGAACCTAACATTTTCATCCAACAAAACATGTTCTCCATGTTTTTGGACTTCTAAGCATATTTGATATTTTCTATTATCAATTCAAGCAAGTAAAAATTATAGGGAACAAAGAATGGTACAAATTGAGCAAGTATGGAATACAAATCGAATTAACAAAAGAAAAATATGTATGAGAATTAGGAATATGTTGCTGATACTATTTATCATTTTTTTGGTACAACTTACCTTGATTTGTGGAGCTTCACACTATCTTCTTTTGCTCTACCTTTCAAATCATCTTTCAACATACTACACATATTTTCCTGTTGCAATAATTTCATGTTAGGACCCATCAAATAAATTTTTGCATGTTTATGAAAATAACAAAACAAATCTAAACAAATATAGCTTGAGTAGTTTGTCTCAATGAATAGAAACAACAATAATAATGAACATTTTACTGTTGATGAACATTTTTAATTTAAAAATGTAAATTACAATACTATTCAAGTAAAATAATTGGTAATAAGATATCACTTGAGGAAACATGGAGAACCACAACACTATGTATATAAGGCCATCGATCACATCAAAATGCCAATTTTGCCTCTGAAATATGAAAATGTTTTCCAAGGCTATCTGTAACAAGTTCCAATGGATGATTCAAATAGCAATAGTAAAATTTAAACACTACAATTATAGAAATAACTGTTTTTAATGTATAATTCCTTACCATTCATTGAGCTCCTCTCTGTTTTGAGAATAATTTAATATTCTCTACTAAATAGGACCAACCACGTGAAGGTGGAAGCTCTTATGGCCCCTCCCCCCCTCACATCACTCTCAATTCCCCAAACCCAATACATCTACTTGCAAATAAAAATTTAGTTCAAATTAATTCATTCAATACATGAAAAAATATTTCATTAAACCATTCATTCATTCAATAGTTGAAAAAACATTCATTAAACAATTCATTCAGTCAATATCCGATAAAACCATTCAGTAAACCATTCATTAAAGCATTCATTCATTAAATAGCGAAAAAAACGATGCACGACATTGTGTTATAAAAAATAATTACTCAAAATTTCTTTAGTCACTTCTTTTTTACTTTTCTTCTCTTTACATAATGAGCAATAAGCGCATCTTCTAGACTTTGTTGATCGGTCTCCCTAGTAGATTGCTTGCCACGTTGAACTTGCAGCAAGGGGCTCAGAATTGTTAGAATAATGTGAAAATGTTGCATTAATTTATTTTTGTTTTTATAATTAGAATTAATTCATTTAAAAAACATTACAAAGGTGTTTTTTTACCTGGCGTGGGCACATCATGTTTTTCATTATCCTATCCAGGCTCAACCTGTACAATGTTACCTACATCTACATGCTCTGTAGTTGAATTATGGAGAAGTACAATTAATGTTCATCATCTGCAATTATCTATACAAAAATGTAGCATATTAATAAACTCATTACCAGGAATCGAAGAATAATATTCGACTGGTTGGTGTACATCCTCGACATTAACGGGATCATTACTTTCCTGCTCAAAATAGAATAAATAGTTTTTGTTAATTCTTTATAACGAATATATTGCATGAGAATTAATAAATTTTCATTAAACTATATATCTTTTATATACCTGTGCACCAGATGGATCACCAGAAGACCATGTATGCCCAGACAATATTTTTTCAGCGTTCAACAACAACTTCAAACCCGTGTTGGAAGACAAGATTCAAGGCTTCCTGAGTGGGAAATTCTTTGAATCGTTCGACCTACATATTGGCATAACGTCATTAATTTTACATTTTGCATCAAAATAAAATGAAAATAATTTTCTATTTATTATTTGGATGCAGTATCGGGTTTTCGATACTTACAAATCATGCCACCAAATTCGAATAACCACAAGGCCCAATCTTGTGTTGACCAATTTTATCTAGTACTACCTTTGTGGCCTTTGATGTGTCTGACAGCCTAATCAAGTGTTGAATTACATTAGTCGATTTTCCAAATTTGATATAAAAATTAATAATAATAAGGCTTACCATTACATTATGGAATGTATTGCATACCTCCCTGTGCTTGGTGGTATCTTTCTTGATTTTCTTAGAGCCCTCTCTTTTCCATATTCCACTAGGGCTTTCAACTCCCTTGATGGAATCATCAAAGGGAGCTCATACCTAGGGTTCTTTTCTAGGTGAACCCTATATTGGTCTCAAAAAATCTTCATATGTTTTCCAACCTTCTTTAGGAACTTCATTGTATCGAAGGTATCTTTGCCGAACAGACCAATCAACTGATTAGTGTTAGACACTGAGAGGAGGGTGAATCAGTGTAAAGCCAATTTTACAAATTTTCTTAACTTGTCACAATTAACTACCAATTCATCATTACATTATTCTACCAATGTCATAATCAAAACATCTTTCACTTCATCATTCACGTATCATAAGCATTTGAATCATTAAGAACCATAATACAACAAAACACAACATCATATAATTTTGTAATCTTTTGTATTAGTTTTGGTCTGGCTACAATTGTTAGGTAAAATCAGCACCTACTGATACAAAGAGCACCTACTCTGCATCTAGGACCCTGCCTGGTTTTCTTAGACCCTGCTTAGAAGGGTTTGAGGTATCCTAACCTCAAAAGCAAGATAAGCTTGCATTTACAGATAAAGCATACTGTCAAATCAACATCATCTTTCTGTCCACGTCATCACTGTCACATCACATAAACACTTATCTCTAGCACCTCTTCAATCTGCATTAACATATTGTCTCATCAGTGGTTCATCATCATTTTTTCAGGTGCATCATTCTGACCATAACACAGAATGCATCATACTGTCCATCAAATTGCTGCCAGCATCATACAATCATCCTTATACACATCATATCAATATGCTCTACTGCTTGTCAACATCGTCAACAATTATTTCAGTCTGCATGCATCATCATCATCAAGGTCTGTCTAAGCATAAGATCACCAACAAGGTCTTTAACATCATCATAGGTTATGCTTCATCAAAGTGCACAAGGCATGTCATCATCAAGGTCTGTATACATCTAAACATTCAATCACAAAATTCTTCTCTTTAATCTCATCAATACTAATGCAACACTCTTATGCTCAAGTGTGTCAATTTTGTTAGTCAACACTGATCATCAGCTGTACTACTCAAGGTTCATGTCAAGCACAAGGGTCTTCCCAACACAATCAACTCAATCAACCCAACATAAAGGTCTTCACAAATCGGGCTGTCAAACAACAATCAAACTTGTCATCAATTTGTCTTCATGATGATGGATGTCATACTGCTGTAGGTGTCTATCATTCTGCCTCTACAATACAACTTGGACTGTACTATACATATCACTGAGAATGTGTAAGCATCATCAAGCATATCTCAGGAGTCAAAACATATCACACCATATCATTGTATATTCATCACTCTCAAATCATGTCACTGTAAGCATTATATCACTTGTCACTTGACACTTCTTTTGCTGTAGGTGTCACAGTCACACTCTCATGCTCACTCAATCGCAGTCAAGAATATCACTGTCAAGGTAAGCAAATCATACTTGTCAAGTTCACCATAGTCAAGCATTAACACAGACTTGGACTATCATCATGAAACTTGCACAAACTTCATATTTTGTCAATCACTATCAATACTTCAATCTTGGACTGTCTAGACTTCAAATAGAGGACTGTCAAGACACTTCAAGAAAGCACTGTCATCTCTTCAGGTGCTGGGCTAGGACTTCATCACAAAAGGTTCTAGGCTTTCAGCTTCATGAGTGAACTATCATAGTCAATCCCAATATCAACATATCATCATCATACTTGTATATGCTACTGTATGTGTAACTAGGGCATCATCCAGGCATCTCTAGTATACCCAGATCTTCACATCACTGCATTTACAAACTGTGGCTGTCAAAAATTTAGACTGTGTTAGCGGTAGTGTTCTTCCTTAGCTCGGATCTGTTGCAGTGGTAGACACCTCTTCGAAATCAAGACTGTGTGTCAAGTCAAGCTACCATCAATCTATGCTAAGAGGTTTACCGTGAATGGTTTAACAAGGATCTCCAACATCGTAAGTATGAACTCAAGTGCCATCATCATCAATCATCAAGGTAGGGTAGCATCATCATGCATACATCATCATTATAACAAGTATGTATCATATAATTGAGTATGATCTTACCTTATACATGATTTGTGTATGTCTCAAACAAAACCAACCTTAGTCTTGAAGATGACCTACACCATTGCTTGAATTCAAGACTGTTTGTTCAATCTCCAGGTCTGTGGACTACTTCAAACCTCAAGGAATTCACTGTGGAAAGAACTCGATTTCACGATCAACTAGGTCACTATTCTAGGCATCAAAACTTGGATAAAACTCAGACTATTTTCACTTCCACAGCTCAGACCATGTAAGAGCTGTAGATGTCTTCAACATTGGAGTGTTTCAACCTCTCAATAATCACTGTAGTAGGCTCGTGACTGTCATAGAAATTCAGGCATTTTATGTAAGCTGTAGATGATAAAAAACAAGGTTAAACTTCACCCTCTGCTGCAAAATTTTTGATTGTACTAAAACATTGATTACTGCAATAAAATTTGGACTGCTCCATATGCTAGGTAACATCACATTGTGATGTTTTGGTGTAAAAAAAAAAACTCAGTTTGTTGCTTGACTTCTGCTACAAAATTTTAGGACTGCTCCTCTACTGTTGCCAGAATTTCCTTAGTCATCTGCTGCCAAAAACTAGACTGTTTTCCTTCTCTTCAAATTAGGGTCTGCTCCTTTAATTGCTGTAATTTCGGACTGCTGCCACAAACCCCACAAAATAACATACTACTGCAAATTTGTTACTGTGGAAAAAAAATCTCAGTTATTGCTGCACCTGAATTTTCCTTAGTCAAAGTTTTCCTATTGCTGTTGCCCCCGAAATTTACCTTAGTCCAACGAATTTGACCTCATAGCTATACTAATTTTACACTAAAAAATGAAACCATTTGTAGGTTATTTATACTTGTTTTTTTGTAAAAATTTGGAGTCGACCTACATAAAAAATAATTTGAATTTTATTTATTTTTTAATTAAGTTTGGAGCTGACTTGTGTTTGTCACACATTTGTTTGCTTTTATTTTATTTTTGTTTTATAACCTTCTTACCATAAGCAAGGGTGTCCTTAATTCACCACAAAATGGTCAACATTAGGGTGTTGTTGATCATACTTTATCAAATTTACCACAAGTCTCAAGGGCTTCATCAAGGACCAAGGACCCTTAGCCAAGGGTATGCACTTGACCTCAATATCAAGGCATGTGCGCCATGAAAGTGTGTCCACCACATCGTCATCAAGGAACCCATCATCATTACATGTATGACCAAGCACCCCATCATAGGGCATGCAAGCAAGTGACCAAGTGTTGTCACATGTGTGTGTGTGCCTTTATCATGCCATCTAACCACATGGGCTTCACGAACTTTACAAGGGCATCAAGGTATTCATCAGGGGTTCCAAGTATTCATGGGCTTCTTCATCATACCAAGGACATGTTCATAGGTTCCATAGCATATCAAGGACCATACGAGGTCATCATCATCATACAAGAGCTCCATGACCCCAACAAGGGTTGCAGGGTCATCAAATCACCAACTGTGGGTCCAAGGACATCTTTAGGAATTCTTCATCAAGCAAGGGGCTTCATAGGCTTCTTCAACCACTTGAACCACACAAGAGGACCTCCAAGGGTCAATATATGTTCTTTGGGGATGCTAGGTCTTCTTCTAGGGTACCATAACATCATCATAGAATGAATGACAACGGAATGGGTCATTAATGCCTCTCCAAGCCATTTAGGGCTTCTCCATTGTATACCAAGGCTTCTGGACCATTTCCAGGGCCTTCAATGTCTTCAGCAAGGAGGCGGCTTCAAGATTCATCCTTGTGGGTACAAGGACCTTGTCAACTGGGTACAAAGTGCTTCAAGGCACAAACCCACTCTGTAAGGCACTGCAGGTGGGACTTGGTGGCATCAATGACATCCCATGGGGCCACTACAACTCCATGTTGGCATCAATGACAATTTCATCAACAATCTCCCCCTTTGTCATTAATGACAACAACTCATGCTCCCCCTATGAGCATGCTCCCCTTTTGTCTTCATCTCTCCCTTTGTCTTCATCTCTCCCCCTTTTGCATCAATGGCAAAGGGTGTCCACATACCTATGTCCGAAATATCTGATCACTACTCACTGGCATTTGCTCCCCTTGTCAACATGAACGATCCTAGGACCTGTTTGTATGCCTGGAGTAACCATCCTTTCTCCTTTGAGTTCATTCTTCAGCCTCATGAACTCAAGGTGTGTTAAGGTCTTTGAGAGACCTTACACTTGGCTTGCCATATGGCAGCCATCCTCCTTGCTCTAATCAACCTCTCCTATCTGCAACTGCTCAGTCTTCCTCATCCATACTTGCTTCTTGGCATCCGTCCTTTGACCATTTGTTCCTTCATTTGCACTGGCTTTCCTTGATGAGCTATATAGGAAGTTTCTCAAGGGTTGTTTCTGTGTACTCCAACAATCTTGAGCTTTGTGCCCAAGGCCACTGCAGCTATAACACCTCATCATACGACAATATGCAGCAATGTGACCAACATTGTTGCATGTCCAGCACCTGACTGAGCTGTTGGAACTTCCAACACTTCTTTGATCAGCTTCATTTCTCCATGCCTGAGTGTATCCCTGACTGTAGGCATTTGTCTTCTGATCTTCAAATCTTCTTACTGATGTATATGAATGACTCCTTCTTGCTGATGTATCCATGAACTTACACATTCTTGGGCTTTGTGGCCAAACCCATTGCAAGTGTAGCATCTCAATGTGTGACATGTGGCAACAACATGCCCGACTTGATTACATGTCCAACACCTAACCGAGTCATTGGGGCTTCCAGCCCTTCTTCTTCCACAGAATATACAATCCATAGCCTTATGACCAAAGTTGGAACAAAAATAACAATAACCATTGAAGCCACTTTCATACCTGGGTCTTGGAGTTGTTTCCTTTATGAAGTTTCTTTGATGAATAGGCCTAAATCCTTGTTTCATCTTTGAACTTCCAAAATCCTTGTTGTCATGTGCAGGTGCATGGGGAGTAGCTTTGGACGTTGATGGACCTGCTTTTGGAGTCTTCAGAGACCAAGTGTCATCTTCAGATTTTTATTTGTTCTTATTGTAACCAAGACCAGTTTTGTCGAGTGGAGATCTTTGGAAATCTCAGATCTTATCTAGGACAATTGAATTGTCCTGGAACTTGACGAAGGCTTCATTCATCTTACCTTTCTTCCTGAGACCAACTAACTCAATTTCCAACTTCTGGACTGTCTCGTCCTTTTCTTCCAGCTGACTCTTTAGGATTTCTTCTGTCCTCTTGGCTTCTTACAGCTGAGTCTTCAGATCATCATTAACCTCTCTAGTTTATTCAAGCTCTTGAGCAGGCTTTTCGGATTCTTCCTTTTGACTGATCAATTTAGTCTTTAAATGTTCAACTTCAGCATCCTTGTATTTCATTTGATCCTGTAACTCTTTGTCCTTGTCTCTGAGCTTTACAAGCAACACTTTCATTGACATGATCTCTTGCTGATATTTATTCAAGGAGTCCAATATTTTCTTTTTGAACTTCGTGAAATCACTCTGGTTTAGATTTACTGTGTTTAGGAACCAATTGGATCTAAGATCAATATTTAGCAACGTGAGACGTATCTCATGTGCAGTATTTGATATCCCTTCATCATCTTCTACAAGAAGCTTCTCAATTTCATCACACAAGCTATCATTATAATCACAAGAGTCCATACCTTTACTAGAGTCCTCTTCTTGTTTGTCTTCTTCTTGATTGAGCTCTTCTGGGGGGTTTTCTTTTGATTCCTGATCTGTCTTTTCAGGTTCTAGTATTGCCTTTTGATACTCACTCTCCAACTTGAACCATAGGTCTTTTTCTGAAGTGTACTATCCTACACTTTCCTTCACAGAGCTGGGAAGTCCATCCAAGAGGAACTTCAAGGCTGTAGTGTTGTCCTTCTTTGCTTCCTTCGGTGCAGCTGATTTTCCTTTCTTGTTTGATGGAGTGGGTGGATTGATAACAATTTCCCAAATACCAAACTTCTTCAGATAAGCCTTCATTTTGCTCCTCCAACTGAAATAATCTGTAATATCAAGTATAGGCACGTCATTGCTTGATGACTCTTTCTTTTCCACCATTGTGTCTAAGGATCTCCTTCAATCTTACTAGGCTTGTGATGAAGGCTGGCTCTGATACCAATTGTTAGACACTGAGAGGGGGGTGAATCAGTGTAAAGCCAATTTTACAAATTTTCTTAACTTGTCACAATTAACTACCAATTCATCATTACATTATTCTACCAATCTTGTAATCAAAACATCTTTCACTTCATCATTCACGTATCATAAGCATTTGAATCATTAAGAACCATAATACAACAGAACACAACATCATATAATTTTGTAATATTTTGTATTAGTTTTGGTCCGGCTACAACCATTAGGTAAAATCAACACCTACCGATACAAAGAGCACCTACTCTACATCCAGGACCCTACCTGGTTTTCTTAGACCTTGCTAAGAAGGGTTTGAGGTATCCTAACCTCAAAAGCAAGACAAGCTTGCATTTACAGTTAAAGCATACTGTCACATCAACATCATCTTTCTGTCCACATCATCACTGTCACATCACATCAGCACTTATCTTTAGCACCTCTTCAATCTGCATTAACATACTATCTCATCATTTTTTCATCATCATTCTGTCAGGCACATCATTCTGACCATAGCAAAGAATGCATCATACTGTCCATCAAATTGTTGCCAGCATCATACAATAATCCTTATACACATCATATCAATTTGCTCTGCTGCTTGTCAACATCATCGACAATTATGTCAGTCTACATACATCATCATCATCAAGGTCTGTCTAAGCATAAGATCACCAACAAGGTATTTAATATCATCATAGGGTATGCTTCATCAAAGTGCACAAGGCATGTCATCATCGAGGTCTGTATACATTTGAACATTCAATCACAAAAGTATGCTCATTAATCTCATCAATACTAATGCAACACTCTTATGCTCAAGTGCGTCAATTTTGTTGGTCAACACTGATCATCAGCTGTACTACTCAAGGTTCATGTCAAGCACAAGGGTCTTCCCAACACAGTCAACTCAATCAACCCAACATAAAGGTCTTCACAAATTAGATTGTCAAACAATAATCAAACTTGTCATCAATTTGTCTTCATGATGATGGATGTCATACTGCTGTAGGTGTCTATCATTCTGCCTCTACAATACAACTTGGACTATACTGTACATATCACTGAGAATGTGTAAGCATCATCAAGCATATCTCAGGAGTCAAAACATATCACACCATATCATTGTATATTCATCACTATCAAATCATGTCACTGTAAGCATTATATCACTTGTCACTTGACACTTCTTTTGCGTAGGTGTCACAGTCACACTGTCATGCTCACTCAATCACAGTCAAGAATATCACCGTCAAGGTAAGCAAATCATACTTGTCAATTTCACCACAGTCAAGCATTAATACAGACTTGGACCGTCATCATGAAACTTGCACAAACTTCATATTTTGTCAATCACTCTCGATACTTCAATCTTGGACTGTCTGGACTTCAAATAGAGGACTGTCAAGACACTTCAAGAAAGCACTGTCATCTCTTCAGGTGTTGGGCTAGGACTTCATCACAAAATGTTCTAGGCTTTCAGCTTCATGAGTGAACTATCATAGTCAATCCCAATATCAACATATCATCATCATACTTGTATATGCTACTGTATGTGTAACTAGGGCATCATCTAGGCATCATTAGTATACCCAGATCTTCACATCACTAAATTTACAAACTGTGGCTGTCAAAACTTTAGACTGTGTTAGCAGCAATCTTCTTCCTTAGCTCGGATCTGTTGCAGTGGTAGACACCTCTTCGAAATCAAGACTGTGTGTCAAGTCAAGCTACCATCAATCTATGCCAGGAGATTTACCGTGAATGGTTTAACAAGGATCTCCAACATCATAAGTATGAACTCAAGTGTCATCATCATCAATCATCAAGGTAGTAGAATGTATAGGGTAGCATCATCATGCATGCATCATCATTATAACAAGTATGTATCATATCATTGAGTATGATCTTACCTATACATGAGTTGTGTATGTCTCAAACAAAACCAACCTTAGTCTTGAAGATGACCTACACCATTGCTTGAATTCAAGACTTTTCGTTCAATCTCCAGGTCTGTGGACTGTTTCAAACCTCAAGGAATTCACTGTGGAAAGAACTCGGTTTCACCATCAACTAGGTCACTGTTCTAGGCATCAAAACTTGGATAAAACTCATACTATTTTCACTTCCAACACTCATACTGTGTAAGAGCTATAGATGTCTTCAACATTTGATTGTTTCAGCCTCTCGATAATCACTGTAGTAGGCTCGTGACTGTCATAGAAATTCAGGCTATTTATGTAAGCTGTAGATGATAAAAAACAAGGTTAAACTCCACCCTCTGCTCCAAAAATTTTGATTGTACTAAAAACTTGATTACTGTAATAAAATTCGGACTACTCCATATGGTAGGTAACATCACATTGTGATGTGCTGGTGTAAAAAAAAAAAGTTGGTTTGTCGCTTGACTACTGCTACAAAATTTTAGGACTGCTCTTCTGTTGCTTCCAGAATTTCCTCAATCATTTGCTGCCAAAAACCGGACTGTTTTCCTTCTCTTCAAATTTGGGTCTGCTCCTTTAACTGCTGTAATTTCGAACTGCGGCCACAAATTCCATGAAAATACCAGACTGCTGCAAAGTCGGAACTGTGGAAAAAAAATCTCAGTTACTGCTGCACTCGAATTTTCCTCAGTCAAAGTTTGCCTACTGTTGCTGCCCCCAAAATTTACCTTAGTCCAACGAATTTGACATCAGAGCTATACAAATTTCACACTAAAAAATTAAACCGTTTGTAGGTTATTTATACTGGTTTTTTCATAAAAATTTGGAGCCGACCTACATAAAAAATAATTTGAATTTGAATTTGAATTTTATTTATTTTTTAATTAATTTTGGAGCCGACTTATGTTTGTCACACATTCGTTTACTTTTCTTTTTTTTTTACAACCTTCCTACCATAAGCAAGGGTGTCCTTAAGTCACCACAAAATGGTCAACATTAGGGTGTTGTTGATCATACTTTATCAAATTTACCACAAGTCTCAAGGGCTTCATCAAGGACCAAGGACCCTTAGCCAAGGGTATGCACTTGACCTTAAGATCAAGGCATGCATGCCATGCAAGTGTGTCCACTACATTGTCATCAAGGAACCCATCATCATTACATGTATGACCAAGCACCCCATCATAGGGCATGTAAGCAAGTGAACAAGTGTTGTCACATGTGTATGGGTGCCTTCATCATGCCATCTAACCACATGGGCTTCACGACTTTTACAAGGGAATCAAGGTATTCATCAGGGGTTCCAAGTATTCATGGGCTTCTTCATCATACCAAGGAAATGTTCATAGGTTCCATAGCATTTCAAGGACCATACGAGGTCATCATCATTATACAAAAGCTCCATGACCCCGACAAGGGTTGTAGGGTCATCAAATCGCCAACTGTGGGTCCAAGGACATCTTTAGGACTTCTTCATCAAGCAAGGGGTTTCATAGGCTTCTTGAACCACATGAACCACACAATAGGACCTCCAAGGGTCAAGATATCTTCTGTGGGGATGCTAGGTATTCTTCTAGGGTACCATAACATCATCATAGCATTAATGACCACATAATGGGTCATTAATGCCTCTCTAAGCCATTAAGGGCTTCTCCATCGTCTACCAAGGCTTCAGGACCATTTTCAGGGTCTTCAATGTCTTTAGCAAGGAGGAGGCTTCAAGATTCATCCTTGTGGGTACAAGGACCTTGTCAACTAGGTACAAAGTGCTTCAAGGCACAAACCCACTATGTAATGCACTGCAGGTGGGACTTGGTGGCATCAATGACATCTCGTGGGGCCACTGCAAGTCCATGTTGGCATCAATGACAATTTCATCAACAATTAGTTAGCTCATCCTTTAAATATTTTGGCTGTTTGTCCCACCTTATGCATATGGTGGGCCCAAAGATATCCAAAGTCAAATCATTTATATTTTTATAATATACATCATTTCCTGCAAAACAATCATGCTATCATTAGTTTAAAAAAAGTTTTTATCGGTTTTTTAGAAACAAATTATAAAAAATAAATTGAACAATCTATAATTACCCGAAATCTTCTCTATATATATTGGAATGAGTTCCTCATTCACAAAAAATGTTGTCACTATTGAACGCATGCTAGTGAAATGGGAACATCCATGAAATGCTGCTTCAACATTAACATTAGTGTTAGACCCTTCCTCCACCCGTTCTTCTGGACGATCTGTTGTGCGTCGGTCAACATCGAATGCACCCCCTATTGGCCTCGAGGGTGTCACCTAATGTGTTGGTGATTGTTCCATTGAAAACACAAATGTAGTATGTGGTGTACATGGAGTGGTTTGCTCACTGGTCCCAACACCGCCTTCACCACCAATGTGTGGTCGCAGAAATTCCTGTAAATACAAACCATTAAATTATAAGTTCACTATCATATAAAATTAAAAATTATAAAGTTCTAAATGAATTCACTTGATGATTTAGCAACTTACTTTCAAGGCCTGCGATCTCTGGATCAACACTTGAACCTTTTCTTTGATCTCGTCTATCTGCGAAATTGTGAATGCGAGATGAAGCATTTCCTCATGATTTTTTTTCAAGGTCTTCTATAGAACCTTCACCATGTCTATAGAAGAACCAATGTTAGCATCATTCAACAACTCATAGACATCAAAATATATGGACTGTTGTGTTGTTGTTTCATAAACCGAATCATTTGTCTGCAACAAAAATATATAAAACATTGCTTAATTGTTGAAGCATTAGTTTGAGCAAAAAATTATATTAACAAAAAATGTCTATTATGATAGATTCCTATAATAAAATCTAGGCTTACCTGATGCCTAGATGATGGTGTGGTCTGATCAAAAGTTGGAAACTTTCCCCGATCATCCACCTGCCAAAAAAGTAGACAACATTATCATAATGAACGCATTCATAAAAACGAAAAAATACATAACAAACTAAACATTATGCTACATGTTATATATGTGTACAATTTTGAAGTATTTAAAATGTAGAATTGCATTCAGGTTTACCTGTTTCCCCAATGATGCAATCGTATGATCAACAACTGGGGACTTTCCCCGATCATCCACCTGCAAAAAAATTAGACAACATTATCATAATGAACACAATCATAAAAACACAAAAATACATAACAAAATAAACATTATGCTACATGTTACATTCAAGTTTACCTGTTGCCTCGAGGCTGCAGTCATCTGATCAACATCTAGGTGTCTTTGCCCCGAGACTGCAGTCATCTGATCAACAACCAGGTGGCTTTTCCCTGAGGCTGTAGTTGTTTGATTAACAGCTAGGTGGATTCCCTTATCAACACTTTGCATGAAATATAGATAATATTATATAAACAAAATGAATATATTATTGAAAAAACATAACAACATAACTGCTTATACGTATTAAATTTTTACAATGGAAATATCGATGTATACCTACCACCTCGAGGTAGGTCTAGTAACATCTACTGTGAGTGAGGTGCCCCTGACAGAGCCCTACATCAAAAAAATACTAAAAATTACCTAATGAAACCAAAATACTCACTAAAATAATTTAATAACATAACATTTTGACATATACCAGTTGCCTCACGGATGGTGTACTCTTCTCACCACCTGCTAAGGTGACGTGCCCCCCATCACCTCCCTGCGAAGTCAACATTGGAATTTTAATCAAAATATATAATTATATGCTAACGAAAGATCCTAAAGATGTTAAAATAATTAATAAAAGGTTGGGTAAATTGTTGGATGTACCACATCCATACTAACAGTGCTTGTATCTAGTTGATTCAAATTGTAATTAATATAGTAGTTCTTCCCCAACAGCTATTAATTTAATGGCACATACAAAGACACAATTTCCTTCATGCCCCTTAAATATTCAGTTGGGTTGCTTAAGTGTATACCTTGGTTGTGTATTGTTTATAAACCTCGCAATATTTCTAGTTTTGTTTGGCCTTCCGTCAATGTACAATGTTGCTCCTTTATTTTGATCTTTGTCTTTTAGTTGTAAATAATTTGATAACAAGATATATCTACGCATACTTCACGTATATTGGACCAGGAACATCCAATCATTGTAGTTTTAAGAGTGTCCAACATACTCCATCAATTCTGTACATCTGGTGTAACCGACCTTTATGCCATCCATGCAAAACAAACCCAATCTATGTAATGACGACGGTGCAATTCTATATATCCTCTCATTCACACAAAAATTAGTGTTGACTTTAGGAAGATCCCTAGGTACGCATTTTTTCACTAGATTTTTGTACCTTAAGGGCACCTTGATGTCTCCTATTGTCTCATCATCATAGGAACATGACCCCCCTCTCGCGAGAAAAAATTCCATGCATTTATTGAATTTTCTTCCGATCTTTTGACATCTATTTTATCTAAACCTTGTAGAATTATTGGATGTCTCACTTTCCTCTATCCTTCTAAAACTTCCCTTGCTTGAGGAAGACATGTCTGAACAATACTTGTTTGGTTCTACCTGCACCATGGCTGAAAAAAAACTTGGCAAATAAGATAAAAATACCAACAAAAAATTGGATAGACTTATAAGCATGACATAATAGTGATATCATTATCCTGAATAATATCAATAATTCCCTATTATAACAGTTCATCACATAGTCCTTTAACACAAGATAGATATCAAGTGGTTCCATAGCAAATGCTTCAGCCAATTTATCTCAAAATACAAACTATGTTTTTTACAAAATTTGTAGGTGTACATTTTTTAATTTATTTTATTTCCTCACCCAAAAATATTAATAACCCAGTTTATAGATCTCAATATATTTAATAAAATCATTTTCTAATATTTTGTAACTTTTTTTTCAGAAGAAAAATAGGTGTTCCTTGATATTCAGTAGTGAATCAAAGGTAACTTGTACATAGTCCTGAAAATAAGTCATTCCAGATGCGAGTGGAGATCATAAGTATAGAAAAATTTCCTAAGGGGAGGGACGAAACCCACAATCCCAAGATGATTGAAGTAGAAATACCACATAGAGAGCATAAGGAAACCAAACAACTTATCCAAGGAGGCACTGAGGGTGGAGAAAACACACCCCTGAGGGGATAAAAACAAAATCTATATCCTCAACTAAAAAACGATATATGCTAATGTATCCCAAAGTCGAAAGAACCAAAAAATACTATGCCACATAAATCAAAAATCTCTTAAAAGAACTGTATCATGCCTTCCTCAATTATTTCCTTTCTAAAAGTTACGAGAAGGAGAGGAGGCCAACCTTCATATTCAATGCTTCCTTGGATAAACGACCTGCACTCATATTATGCTCCCTGTAGACATGGATAAAGTCATACAACACATAAATTGAAGTTGTTGATAGTATAACATATATGTCAGATTTAATGGATATTCGACGATATTGGAAATCAGACGAAGTCTGCTTCATATTAATATTATGTTTTAAAATCTATGTTCCTGAATCTTAACACTTGTATATCTTTCTTTCCAGGAGGAAGAAAAGGAAAGGATTTTTGAAGAAAATCGATGAAAAATTGAGTCATGCAATTGCTGATTATCATTCTAGTTTGTGATGGTATTTCCATATATTAGATTTTTATTGCACACTCAGTCTTTTAGGAAAATCAAGGCTAGTATTGATTTTAGTTAGGAACTCTTTAGAAGTTGGATGTATTATGCTGACTAATCAACATACTAAGAAATGAAATAAAATGATATTTTGTGATCCATTTGTAAATGGGTTAAAATTTCATTTAACAACCAAATTTTTAGCTGTGATCCAATCTACAATCTATTGCAGTTTCTAATTCTAATAGAGACACATGGATTACAATTAAATTTGGAATATCCCTGAGAGTTGCATTCCTCATCACCTCCCTTTCTACCCTTTCCACCATATCCTCCTTTTGGGTGCAAATGGTCGATGGTTTAGCTTACTCGAAAGCTTGTTAGTAGGTAAATCCTCATGAGCACGAACACCTTGGACAAAAACTTTCAAAGAGAAATCAAACCAATTAAACATAATGGACAACAACTTCTTATCCTTCTATTTTTTCCCTATGGCAGCCAAGTGATCTTTCAACACTGTGATCATAGCCAAGTAGCTAACCATTGTATCTATGTCACTCATAAAAATGGTTGAAAGCTTGTTTCTCAAGAGAAACCTTCGAGGTACACTCACACTCTGGTATAATACAACAAAAACATGATATATTTGGTTTCCAATATTCTTCTCTACAATGTGAGTGATCAATTTTTCTGACCCAAAGTAATAATCCCTACAAATCTGAAGCAACCTCAAAGCAAAATTAACAATCAAATCAAGTAGGGAAAAAATTCTAGAGTCCAAACACTTCTTCCAAATAAAAATAGTATTTCACACCCAACCTATAATAGGTTAAGAACCTCTCCCAGGTATGAAACAACTGAAACACCTAAATCCTCTTCATTAAGAGAGAAATCCCAATCAAATAAACTTTAATACCATGTGGAAATTTTAATTGTTGTTTCTTAATGCAAATTTAGAAACTTCACCTCAAACTTGAGGTTACCCGAATATATTGGTGAGATTTCATCCTTAGGAATGAATCTAAAATATGAAGTACAATAATATATATTTCACTTCTGTCCAACCAAATACAAAAAACAACTTAAGAAAATAAACACTGAACAATTTTACCTCAAGAGAACTATGTTTCCAACCCTTAGGGTACAAATCCCAACATATAACATATATAAAAACTACTTAATTACAACATATTTATTACAATAATAACTCTGCCACTCAACGTCTATATGTTTGTCAAATCACCAAACAAAACCAGCCAGTTGTTCATGACAAATTTGCATACCAAACAACCCTAATAAGATGAAAATCAGATTTGTGAGTACACAAATTTTGAACAACAAATCACTCTTCCTACCAATAGCTTATCCCAAGTTGGTAAACACTAGTCCTTCATAGTTATCACAATCTAGGACTCTCTAACGCTCTCCAGACCCTAGCTAGGCCATCCACCACTGATGACAAACCCTAACCAGCAATACAAATTCCTAGAAAGACATCCTACCAAGATATCTAGCAAAGCTTAGCCACACCAAAGGCTCCATGACAAGTTAGAATAAACATAAAGAGCTAGAAGACTTGGTTCCTTCCGACACAATGACTAAAACCCTTGCAATTAAAGTATTCTCTAAGAATTTCCTCTCACAAACCTTAGAACCTTCCTCCCTTGTTGCATAAAGGAAAGTATAATTACAAGTTCATATTCAAGATACAAATGAACCCAAATAACCTCAAGTCAAGCACAAGCCTCATTGTAATCCACCAAGTGGCCCCATGCCACCTATAATACCATGCTCAAGATACAAAATATAGAGATACAACAGTAAAAAATATGACCATCAGAGAAGTACTTAGGGAGATAGGCCCTAGCTTGTCAAAGCAAAATCCAATCTTTTGATCGATAAATATCGTAGATCATAAATTGAGAAAATAATGAGGGTTCTGTCAGTTTATCCAAAGAAGCTCTTGAGGGGCAAGTGGAGACCCCTACAACTAAACAAAGTGATGGAAAAAAGATCAGAAAGGCATCCATAAATAGGCTCATACCATAAAAAAATTAATCTTTACATGAAATATGAGAAGAGCCAGGATGTGGGGAATACTCATTTGTCAAAGAACTGGATAGTATCTCTCTCGATCATCTCTCCATATAAAATTTCAAAATATGATAGAATCCCCATATCGAGGAAAATATCTTCTTTGGATAAAGCATCAACACTTGAATTGTGTTATATGTAAATTTGCGATAAATTTAAAGAGAGAAAAGAGGATTTTAATGCTACAATACGTTCACACAAGTGAGCTAGATCTAATGCATCTAGACCAACCTTTTTATTTTCCCAATTTATCACCACTTGTGAGTCCCCCCATACCATGAGAGAGGGTAAACCTAGAGAGAATGAAAAATATAGAAGTGACCAGAGAGCAACCAAATCTGCTTGAGTGTTAGTGTTGAATCCAACCCCCAATTTGGCCAGGAAAAAGTGAGTGGGGATTATATGAAGTGTATAAACACTATCCACTATTGTGGGAAAATATCCATGGGTTGTATATATTCCAAAAAAAGTTATATTACATTTTAAATGTGCATATTAACAAATAGGAAATATCAAACAAAATATTACCACTTTCCATAACATGACATTCTTTGTATTCTTTGATGGACCTCCAATTTGTGTATTTTATATCACGTACTATATTAGTATATTTTCATTTGACACTTACATATTAATGTAAAATATTCATGCCTTTTGATGACCAATATAGAATTTATGCCATATTATTATGTAATTATATATACAATTTCTTATTTACAAGCGTGAATGTGATGTGCTTGATTTGAAAGTGAGTTTTTGATTATTTTTGTATGTGAACCAATATGGTCTAAATGGATAATATTTTAGGGATTTGATCTACAAGAAAAGTATGATATCCTTCATTTATGAATCCAAATCTATTCCCTTAACCATATTTAGAGTTTCTAACTCTCGGAGGAAGCCATGATTGCCTAGACCCACAAGGACCAATTTCATGTGATTTACTTTAAATGAATGAAAGGCTAATTTGTTACTACAAATTGATTCCATGTCATCAATCTATTTCATATCAATGGCTAGGGATATCATGAGATTGAGGTGCATTCCCCTACTAATGTGTATATTTTTTTCCTATGTCTATCACAACCATCATGTTGACTTAACTTGCATGAGATCTTTTCCATAAAACCACCATCCTATGACATCATGTTGACACAATTATAAATTTTACTGACTTTCCAATGGGACAAACATTATGACCTACATATTCTTAATTAAGTACCATCATTTAAGAATATAGGTCACAAGATGAAGTCCTTACGTCGCTACTCCCTTCCCAAACACCAAAATTTGAATCTCATTAGCAAACACTCATATTTGTGTTACTAATATAGTTGGGCATTTAAACCAAGTATTCAAAATTTTACTTAACTAGAATTGAGTCTATGAATTTTACTTAAGTAGACATTAATATTTTATACCAACCATGGTATCTGTATCAGTGACCCCATTGGATAGTACATGCAATCAATACACATGCAATTCCAACCCCCAACTAATGTTTAAAGTGTCAAAATCCCACATTGAAATTAAAAGGGCCATAACTAAAGTCTTTTAAATTATTTCTTGAGTCACTGACTTGTGGTATTTTCCCCTTGGATTACTCAATGGTGAAATATCAATTGAAGTTGTCCCTCACTTGATGAACATACATTCAATCATTTCCTTTATCTTTGTCCAAAACTATGGTGACGATGGATGTGTTCCAAGGCCCATTTCTACATGGGAAGATTGGAAGAGGCTCTTGATTTAGTGTTGAAATATGAGGAAGTAAAATATGCACTTAAAAAGTATGGCATGGAGTGTATGGAATATATGACATCATTTATGGTCATGATATGTGAACTACTTCACCATAAGGCTATAGGAAATAAATCTTTTCAAGAGGGTAGGCATGCAGAAGCAGTGGAACACTATACAATTTCTTTGGCATGCAATGGAGATTACTACTCTTAACAAGAAATATTTTCTAATTTATTAAAAGAGGTTGTGCAGTAAATTCATACAATGTAGATGTTTTTGTTTTTTCTTCTCATCCAGGTTTGACTCTGTTTTTTTACCTACTCAGAATGTTTCATTTTACAGTGTTTCTATATTTAACATGTTTATGTTTTTCTTTCTGGTGCAAGTTCTCCACAATTTACTCTTTTTTTAAACCTATTCACCATGTTCCATTATCTCAATAGATCAGTTTAGATGAGAGATTGAGGGCCCCTCCGTTAAAATACCATAGACCAAACCCCATAAACTTCTACAATTTCCTAATCTTACTTTGATAAAAATTTAAGTATTCTGCATGATGATATGATATTATTTTAAAGTGGTCTAGTCTCCCAAACAAATATTTAAACAACCAAGTACTATATCCTCTTGGAAAATCCAAAGAATATTTTATATCGAGGCTCATGATATAACTTCATGAATTCAATGAGCCACTAATGCCCACACAGATATGGCCATAATGAATTTTATCATGAGATCTCCTTCATTAGGGAATGATTTGGAGAGAACCCCAAATTTTGTGAAGATAAAGCAACGATAAACTGGTTTATTTCTGTAGGCCTAAGTTCATTAGGAAATGATTTGAAAAGTACCCCATGTTTTTTAAAATAAGAGTGAATAGCAATTATGAACAAAATAGTAAACCAAACCATAGTTGACAATTTATAATATATATTGCACGAACATATGGGACTTGATCATGGAAGGCAGTCGAGTTTACAAAAACATGGATCCAATGGTGGCTTATAGGAAGGGGTTGATGACGTGGGAAAACTAGATATTTGCAAACATCAATCCAAGAAAACCATTTGTCTTATTTAGCACTATGTCCCCATAAATTATGCCCATATTGAGAGATTAGGTTGTTTGGAGGTATTTTGATACATGCATTCCTGGAAAACAATGCCAACAATTGAACAAGACTAATTGAAAAGGTCCAACAAAATGGATATTATGTAAAAACAATCATGTAAATAGTGGGGGAAAACAAAATATGCACCAGAATGACAAAGAGGTCATCGAGAACACTTTCTTTGCTCACAAGTCTACCTAGGTATCCTACTGGAAAACCCTGTCTGAATTTTCACATTGACTCCAAACCTCGATCTGGAAAACCTCAGTTTTATTTTTATTGACTCTATACCTATGGATTGAAAACCCTCTTTATTTTATGCACAGTGGTTCTTAAAAAAAATACCTTAAAATATATCTCAAAATGCATTGCAAACTCTGAACAATAATCATTTCCAATAATAGGGAAGTTAAGAAAACCCCCAAAAAACTAACAACTAATGTACAATTTTACAAATAACATTAATATCGAAGGATGGCCTTTCAACACAATGAATAAAATGATATGAAGGAATGAAACTATGAAGCAAACAAATCAACTATTTTTCACAGGAATTAAATAGAAATTGGGAAGTTTTTATTTTATTTTCTAGAAAAATGAATGATAGTAAGAAATACATTCCAAACCAGTTCCATGAGCAAGCCAAAAATCTACAACAAAGGCTAATCCCGACCACACACACATAAAAACACGCACAAATAGAAATTACTTGCCACTCGTTGCATTGGACTCCAGGAAGATGGGATTCTGACATACACCACCAGTGCAAATAGAAAGAACATACAAATGGACCTGAAACTACCTTCCCCACCACCTCTGAAACACAATTTCAAATTTACTCTAAACCTACCTACAATTAACCTAATTACATACCAAAGACATTGCAGGCTGCCATATTGAAGGTGCAGTAAATCTGTCAGCAGCCTATGAAAACAAATTGCAAACAACCCATGAAGAGAAACTTTAGAAAACACCACGAATTCACTATCAACATAAATCACACCCATATTGAAGCCATGAAACCCTGTTGGAGAAATCGAATGTAGCGGCCACTACACAAATCGTGTCGAGGAATGCAAATTGCAAAGGTTAAGTGCAAAATCTTCCAAACGTTGAAAACAAGATATCTTTGGCCTTGAGATGTTGGTGTTCCCTCTCAAATAATGTTTATGAATTCAAAGTTCATCCCAAAATATCAAAACATAATATTGTTTTTCATATCAAGCAACACAATATTGCTTTCTGGACCAAGTCTAATGTTTCCTCCTTTAAAAATGATCAAGGACCGACAACCCATCTAAGTTGTTATTAAAATAATCCTATAGGGTTCTTGTTTTGAGGTAGAAGATGTCTTCCAAGGACCTTGATCCCTATAAGATACTTTTAGGGCCTATGTTTTAATTGTTCTCCCCTACCCATTTATAAGGTCATGAGAGCTATACTTGGTTCTTAAAATATATTTATGGCTCTGATATTTCCCCTAAGAGCAATACTTATTTCTCAAAATATCATAATGGCTCTCATATTGCCACTTAGAGGCTGTAAATACCCTAGAGAGGTCACATGTGGTAATTTGAGGCAATATTCATGGTCCTTGAGCCTTTGAAGATTTTTTTTATTAAGGCATGGAGTCCTTCCCCCAACCATGTACATGACCCTAATATCCATAAATGGTTGTAAAAGCCTTGCAGTGTCTTATGTATTGACACTTGGAATACAAAGAACCTCTAGACATGTCCTATGTGGTGGTTTGTTACTTTCTTCCTATCCATTAAATCCTAAGCGTGTACATTTATGGCATAAGTCCTAGGTTTCCTGAATTTACCATGTATGGATTCATGGCCTATATATGGGTCTCAAACCCTTCTAATGGTGATCTTATCACCACATAGAATAAAATACATCTAATAGAGGCCAAATTTTGTGGTCCACTACTTTGTTTAGGGTCCTCAAGCCCTAGAAGCTTACCTTAGGACCTATGACCTAGGTTTCATCCTTTCACCACTTCCATATCATAAGAACCATTTTTGTTGCTCAAAACATCTAAATAGTGTCCATAAACCTATACTCCAAATATTCCCTATTTAGTTGTTGTGTAGTGGTCTAAGAACTCATTCATAGCCCTCGATTCTTCTAACTTATAGTTAGGGACCAACACCTAGTTTTCTTCTCCCTACCATATCTAAAACCTAAACAACCATACTTGGTGTTGATAACCTCCTAATGATATTTGAACTGATCATATGGATGCCAAATATCCCTCATCCCTAGATGTGTCGTGGTTTGAGACATCTTTTTTGGTTCTAAATGACTAGAAGATTTGTTTAGGGAATGAGGCCTTGACCATGCACATGGTACCAATACCCACACCTAATTATCACAAGCTACTTATGGAATCGAGATCACCAATCAAAGGAAAAGGACACCCTTGAGAGGTCAAGAACACTTTTCTAAGGCATTATTCATGACCCAATATGCTTAGAATACTCTCTTACAACTTAAGGCTCAAATTTCCTACCTTAACCATGCCCAAATTCCTTACATCCACACCTAGTAATTAAAATTACATTTAAAACTTTGGGTAAAGGTAAGTATTTGGTAGTTGATGTGATGGTGAGTGAAACTTTGGTAATAATTAAAATTTAGGTAAAGGTAAGTCTTTGGCAGTTGATGTAATGGAAAATATGTATAAAAATACCCTCACTTTAAGAGCCTCCAAACACCACATCAATATATATAAAAAACCAAGTACTATGGATCAACCATGGCATGCGTCTAGTCTAACCATGCCAAATTTCAAACCATCTCGGCATATACATAAAAAATTTCATCTATTGCCCCACATAGCACATTAATTAATCTATAGGTATGGTTTTTGTTGCTTGATTTGTTAGTGACAAACATGTTTGACACTGAAGATGACGATGAATTAGTTTGATGATGATGACGACGTTGATGAGGATGATGATGATGACAACGACAATGATGATGATGATGATGTTGATGATGTTGATGGTGATGTTGATATTGATGATGATGATGACGAAGATGCCACTGATGATGATGATAATCATTATCACCATGTTGATCTCATATGGAATGATGAAGACGCTGATGACGCTGATGATGCTGTTGTTGATGATGATGATGATGATGATGATGATGATGATGTTTTAGTTTGTAAACCCTCCCACACCATCAATGGATGTGTCTAGTCTAACCATGCCAAATTTCACACCACTCTAGCACATACATAAAAAATTTCATCATTGGCCCCACATAGCACATTAATTTATATATAGGCATGGTTTTTGTTGCTCGATTGGTTAGTGACAAACATGCTTGACAATGAAGATGATGATAGATTAGTTCATGAATATTATGATGATGAGAATGATGACGACGATGATGAGGATGATGACAACAACGACGACGATGACGACGATTATGATGATGATGTTGATGATGTTGATGTTGCTGATGATGACGACGATGACGACGATGAAAATGATGATGAATATGTGATCACCATGTTGATCTCATATGAAATGAAGAAGAAGAAGAAGATGATGATGATGCTAATGATAATGATGACGATGATGATGATGTTGATGATGATGATGATGTTTGAGTCTAGAAACCACCCCACACCCTCAATGCATGTGTCTAGTCTAACCATGCCAAACTTCACACGATCTTGACACATACATAAAAAATTTCATCATTGGCCCCACGTAGCACATTAATTAATCTATAGGTATGGTTTTTGTTGCTCGATTTGTTAGTGACAAAGATGTTTGACAATGAAGATGATGATGAATTAGTTCATGAATATTATGATGATGAGGATGATGACGACGATGATGAGGATGATAGCAATGACAATGATGAGGATGTTAATGACGATGATGTTGATGATGATGTTGATGACGATGTTGATGATGTTGATGTTGATTATGATGATGACGATGACGATGACGATGACGATGACGATGATGATGATGAATATGGTGATGACCATGTTGATCTCGTATGAAATGATGAATATGATGATGACGATGATGACACTGATGATGTTGTTGATGATGACAATGACGACGACGACGATGATGATGTTTGAGTTTGGAAACCCTCCCACATCGTCAATGCACGTGTCTAGTTTAACCATGCCAAATTTCACACCATCCCAACACATACATAAAAATTTCATCATTGGCCCCACATAGCACATTAATTAATCTATAGGTATAGTTTTTGTTGCTTGATTTGTTAGTGACAGGCATGTTTGAAAATGAAGATGACGATGAATTAGTTCATGAATATTATAATGATGAGGATAATTACGATAATGATGAAGATGATGACAATGATGATTATGTTGTTGATGATGTTGATGATGTTGATGATGATGATGATGACGATGATGATGATTATGATGATGATGATGACGATGTTGTTGATGTTGATGATGATGATATTTGAGTTTGGAAACCATCCCACACAGTCAATGCATGTGTTTGGTCTAACCATGCCAAATTTCACACCATCCTGACACACACATAAACAATTTCATTGTTGGCCCCATGTAGCACATTAATTAATATATAGGTATGGTTTTTGATGCTCGATTTGTTAGCGATGGACATGTTTAACAATGAAGATGTCAATGAATTAGTTCGCGGATATTATGATGATGAGGATGATGACAACGATAATGAGGATGATGATGATGACGACGATGACGATGATGTTGCTGCTGCTGATGATGATGACGATGACGATGACGATGATGATGATTATGAAGAAGATGGTGATCACCATGTTGATCTCATATGAAATGATGATGATGACGATGCTAATGATGTTGATGATGATGATGATGATGACGACGAAGATGATGATGATGATGATGATGATGTTGATGAAGATGATGATTATGTTTGAGTATGGAAACCCTACCACACCATCAATGCATGTGTCTAGTCTAACCATGCCAAATTTCACACCATCCTGACACATACATAAAAATTTCATAGTTGGCCCCACGTAGCACATCAATTAATCTATAGGTATGGTTTTTGTTGCTCGATTTTTTAGTGACAGACATGTTTGACAATGAATATGACGATGAATTAGTTCATGAATATTATGATGATGAGGATGGGGATGATGATGACGATGATGATGATGATGTTGATGACGATGATGTTGATGACGATGATGTTGATGATGATGTTGATGTTGATGATGATGACAATGACGATGATGACGATGATGAAGATGGTGATCACCATGTTGATCTCATATGAAATTATGAAGATGATGATGACGATGATGATGACGTTGATGATGATGTTGATGACGATGACGATGATGACGACGACAACGATGATGACGATGATGATGATGTTTTTGATGATTATGATGATGATGATGATGATGATGATGGTTTTTGAGTCTAGAAATCCTCCCACACCCTCAGTGCATGTGTCTAGTCTAACCATGCCAAATTTCACAGCAAGCCAACACATACATAAAAACATTCATCGTTGTCCACATGTAGCACATGATGATGATGACGAAGATGGTGGAATTAAGTATTGAAAAATAAAATTCCAAACAATATTAGCTGCAAATACATTGAACATAAAATTAAAATTGATAATATTTAACTTACCAATAGGTGGAAGCACATTGTTCACAAAAAAAAATATTGTTTTCTCTACACCTACATGTATTCTCTTGCATATCATATGTACAAAATGTCCCATTGTAAAATATCCTAGAATCATATATATGAAAATCCAAAATGATCATGATCTATTCAACTACAATAAAATGAATCATAGATTTGTATCTTTAATTTGATGAAATTAACTGATTTTGCAAATCAAATTATATAATAATATTCAAATATTTGGATACTTGTCATGGATTATTTTATCCTCATCTTTTCTCCTATCTATAAATATATGATCTCATTAATGTTAGTTACTCTTTAAAACAAATAAGATAAAAAATATTTCTAATTATATTATTGAATTTTCAATACCAATAAAACCAAATATTTATATTGCAAGATTCCATCAAAATATATAGAGTAGAGAAATTACTGCATACCTCGTACATTTCAATAGAATTCATCATCTTCTTCATCCAAGTCAACATCCAAGTCATCATCTGTATCATCATATATAGATCCAACATTGTAAGGAATGACCATATCATCATCGTCATTTAAGTCAGTTACCATTAGAGGAATTTTGGGGTCTAAAATGGGCCTCCTAAGGAAAATAATAAAATAATAGTTAAAATAATAAAATAATAGTTAAAATAATATCATAATATTGATTAATTTTGGAGGAAGAAAGAAAAAAACTACTTTTTGTGTTCGTATTTTCGACATATCTCCCTTTGGTTTAACTCAAATTTCAATCGAGAGAGCTCGTTGGATGCAGAATCAAATTACGCATCCAATGTGCTCTCTCGATCGAAATTTGAGTAAAAAAACAATGAGATATGTCGAAAATACGAACAAAAAAAGTAGTTTTTTTTAATGACAAATATGTCAATTCAACCATTATGGCACGGGGTATTCACTTAGTGAAACTATGCCATAGCACGTTCGTTCGTGGCATATGAAACAATACCCCTATTTTCAAAAAATATTGGAAAATACCTCCAAAAATCGTTTTTTTTTAACCCCCTCCAAT
>LPNX011074114.1:6315-40849 GCA_001517045.1 Pseudotsuga menziesii | reverse complement strand
TAGAAATAAACAAATATGAGAACTTCACTGATATGAGAGCTTGGACCAAGTTCATGTTGCTCTAGTTCCTTTGGAAAAACTCCTGACAAAAGGATCCTGTCATGATTGGACCATGAATGAACCAAGATTCTTTCCGAGGTAAAACAATAGGAAAATATGAATAACAAAAACACAAACATCAAGAGACTTTAAATGGAGTAATCTTTTTTACCTGCTCATTGAGAGCCTAAATCTGGGCTGCGTTTGCAGATGCAGTGTTGGGCATTGCAGACCCATAAAATGGTGGCTCAGTTGAAGTTGTTTGGAAGGGTACAGACCCATATCCAGCACTTGACCCTGTCCTGGAATGTTTAGCAGCTACATTCACAACTAGAACTGGAGGATCATTTCGCTGAGAACTAGCAACTGTGGCAATTTTATACCCTAGTGCATTGCCCTTGCTTAAAGGGTTTACTAGAGCTGCTTTCTTGTTAACTTCTTTTCCACCTTTGCAAAACTCCCTTCGTTCCAATGCATTGTAACTAAAAAGGCACAGAATCAAAAACTGATTAACAAATGTATCACTAACATGTAAACAAATATGCCCATTATTGTAGTGCCATGAAATCCAGAAAAAAACCAAAAAGCAGGAAAAGAGAACAGAAAAAGAAGATACCTATTCATGATTCCACCATTTACTGAATCACAGTATCTCTTTAACCATTGCATGAACTCTAGATTGTCGAGTGATCACCCTTTTACAAGTTTATTGACATCAATGTACTACATGAAACCTCATATTAGATCCATCTTGACGTCTTATTGAAAGTAATAACCAAACTAATGCCTGCTGTGTATTTTTCCACATTTACAGTAAAAAATGGAACTCTTAACTTTCAAGACAGATCTTGCCATCTTCTAACAAAGGTAATACCAGGCCTATATCTAGCTACCAGGCATGTTAGATAAGGCTACATTAACTATAGAATACAATAAAGTATAAGAATAAAAATTCCAAAAAACCGTGCCATGGGAGCATTTACAATACATAAAGCATAGAAAACAGTGTCCCTGAAATTGTTACACAACTAAGAAGAAATAGCAACAAATGCAAAGAAACCCAATAGCACAGCCTAGTGAAGATAAAGATGCATACAAATTTCCAAAAGTGCAGTCTATAGAGTAAACTTTGGAAATAAAAGTTATCACCTTGAAAAAAACTATATTTTACAACCCAAATAGTCAGCTATGTGTGACTTACCAAGGCTATAATTTTATGGTTTGCCAAGCCTCTTTAGTTTACAAATTTTGAAAATTAAACTTCTAGTCTAACCTAGATAAACCGATTCACCGAGGCACCTAATCTGTATAAAATAATACTTCTTGATCTGACAAAGTCTTGCAAATTCTATTAGGTTTACAAATTTTCAACATATAGATTTGTGTACTTCCATTCCTTGATCCTAAGATGATAAGAGTTTCAAAACAATGTTTTGGGTAGGAACTTGGGTAGTTGTTGAAACAATGGACCTATATCTTACAACCCAAATAGTCAGCTATGAGTGACTTACCAAGGATATAATTTTCTGGTTTGCCAAGCTTCTTTAATTTACATATTTTGAAAATTAAGCTTCTCATCTAACCTGGATAAACCAGTTCACCAAGGCACCTAATCTGTATAAAATAATACTTCTTGATCTGACAAAGTCTTGCAAAGTCTATTATATTTACAAATTTTCAACCTATACATTTTTGTACTTCCATTCCTCGATCCTGATGATAAGACTTTCAGAACAGTGTTTTGCACAGGAGCTTGGGTAGTTGTTGAAACATTGGAGCTATGGTTCAGAAGTGAGAACCCCAGAGACATCTATGGTGTGAATGTGATATATCTTTCTATCTAGAGTGGGTGCCCATCATGGATCATATAGCACAGTGAAATAGAACCTTCATGTCTGGAGACAGGTACTAGGTTCGATTCCTACTAGGGCAGGTAGGATTTCTTACTTGAATATCAACAGGATATTTTGAAACTGTGTCTACTAAAGCTGCATCTAGCATATCATATGGACACCCATAAAAGAGGTCCTCCAGCCTTTGCTCCCATCGTTCAAGTGCTAGAGGTGTTATGTGAGAGGCATTAAAACCATCCACAAGCTCATCAGTTCTCCCGCACCACACTATACCACGCATAACACTTCAGATTAGAAAGTGGGCAGTTTATTTGTCCTTCCCAAATTTACATGGACATCAAGTGTAAAATAAAAACATTGAATATTCAAGAAATTTGCTAAGAGAATTCTTCAAATCTACAAGTATAATATCCACAACCACGGATAGGGTTAGCTCATTCCATTTTCCTGTATTTCATCAATTTTGGCACAATTGCTCCACTCCATACAGAAGTACTTCCCTTAGAATGTACCCAATGGTCTATAAAGCATTTCCTATCCCAGAAGTAAATAAGCTGGACAATTAGGAGGCTGGATTTTGTTTAGGCATTCACACTAGATTAATCAGTACTATGAAAATAAACTAGGCAATAATTTTCCAACATATACAGAGATTTCAGAGATAAGTTTGTGTGAATACTGAGAAAAGATCTATTGTATTTCTTTCTGAAAGATAATAAAAAACTTCTACTCTCTCACTGGTTTTCCTGCAAGGGTTTTTCCAGGGTCATATCGACCAAAAATATCTATCTTTCTTCTTCGTGATATATGTTATTTTTCAACACATAGCTTCTATGGTGGCAACATAAAATGAAGCACATTGAACTCATTCAACACCCGTCAGCTTAAGGATTCCACCAATCGACTTTCATGTAATCATAGTGAAAGTTGCTTTTTTACCATACTGGAAAATAACAGATATCAAGCTTAACTCACCAGGAAGGCTATATTTTTCACAGTCAATAGAAAGCCTATATTTTGTAATCAATTGAGATTTCTTGTTAGTGTCTATCCAATTCAATCTTTGAATCCATGACTAAATAGTTTGGTAATTAATATTTTGTCATTGAAAAGGAGTTATAGTCAAGTGCAATTGTCTCAAAACCGTCAGTTCATTTCTTCATAAAATTCAAGCATAATGAGGACCCAAACACAAAAAGAACCAAGCAAATTCGTGTAAAGTTGCAAGGAGGATGAAAGGATAAATTAATGAAGGAAAATCTAGACAACACGGTGCATGGAGGACTCTATAATATTTATAAATTCTGCTACAAATAGTAAAATATTTATCAGGTGGTATTTTTTATTTTCTTAAAGGCTTCCCAGTTTTATAATCTACATTCATGAGATTATATGTTGAACCAGTTTTTCAAACATATCAATGGAAGTTCAACATAATGTATATATTTTTGATACATAATTTTAAGAAAATGAGAGGGGAAATAGCCTAGAAAGGGACAAATCTCTGTCAAAATAGATCTGTTGACTATAAAATTAAAATGAGGGTAGAAAACAGTGACATGAAATTGTAGATTTAAGTTTCAAGTTTAAGTAGAGATCGACAAGGCCAATAAGTTTTGTAAATAAAGTAAAAGAAAATGGCCTTGGAGTTGAGGATCCTTGAGACTTTTTTTATATGCCTAGACTTAATGGAACTGACTACTGGTTGTGTCTTCTTCATGATTTATGTTATTTTTCAACACATAGCTTCTATGGTGGCAACATAAAATGAAGCACGTTGAACTCATTCAACACCTGTCAGCTTAAGGATTCCACCAATCGATTTTCATGTAATCATAGTGAAAGCTGCTTCGTTACCATACTGGAAAATAACATATATCAAGCTTAACTCACCAGCAAGGCTATATTTTGCATAGTCAATAGCAAGCCTATATTTTGTAATCAATTGAGATTTCTTGTTAGTGTCTATCCAATTCAATCTTTGAATCCATGACTAAATAGTTTGGTAGTTAACATTTTGTCATTGAAAAGGAGTTATAGTCAAGTGCAATTGTATCAAAACCGTCACTTCGTTTCTTCATAAAATTCAAGCATAATGAGGACCCAAACACAAAAAGAACCAAGCAAATTCGTGTAAGTTGCAAGGAGGATGAAAGGATAAATTAACGAAGGAAAATCTAGACAACACGGTGCATGGAGGACTCTATAATATTTATAAATTCTGCTGCAAACAGTAAAATATTTATCAGGAGGTATTTTTTATTTTCTTAAAGGCTTCCCAGTTTTGTAATCTACATTCATGAGATTATAAGTTGAACCAGTTTTGCAAACATATCAATGGAAATTCAACATAATGTATAGATTTTTGATACATAATTTTAAGAAAATGAGAGGGGAAATAGCCTAGAAAGGGACAAATCTCTGTCAAAATAGATCTGTTGACTATAAAATTAAAATGAGGGTAGAAAACAGTGACATGAAATTGTAGATTTAAGTTTCAAGTTTAAGCAGAGATCGACAAGGCCAATAAGTTTTGTAAATAAAGTAAAAGAAAATGGCCTTGGAGTTGAGGATCCTTGAGACTTTTTTTATATGCCTAGACTTAATGGAACTGACTACTGGTTGTGTCTTCTTCGTGATTTATGTTATTTTTCAACACATAGCTTCTATGGTGGAAACATAAAATGAAGCACATTGAACTCATTCAACACCTGTCGTCTTAAGGATTCCACCAATCGATTTTCATGTAATCATAGTGAAAGCTGCTTCTTTACCATACTGGAAAATAACAGATATCAAGCTTAACTCACCAGCAAGGCTATATTTTGCACAGTCAATAGCAAGCCTATATTTTGTAATCAATTGAGATTTATTGTTAGTGTCTATCCAATTCAATCTTTGAATCCATGACTAAATAGTTTGGTAATTAATATTTTGTCATTGAAAAGGAGTTATAGTCAAGTGCAATTGTCTCAAAACCGTCAGTTCATTTCTTCATAAAATTCAAGCATAATGAGGACCCAAACACAAAAATAACCAAGCAAATTCGTGTAAAGTTGCAAGGAGGATGAAAGGATAAATTAATGAAGGAAAATCTAGACAACACAGTGCATGGAGGACTCTATAATATTTATAAATTCTGCTGCAAACAGTAAAAAATTTATCAGGTGGTATTTTTTATTTTCTTAAAGGCTTCCCAGTTTTATAATCTACATTCATGAGATTATATGTTGAACCATTTTTGCAAACATATCAATGGAAATTCAACATAATGTATAGATTTTTTATACATAATTTTAAGAAAATGGTAGGGGAAATAGCCTAGAAAGGGACAAATCTCTGTCAAAATAGATCTGTTGACTATAAAATTAAAATGAGGGTAGAAAACAGTGACATGAAATTGTAGATTTAAGTTTCAAGTTTAAGCAGAGATCGACAAGGCCAATAAGTTTTGTAAATAAAAAATAATAATGATATCCATGTTATCATTCTGAGTGATAACATGGCGAAAAAATAAAAGATGGACAACAGAAAACAAATAAGAACCAAGAAGGGCATTTTACAGCTCAACATTGATTCTCTTTACAAAGCAACAAAGTTATTATATTTGCATTGTGCAAAGCATAGCATTTAGTTCTATGACCTCCAAATGAAACATACAAACTCAGAAAGCATGTTATTAAAATCTTTCTTCACGGCACAGGTTTTCTTTAGTTACAATAAGAGCTACAAGTGATAACCTAATGAATTGTTTTCATTCTTTAAATTTCATCATTTTAACGTGCTGTCCAGGTACAAAGGAGATTTCATCCGAGCAGTGCCAAATCGAACAACACTGTAGCGTTATGCATATTCCAGTAAAACAAAATGTTGTTTACCTTCAAAATATTCATATAGACTGCTCTTCAAGAAAGAGTTCTCTCCGTTCTTCCAATGGAGCATGAATACGCCACATGAACACTTTACATGCTACCAGTGCTAACTTGTCTGGATTCTTGGAGAAACAAATCCTGATTATAAAAGAAAAAGAGAGTAAAATGTGTTCCCTTAAAGAGAATATATGAAATTTTATAGGATCATCAATCAATGTTGCCACATTTATCTCTGTAGCAGACAAAGGCTGCCAAGGTCCATTTGAGACAGGTCACAATGCATTTTACCCAGTTATAAGTAGGTAGCATGTAAGAGACATAATGTCTAATAAAACAGAATTGAATATATGAATTGTAAATATGTATAATAGGTTGGGGCTCTGTTTATGACTCATCCCCCTTAGATGAATGGTTGTCTCATGTTGGTGATCTTACACTAATACTAATGCATTTGATAATTAATTAATAGCATTTTAATAGCCCAGTGGGATAGCTCAACTAGTTGAGTGCTGTGAATTAAGGCAGATCTTGGGATCAAGTCCTGGGACTGGCTACCTCTGTGATGTACTTAATATGTGTGGGGACCTCACTCAATGTCCCTGACAGGTTAGGCACACTAAGTTTATGCCATGTGCTTCACACTAGGTACCATCCTCATTACCCACTTCACACTCTGCTCATTCTCGCATCTCAACGATGATGAAGACCATGCTCTCCATTATGACCATTCCTAAACTGGAGTTAAAAGTAAAGTACTGATTTCAATCTATCCAAAGGTGGATACAGAGAGAACAAATTTGAATTCAAATCATGGAAGAATAATCCACCAAGGGGCAACCATTCCTTTAAAAATATATATATAATAAAACTGGACATGAAAGCAAAGTAATAATTTCAATCTGTGCCAAAGGTGGATACAACAAGAACAGATTTGAATTCAAAGCATGAAAAAACAATGCACCCAGAAACAGACGAAATTGTTAGGATATAAATTCCAAATAGAATTTATATATTTTAAGTCTGTGGAGTGGTCAATGCCGCTATTTTAGACTCTGCATTTTCATTGATGTTACACGAGGGCTCTATTATTTTATATGTATTTGGGTTACATTATACATAGAGCATACCATAGAAAATAAGGGAACTCACATGGAATCCATTAAGGACCCTGAGTTGGGCAGAGAGAGAGGAATGGGTAAAAATATTAAGTCGATGCAGGTTCTGTGATTTGTGAATACTGAACTATTAGTTACCCAAGGAGGCCAAACTATTACTTCGATATTCATGAGGAAGTTGATCATTTATACTATTATGATCTCCGTTATGACCGCAGGATGGGTATAAATACTTTTCAATCGGATGATTTTGTTTTGAAAGAAGTTGAACGCAAGCCAGAGGATTCTGAATTTAAATCATCCATAGAGACAAATGATGGAAGGGTATGTATGCTCCTGGTATTGGATTTGAAGTTTTTCCTTCCTTTTTCCCTCAATTTCAGTGATCCATTTTATGTATTTTGTCACTAGCCGAAACAATCTTTATCGGTATTTAATTAATCACCTTATAATGTAGTAGTGACTAACTGTACTTTTCTTGGCTTGATTGTTTGAATGTGTAGGATCTTGGTATCACATTCAAGTTTCAATTGGTTTGTCTTTTGCTCATTCTGATAATGAATGGAGGAAGGGTGTTTAAGAAGTTTTCCTGACTCAATATCTATCACAGACATTAAAGCACTCTGTCAGACAAACATTTCTTCCACACTCTGAATGCCAATGCAGACATTAAAGCACTCTGTCAGACAAACATTTCTTCCACACTCTGAATGCCAATGCAGACATTAAAGCACTCTGTCAGACAAACAGGCTTCAAGAGGCACTGGACACCTTCAACTCTCTTCTTTCATCTAAATCCATCCCCACTCTCATCACCTATTGAGTAGCCTAGCTCAAGGGAAAGAGCATGAATCAGGGCTGTCTGTTTACAGACTTATGATTGAAGCAGACATTGTTCCATCTGATAACTTTGAACATTGTCATCAATTGTCACTGTCAGACAGGTCCAATGGATCGCGGCCTTAAGTGATCATCCATGCCAATCTGTGATCGCGTCCTGCCCAGTCTGATCACTGCCAACCAGTGTTCAGTGCATTTATGAGAACTTTGAATGGAACTGGGTAGCTGGTCGCCTGGAGTCTTGTGAAAAGGGAAGTGGAAATTGGAATCGAGCTTGAAGCCTGTTGCTTGGACTCTTGAGCTTTGAGCTAGAAAAAACAAAACCAAATGGAATGGGCAGGTCACAGATTGGAAATTTCGATTATTGGCAAATTACAATGCCAATTTAATGTTGTATTTGTCGTTCACTGGTTGCAGTTCCTTGGTGTTAACGTGGAATGGTGGATTTTGTATAGTTGGGTGGTTCAATTTTTTTTGCATGGCAACCTAGGTAATTTCGGCATGGCAACTCGAGGTAAACTCTATTGTTGTAGTTTTTTTTAAAAGGTTTTTATCCTAGATATTTTAGGGTTTGGTTTGATTTGGGCATTTGCAGGTAGGTATGGTTGTTACTGGGGCTAGGGTTCATTCTTCTTTAGGTGTCTTAAGCTATCTTGCTTCCACAATTACAGTTGGCTCAAGTAAGTTGTTTTCTTTTCCTCAAGAATTATAAATTGTAACGAGTAACCCTGAAATATTTTCTTTAGCTCTAAGAATTTATGAATTTATCACAGTTGGCTCAAGTTTATTTTCTTCAAGAATTATAAATTGTAACGATTAACCCTGAAATATTTTCTTTAGCTCTAAGAATTTATGAATTTATCTATAAAATTTAATTAAGATAAAATCTTGAGATAAAGGTTGATTTTTTTTTTAAATTACAACTTTGGTAACATTTAATAAAGAATTAGTAAAAACAATAATGACCAATGGATTTACTATTACATTTTCAAATGAAATGAATGATTTATGTTTGCATGTCAGCATTGAAGGGCTCACTATCTACTAACCCTTCAAAGCGAAATGGGACCCTGCCCTTCAAATTTGATCCCTGGATAGAAATGAGGAAAAGAAAGAACATTGTAGAGAATGGATAAGTATTCGGTACCTTTATGGAAGCAATCCAAGGCATCCAACGGTTCACACCTTCCTTGTCAGACCACAATTCCCAGGCCACAGACAAAGGGACATCAACTTCCACTCAAGCCCTGCACTGTCATTTATTAGCTCTCTATAGTCAAAGTAAGGTCACAAAATAATTATCCTTTATCTAGCTAAAGCTTCCAGAAGCCCCAGAATAATGATGACACAAGAATGTTGTTAGAAACTTAGAAATATCCGTATCTTTTTCCAATTTACAGGTCACAAAATTAGTTGAATCTACTTGCCAGTAGGAAGTGGTCAGTAGCCTTTCCACAAATGGACTCAGTAACCATGGCCACTCTGATGAAAGCAACTAATCTTTTAAATTTTGAGTTGCATTGGGGATCCTATGATGAACTCTGTGCATTGTCTTCCCTTTCATGATCTATTAACAGGAGATATGACCTTCATGCTTTAAGTGTCAAGGTTTCTACTCAAGATATAATGAAATTCTTCCTATCTTTCAAGGAATGTTTATGGCAAAGATAAAAAATCATTCATTGTACAACTCGATCATTCAACCTCCCAGCCACAACTGATACATCATAAGTGTAGAAATTAGCTGGCTACAATAAACGTTATTTTGCATTATCAAAAAATCTCCTTCTAAGGTATTTGGCAAAGAAACACCCTTCCTACATGTTAACACTAAAAATTCCACAAAAAAATTTGGTGTTAGAAATCTTGAGGTTCACTGGGCTTGTACAACAAGTAGAAGTGAAGAGGAGAATGGTTGATTAACAAATGACAATGGCATTTTTTAGGTGAAGAAAGTGATGAAGCTTTTGAGGAAATGATCATAGAGATTGTTGAGTTGCTTAAGAGACCCTCCTGAAGGTTCATCTCTAGCAGCAAAGATTGCAGCAGCTACCTTTCCTTTACCGTTAGGAGCACTTGTGAAATCTAACAAGATCATTAAAGATGGGTAAGAGTTTGGAGTTTATTAAGGATATTACTATATCAGCAATGGGGTTGCTGGAAATCCATGGCCTAGCACAACCATTGTGACAGCACTCTGTCCTAAAAAGCTCTGAGATGGTACAGAGATATCAAGTACCGTTGTTATAAAGGTGGAAGGTGTTTTTCCTTAATTGATTCCCAGCACCTGAACCTGCACCGTTTCCAGTACATATCAATATAGATCATGCAGGATTCTCATGCTTACAAATAACACTCAGAAAGCAACCCGAGCATTATACCAGAACCTGATGGTGACCTTTTTTGGGCTTAGAGCAAAGGTTTTTAACACAGATTTGAAGGAGTTTGGAAGACAATGAATACATATTACAAACCTTGTTCTTCATGATTACTTTGAGAGGATAGAAGATCAAGTTTCCATATTCCCATGCCAATCTGGGTGCTTTGATTGAATACTGCTGATGATGATGTCATGCTGCTATTATATCAGAAGAAGAGCACCTTTTGCAATGTTGCTCCAAGCTTATTTTGTGGGATTGATTGATTGATTGAGTGGATGGTGTCAGTTCACTGGTGACACTGACGGAGTATCAAGTCATCTACTGGGGTTCAATCCTTGTTGTGGTCTATCCACGCGTATTGCATCAGTTTCAAAGCTATGTAATCAGAAATAGGATATGAGGCAAAGAATTTTGGAGGATAAGAAACATGACCCCGTCCTCCTAAGATATATTATGCATATCAAAATTAATGATTTGCAATGTCCTCATGTAGTGTCAAGACCCCTCGCAGCATCTATTTTAGATGCAAAATTGACTCAAAGTGTATTAATGTAATATCAAGACCTCCTCCCATCATATATTATGCATATAAAATTGATTAGTAATGTACTAATGCAGTGCCAAGTTGGAAATGCATATGGGAACGTAGACGAGAACAGAAGGTTTGCTAGTCGAACTTCTGATAACATAAATAGATTAGGCTGGGTACAAGATTGGGGAAATTTTCAAAGGGCTGAATCTGGATGCATGCCTCTGGCAGTTTTCAAAGATATAAGGTTGGGTGCAAGTCTTAGGCTAATATTAAAAGGACAAGGCCAAGTGAAAGATCCATGCTTTTTGCTTTTTCTTGAAGGGATGAGGTTGGGTGCATCTTTCAACTTTCAAACGGATAAGGCTAGGTGCAAGTCTCGGATAAAGAAGTCAGGTGAAAGTACCAGGCAATTTTTGAAGGGATAAGGCCGGGCAATCTTTGAAGAGATGAGACTGGGCACAATTTCCAGCCAATCTTTGAAAGGATGAGGTCGGGTATCAGCAATTTTCAACTGGATGAAGTCGGCTGCATGCCCGAGGCAAATTTTAATGCGATAAGGCTAGATGCAAGTATTGGGCAATTTTCAATGAGTTGCTACTGGTTCAACTTTCGGGCGACTTTCACAGGGATGACACCAGATACAAGTCGCACGCAATTTTCAAAGTAATAAGGCCAGATGAAATCTTCGGGCAACATTCAAAGTGATAAATCGTGGGAAATTTTCAAAGGGATAAGAACATGTGTGAGTGGGACTCGATTTTCCAAAAGATTAGGTTAGGTGCAAGTTGCGTGCTTTTCAAGAGGATGAGAGCCGGGTGCAAATTGTGGGCAATTTTCAAAGGAATACCACCGAGAGCAAAATGCAGACAATTTTCAAAAGGATGAAACCTGGTGCAAGTCCCAGGCAATTTTGCTGGAATAGCTACCCTCAACACTGAGACCTGACCTCTGAGCCACTCTTTGCATAAACTCAAAGAAACAAAAACCCTCTAAAAATACAAATACCCACATAATCAATTCAGAGGAATTTATACATTCATGTAGAGTCGTACTTACATATGTATTCAGCTGCCTGACGAAGCTGGAGAAGTTGCTGTGCTTGAAGTAAGTGGGAAGAAGGACACCGGAGAATTCAATGGGATTCCACACAATAAAATTGTTGTTGCTGGGGCTCCATGACACCATAGCATTCGTGGCCAGGTCGTCCACCATATCATACGTCTTGGTTAAGAAAGGGGGCGGCCCATTGCTGCTGCTGTTCTGCGAACCCTCCATCGCACGAAATCAATCGAAATTCTACACCAAACAGTACCAAATTCGCATCATTTGATCTGTTTTGAACGCGCAACTTCGTCCAAGATCCTACTAGAATGGATTGAATCTAATCCTGCGCGGGATTGATGAGGATCTAGGCATAGAATATTGTCTTCAATTTTTGCAGTGTGGAATTCATAGTAGAAAATATAGACGACTGTGGAAGAAACCCCTTGACTGGCCGGCCGCCTCGGCCGCGTTCACGCAGGAACAGTTCAGAACCAAGTTCACGCAGGAGCAGAAGGACAAAATGTGCAGTGTTGCAGAGAAGGACGCGGGAAGAAATTTGAAATAAAATAACCCTAAACATATTGGATATTTATAGACTTTAAAAAAAACCCTTATTACCCCTAATATACCACCAATATATTGACTTTAAGTTTTTTAATTTTTAACTACCCCAATATGAACGGACATGATATCATATTGGTCCCTAGGTGACGCCCCCGTGCATTATGGTTGACTTATTTTATTGAAATTCTATTGGTTCTTGAATTCCAACTCACAAAAACTTATTTTGGCACGTTTTCTTATAAGGCCCATTTTAGACCCCAAATTTCCTCTAATGAATCATCATGTCATTGTCGATATAATATTCATGGGAATTATCTGCTACATCATCTGATTCAAATAAATCTTGGACATATTCTTCTGGATCATCATGATCATATAACTCATGATGATCATGATCTTCATCATCGTTTTATTCTTCCATACCCTATTCATTACCTTCCTCTAGGTTATACTTTACTGGCCTTCCCCTTGGATCGTGTCTCATAATAAATGACCAGTCTGCTTTACCTGGAAACTCCGAGTAAAATACCTTTTGACATTGGCTTGGAAGAACATATGAATCCATTCCAGGCTTAAACAACCTTGTATTTACCATGGTAAATCCATTATCATGTTCAATAATAGTTATATCGGGATCATGTTGATTCAATCGTAACCTGTACCATTTGACAACGAACATAACTACCTTGAAGGATTTAAAGTCACATTGAAGAATATCTTCCAAATACCCATAGTATCAATTTTATGAGAGTTCTAGATGCCTATCACTTCTAGATGAAACATTGGTCACCTCAAAGACTGCAGATATCCCACAATATGATGTTTTCTTAGTTTCACCCAATCTTTTGATGTGATATCTACAACCATTGTAGACCATACCCTTATGGTGTTTTACCTACAACAATAAATACATGAAAAGATTACATAATGATTCAATATTTATGATTAAGTGCATGTTTATGCAGCCATACAAGGAAAATAACAACATGTACATCAAAATGTAATTTTCAAAAAAAGAATTAGAGTGGGTGATTAATATGTTTTCCTTCTTATATTTTAAACCATATGCTAAATCGATTTCCCTTTGTGTAAGATTTGTATCTCCATTGCGATGTGCTTCTTTTACCAATGAAGCCACACCTTCCCATGATATTCCATGACCCAATTGTTTGCATCGTTCAATCAATACCTTCATCCAATCAATATTGTTTGTGATATATAAATGAATTGCATCCCACTCTCAACCAACTTATTTATGACAATAAACATTAAAATTCAAGACATATGTAATTTTTCTAAACAAAGTATATGCTCTTACTTGATGCAATAAATTGAATATGCAAATAGAATATGTACGATATATATACATAAAAGTCAACAGTCAAATGTATTATATTAATTAGCATCCACTAGCTAATAATTACCTATCACCTTCCTCAATCTACCTTTCCCCTTCAAGTACTCCCCTTCAAAATTGTTATTGGAGTCTGGATCTCAAATGTGATGTAAATTGAACTTTGATGCTAAATTAGGAAGATATTCACTAACATACATGTTTTGGTGTACCATATATCCATCCATCATAGAACCCTTAGGACATGCTCATTGTCTAACCAAACCCTTCATAAATTTCAAGTGCCTCTCAACCATCCACATGGACCTTGAGTGCACAGGTCCACACAATTCAATCTCCTCAACTTGGTGTATGAGGTAGTGTTCCCGTGCATTGAAAAAAGCCGAAGGTAGACGCTTTTTCATTTCACACATGAGACGAGGAATTTCTCTCCTCCAATACTTTATCTCTTCTTTATGGATTTATTTAGATGACAACCATATACAAGTGACGCAAACCAATAACGATATTTAACAAAAAAACCCTTAAATTACATAACATGAATTAGTGCACAAAAACCAAATATAAATTAAACGAAGAATTAAAGAAACACTAAGCACATGCAAATAATAGCTAGTTACCTCATGTATTTCCCAATATTATATATAACTTGTTTGACATTATTGTCGAATTTGTCTTGGAGAGAGAGAGGTAGAACATACTGTATCAATATAAAAACCACATCATTTTTTAAACAAAGAGTAGAAAATAAAAATAAAAATTTATGCAATGGAATTAAGAAAAACAATAGTTATATGGACATAACAATAATAATTACCTTCATGAAGACATGCCAATCATGCGTTTTGACCCCCACAAAATAACCTTTCTTTGTTTTGATATTCTTCAAGTTCGCACAAAATCCAGTGGGAAATTTAATTTTCCACATGACTTCTTTTACAACATTACTTTGCTTCTCCATAGAAATCCATGGAATTGAGTTTATATTAATTTGGTCTCTAGTGCTATGAAATTGAATGATGTCTTTCATTGCATGGTTTCCTTCTTGAATGTATTTCCAAACTTTCACAATTTTTTCTTTCTCACTCCTTAGCTCCAATAGTCGCCATAATGTTTCAGTCACATTCTTTCCAATATGCATTGTATCAAACAAATGAGAGATTTGTAGGTGCTCATAGTAGGGAAACCTACTGAATTGTATGGGATAACTTTTCATTCCTCATGGAAGCCCATTAATGCCTTCATTATCATGATAGACATCATGAATATTAGTTTATAAATAAATTACAGAAATCAATACCTGTGATTCTTAGAGAGGAAGTGCCTATACTCATCAAACACCTCATTTCTTAAGCTTTTTGAGCGACGAGATTTGATCTTAGGACCATAAATTGGACATGCAAATTTTCCCTTTGTATGAAGACCTACAATATATAGATATGAAATATCTATGTCAATTATAATTATAGATAAACTATATTAACTACATATAATTAAATGCAATTAAGTGGAACTTAAAAATACAAACCACAAAAATGGGTTAACCCCGGGGCATCATGTATTGTCCATACAACCATTGCATGGAATTGAAATTGATTTTTTTATATTGGTATAGATACGTCATACATACTGATTCCATTCCATAACTTCAGTAGCTCGTCTATAAGAGGTTCGATATATACATTCATATCTTTGACTTGGAACTTATAAGATTGATTTGAAGTACATATAAAATATATAATTATGAGAACCATTAAGGTATATAAACCATGCATAAGAGTAAAATAATATATATATGACATTAGGAAAAAAAATACAACAAATGAGATGCCACAACTACATTAAAAATAAAACAATTGTAGACATAATATACCTAAAATAATCATCGCCAACATTATGTGCTCCCTCTTTATTGACAACCATGGAGGAATGATATTGTTAATAAAAAAAATAGGCCACACCATGTAAAGGGATGTTGTTTGTGCAAATGGATTAACACCATCTTCTTCAAAAGAAATCCTAATATTACGAGGTTCTTCTTTAAGTGAGGCCATGTTTCCTCCATATCTCTAAATGCAGAACCATATGTAGGAATTCAAATAACATAATCTTGACATATGTTCCTTGCATGGTAATCCATAAATTGCACTATGTTATTGTACTTGAACATTCGTTGAAAACATGGAATGATGGGAATATAATAAAGAACCTTGTGAGACACCGTTTTTGTTACTTATCTGTTCGATATCTACTTATATGACATTCCAAACATTTTGTTGTAAATTCATGCTTATTATATTATATAACATGGTCATTGGGGCATGCATGAATTGCTTCATAATGTATTCCAATCTCTTTCATGATGGAATATAAACCTTCTGGTGTTAAGAGATTTCTCACCTCTTCAAACTATTCTGGTAATGATTCTGGTAGCACCATATTCAAGAATCGATCTTCTTATCTAGATCAAAACCTCCAATAATATTGGATCTATGCTTGTCCTTTCCATTGAGTGAAAAGGATTACCCAAGAGATAAAAAAAATAAAAATATAATACAACCGATTCCTCGATGTGTTCAGGATTCAATGGAAACCTCCTTGTGTGTGCTTTCCACTAGGTGAAAATTATGACCCAGACACGGATCAAGCCCTAATATCTAATACCATGTTAAATATTACACAAGATTAAAAGAAAAACAAAAAAGGACAAAACACAGAATGGGCATTAAGATTGCATGAGAAAATGGATTTCCTTCTCAATATTAAGCAACAGTATTTTTATGACTACATAGCAACAAAACCATAGGTAAATACCACAGGTCATCAAATACTATGGGTCACTAATTCTACGTAATGTGACCAACTCAACTACTCAACCAACTAACTAATTAATGTAGTATTGATAGTGGTCCGTTGAGATTACAATTCTTAACACTGAGGAGATCAACAAGTCTGAGATTTATGTAATGTTTTCTTTCTTTGCATATTGTTATTGGATAAATCTACTCAAGCAGAATCAATACAAATCTCCCTAGTCCAAGTGGATCTAGAATAAATCAAGTACAAAATACATCCTACTTTCCTAGATAAAATAGAAATGCAAGTTAACAGATAGATCACTTACCTGAAATATGCAAATCCTCTTTTGTCTTTGTTAATTCAAGCTCCAAAGCATTTATATATCGAGCTACAAAACCATGTAAATCAAGTGGAAACAAGCAAACAATACATGTGTATCTAAACATGAATTTATCTAAGCTAACAGTTAAGGAAGAAATCTCTAAGCATCATCAACACAACAATGCTTATGGAAAGATTTTATATTAATGTAATGAAGCAGATACATAGAATTACATAAAGAATAAGTGTCAAAACCTAGCCTTAACACTACAACCTTCCATCCAACAGTCCAATCCAAGCCTCCAAATTAAGATAATAAGCCTCCCAAAGGATGATAGGGATCGCCTAGAAATTCCACCAGCATAAGAGTACCATAGTCCTTCCTCCCTTCACAATGGAGAGAGGGTTCAATTTATAAGGCTAAAGGGATAGAGTAGGTTGAGGATTAGGAGGAGGGGTCTAAGGGATCTTCCCCATAGGTTAGGAACTGAATTCCACCTCACCTAGAATGTGGGGAAATTCCTCCACCTCATCCACATTCGAGAAGGGCCTCGAAGATTCGTTTTTTTCCCTCAAAACACAACCAACACACATTGGAGTAGGAGATAGAGCACTGAAGCACCTTTCATAAGGGGAAAGAGTGCCACTAGCTTGCCTAGCATGAAGGGAAAGAGCACCAACACACCTTTTCTTAAGAGAAAGAGTGCCACCAGTGCACTTTTCATGAAGGGGAAAAGCGACTTCCTTTTTAGAGGGAAAAAAAGCAAGGAGAGAACCTCCTATTCAATTGAATTCAGCCAAAGGAACCTTAGGGATTGAGGCATAGGGTTAACACATGGCTCAACATGAAAATATTTCGGTGTAACACATCCTTTAACCAAATTGAAAACTATGCCCTCCTTGACCAAAAGTTGCCTGCTTTATGAGTGACTACCTTTTTTGCATTTTCTTTCTTTTAAATTGCCTTGCTTTTCTGTGCTTTTTAGAGTTGCTATATTTTTTATGATAGATTTCTTTTTCCTGCTTTTGTACTTTTGCCACATGGTAAATTGTAGTCGATAAATAAAAATATAATCAACAATAGTTAACTAGTGTCATTCATAGTCAACCATAGTCAACCATAGTCAATCATAGTCAATAATAATAAAATATAGTAAACGCTTGTCCACAATAATCATTCAAAGTTAACTATAGTAAAACATAGTAAACAAAACTCAATATATTATTCATTGTTCAATGAATGTTAACTAGTGCCAACCATAGTTAGAGGACATTCTAACCCCCTAATACACTATGAGTGGTATTAAAACCTATGATTGTTGATGTAATCACCTCATAATTTTCTAAATTGACCATAAACACACTCTCCATATTAATACACTATCAGCTTTCACCCCCATAAACTTTGACACAGTTATAAATTGTAACACTATGACCACACAAACTTTAACTCACTTAATATTGTCATCTTTCACTCCATTGACAATTAATGTAGTCACTCTTTAATAATAAATGACCTAATAATAAATGTCCTCAAATTCTCTAATATCATTAATATGTTATGACTCTTGAGGTAACCACATCTAACACTCTATTACCCTAAATGCACTAACTCCCTCAATATGATATAACCCTTTACCCTAATTTCCTTTGACATAGTCACCCTCTAGCATTACATGGTCCTAAAAACATCAATCCTATTAATATAACATGATCATGAACCCTTCAAGTGTTGATACAATTAGCCACTAACACATTATGACCTTGAACAACCTAAACTGGTTAATACATTGTAACCCCTAATGACTATTATTATTGTTTAAATCACCCCTTAACACTATAAATTGAATAAACTAACAACCTTAATACACAATAATGTGTGTGTGTGTGTGTGTGTGTGTGTGTGTGGGTGTGCATGTGCGTGTGCGTGTGCGTGTGTGTGTGTGTGTTTTTGTTTGTGTGATGTTGGGAATTTTAGATTTCATTAGCTTATAGAATTTCAAGTTTGTTTTTGTTTGTTCTATACAAATCCTACTATAAAATCTTAAATTCTTCAAAAAAAATTATATACTTCTACCTAGTAATTATTAAAACAAGTGTACAACTTGTTCAAGTACTATCTCACATGATTATGCATAGTCAAACTAACTAGCCACAAAAATTTGCGTTGCAAATATTTAACTATTTCTACACAAACTTTGTGCAACTACCCGTATAATAACCTATGCAAAAGTTCCTAGAATCAATGTTTCAGTCATTGGTAAATAACCTTAACAATATTAATATATTTATAGAAAACAACAACAAAACAAGAAAAAACAAAAAAATTGAAAAAATTGCTATTGTGCCTATTGTTTCGAGCAATCCCCCCCCCCAATGCTCACTAGAACTATAGATCCCTCTCTTCTCTTCTCCTAACATATATGTGAACCCCTTTCATGCCCCTTTGAGGAGAGTATTGTTGGCAATGCTATATTATTTGCATGTGAATAAAGTAGAAAATTTGATAGTCGACTGGTATAAGTATACTATTGTCGAAGCTCATAGATGATGGAAGTCTTGTTTGTTGTCTAATCAATATAAGTTGTTTGGTTAAAGGAAAAAACCATGGTTTAAGGGAATTCAATAGAACAAACAAAAAGGATCAACAAGTAATAAAACAAAGTGGACCTAGTCAAGTTGACTCCAACAAAATAACGAAATGTGATTAGGAAGTTATGGATTTACATTAATGATAAATTGGCTAGATTGCATCTATAAATAACATGTAATGTCCATGGATGATATAGAAAAATGTAAGCATATATTATGAGGGGTATAGTGTGTAGCATGATCATGTATTGAAGTGTGCTTTGTAGTCTAGCAAGTCATGATTGTAAACACATGTTTATGAGGGTTTATTTATAGATGAGTTGAAATCTCACTAGTTTATTGGTTTTCCCCATGAGATGGGTTTATAGGGTAATTTATATGTTATGCATTGATGTTTTTGTGTGCCATTGTTTATATGATAATGTATTTAACTATATGAATCAAATTGTAAATGTGTTGTAATTACTATTAAGAACCAATAGTTTGTATCAGAGTTGTATTTGGTTGTAGGGATGCCTTTGTTGCTGAGGGTTTGGCTTCGTTCTAGATCTGGTGAATACCTATTAAAGTGGTGGTATTCAAAGATATTGATTAATTGATAGAATTGTTAGCACTCAAGGATAGAAAGTGAAAAATTTAATGGGAACAATTTCAAGCTTCAAAAGCTTAAAATAAAGGATCTCCTTCTATTTAAGATAATGGATTGTAGTTGATCCAAGAATGACATCTGTGGGTGTGTCAAAGGAATACTGGAAAAATATTTACATAAAGGGAAGGAGTACAAGCTAACTTTATTTAGGATACTATATATTGTTGAATGTCTCTAGAGAAGACACAACAAAAAATTTATGGGAAAAGTTGGGGAACTTGTACCTATCAAAATATCTGGTTAACAAGTTGTTTCTTCAAAAGAGGTTGTGTGTTTTGAGGATGGGTGAAAGTGACTTGGTAACAAGGAACCTAAATGAATTCAACACTACCATGAATAAGTTGTTGTTAATAGATATTGAATTTTCCAAGGAGGAAAAGAGCATCAGTCATTGTGTTTTTTGTCACATTACTGGGATAAACTACTCATGGATATTCAAATAAATAGTACCACTCTTAACATTGAAGATCAATCATGTGTTTTCATATCTATTGTCATAAGGGATGAGAGGAAATAACATGGAAGGCTCAAACCATGAAGCATTGATAGTAAGAGGTTTACTAGTAGATAGAGGAAAGGGAAAAGCCTCTGGTAGAATATCGAAGTTGAGGGGTATATGTAAGACTAGATCCCTTGGTTTAGCAATGAAAACTTACTGTAAAGGAGTTAAAGTTGGGAATTATTGGTGTAATTATAATTTAATGGAAGTAAATAGATAAATTTCATGTTCTATCACTATGCGTTCTATCACTATAGGATTATTCTAGGATATTTCACGTCATCAAGACAACCTACAACTTCCATTATGCAAGAATCTCCTAGGAGCACACCAAATGCATTACGTCTCTCCACTGTCAACCTACATTCTAACAGAGTATGAGAAATTCCTAGATGTACATCGATTTCCTTGTGACCTTATCATCTCTAACATGGGAACACAAACAAACACACACACACACACATATGTAAGTACTGATTACGACAAAAAAACCTGCTACACCATGGGTTTTACATTCCAGGTCAACCTCAAGGACTTATTACATCTTAACAACCTGTGTCCAAGGTCTTTTATGTTTAGACAAAATTTGGGGCTTATTAAATCTGAGTATCCTACGTACCACTATAGAACTCCTATTTACACCTAAACAACCCATAATATTTATTACATATGAAGAACCTGTGTACCACACCAGGACTCGTATTTTCATTCAGATAACCTGTCTCAGGACTTATTACATTCGAATAACCTGTGTACCATGCCAGGGATCATATTTACATTCATATAACTTATCTAAGTAATGATTACATTTGAGTAACCTCTGTATCACACCGGGACTCATATATACCCTCAAAAAACCTACATGACTGGTTATGTACGAGCAACCTCTTACACCAAGGTCTTTTTGCTCTGACAACCTGTATCATTTCCCATGTGAGATATCATGCATTTGTGTTCTATGGTCTCTTGCTATTTCTAGCATAGAAACATATCATGACTGATTATGTCCAAGGATAACCTGCGAGCTTTGCTAAGACTTATTATATCCAAGGACAACCTACAGGACTGATTACATATGAGCAACCTACAATCTTCGCCAAGATTTTACGCTCAAATAACTTCTCTCTCCATCTATGCTGGAAATCCTCACTCCATTTTTTAAGGGGTATCGTTCTGGATCACACCAAGTCTTTCTCTAAAGTATTCAAACTTCATTCGATAGAGGCTTGGTCAACACATCGACTATTTTCTTGTCCGTTTCCACATACTGGAGATTCACTGGTCCTCTCTGCACCATATCCCTGATATAGTTGAACTTGAAATCTATGTTCTTCAACTTGTCATTGAACGCAATTTTCTCTGATAGCTTCACACAACTTCAATTTTCAAAAAAGATACAAGTCACATCCAACTAGAGATCAAACAAATCAGACAGTAGCTTCCACAGCCACACTTCATTACAACTAAGCGAGAAAGCAACAACATACTCTACCTTGGTTGTACTCAACGTCATGTAGGAATTCTTCCTACTAAAGCAGGAGATCATGCCAGATCCCAAACTGAAGAAGAAACATGAAGCACTCTTCCTATCAGTGGCGCTACCTGCCCAATCCGAATCAACATAATCGTGTAAGTTAATATTCTGATTCACATCATACTTGACCCCATAGTCCATTGTAGCCTTTAGGTACCTCAATACATTCTTTGCAACTATCGAGTGAACATGTCTCAGATCCATCAAGAACTAGCTCAGGGTGTTCACAACAAATCATATGTCTGGTCTCGTATTAGTCATATACATTAATGAACCAATCATCTGATAATACACCATGGAATAAACTGAATCTGATGAAGAATCAAACATAATATTCAACTTTGATTCCATTGGTATGGATATCACCTTCCAGTCCATCTTTTTGAATATCTTCAGAATATCCAATTTATACTTTCCTCAACTAAGGAAAATCCCATATGCACTCTGCCACACCTCCATTCCTAAGAAGTAGTACATCATCCCTAGGTATTTCATCTTGAGCTCTATAACAAGTCTCCTCCTTACATATTTAATGAGTTAATCCTCGCCCATCATGAACAGATCATCGACATATAGTCAAAGCATCACTAGTTTTCTTCCTTCAACCTTAAAGTAAAGGTTGGAATCCACTTTAATCTTGGCAAATCCTAGGCTCATTAGGAAGCTATTCATCCTGTTGTACCATATCCTCGATTCATGTTTTAATCCATACAATACCTTCTTCAATTTTCACACATGAGTCTTCCTATCATGTGTCTTGAATCCCAGTGGTTGTTCTACGCATACTTCCTCCATGACTACACCATTCAAGAATGTTGACTTGACATCCATTTGGTGTATCTTCCATTTAATAACTACAACCAATGCAAGTATAGACCTAATGGAAGTGTACCTCTCCATGGGTGCAAATGTCTCCTCGTAGTCTACACCTTCTTTCCGTGAGAAGCCTCGTGTTACAAATATTTCCTTGTATTTCTCGATGCTGCCATCTGGAACATGTCTGATCTTGTAGATCCACTTTGAAGTCGCAACATACTTCTTTTTCGGTCTTGAGGCTCTCTCCCATACATCATTCTTCATGATCGAATGATACTCCTCGATCATGGAAACCTTCCATTCTTTATATTTTGTATCCTCTTCATAGGTGAAAGGTTCCTTGTCATTGATGTCACACAATAGGATCACATAGTTGTTTTAAGGATTTAGTATTTTACTTTATCTATGCATTCCTTCAGGATCTCCATACCTTTATGCTTCTTGTATGAGATCCCATGCTTATGTTGGGTTTGTCTTGTGGGAGTTCTTCTCGAGAAGTGAATCTACTGACTCTTATGGTTTTGTCATGCCATGATATTCATGGTATTCTGGAATTGATTCTCCAATTTCCATACCTCGAGCTCTCGTTTATTTAGGTTCCTCAACCTCTTGAATAGAGCTAGAGAATTGGTCAAACCAAATGGTACTTCTACAAACTCGTAATTCCGAAATTGTGTTCGAAAATTCGTCTTAAGAATGTCATATTATTTAGTCCTAAGTTGGTGATACCTTGACCACAAATCAATCTTAGAGAATACTAAAGTGCATTTCATATGATCAAAGAGGTCATCAATTATTGGTACAAGATACCCATTCTTCAGTGTACCTTTGTTAAGATCCATGTAATTTATGCAAAGTCATAGAGATCCATCCTTCTTCTTAATGAAGATCACTGGTGCTCCCCATGGTGAGATACTAGGTCTAATTAATCCTAATTATAGAAGCTCTTTTATTGGATCTGTAACTCTTGAAGTTCAGGGGTTGTCATTCTATAAGAAGTCTTTGAGATAGGCTCTACACCAATTTTTAGTTCAATCATGAAATCAAGCTCTTTTTCTTTAGGTAATCTTGGCAGTTCCTTTGGAAAGCATCTTTGAATTCAGATAGTACTCGGTAAGAATTCAAAGAAAGTCCTTTATTGTCACTCACTTCCTCCACTAAATATAATTGACATCCCCATTTTAGGAACTTCTTAGCTTTCATTATGGATATGAAACGAATAGATATATTTCTCTTTAAGCCCTTGATTTGAAGTGCTTGACCTTTATCATCAAGCCACAAGAATTTATTTGCATGGAAATCAATGAAATCTCTATGGCCTTCTAACCAATCCAGGGTGATAATGAGGTCATAGGTCCCCAAATCGGTGACATAAGAATCCACGTTAGTGGTGCACACTCCTAAATCAACTTGACACCCCCTTACCTCAAGACCTACTTCTTTCTTAACCCCCGAAGCCATCTCGACCAATTCGAAATCATCATGCTTGCAAGATGCCAACCCACATTTATCTAATGCATATGGTGAAATAAAACTATATGTTGCACCAGGATCAAATAAAATTTTAAGTGACATGGTTTACTTTACCAATGGCTTCCACTATGGTGTTCTAATATTTTGTGTGGTGGTTATGAACAACTGCATGAATCTGATGAGTGTTACCAAAATTTTCCATGGGGGCTTTTCCTTGTCTCTATTTACTTCTAGTCTACCCCTTAGGACAATCCCACTAGAAATGAGGACCTCCGCATCCCTAACAAGGGACATTGGTTGGTTCTTGTATGTTGTTGGGAGGATTCCTTTAGGACATGATCCTTCCCTTGGGTCCTCTAGAACCTCTCGATCCTCTATAGGAACTACTCTGCTTTCATCATCGGATCCCATGGGTTGCTGACAAAGCCTGCGTTAATAATTTAACTGAAGTGTCACCTCTTGAGGTGAACCTGTTACCATAAGGAGGAGGCATGGATTGTCCTCCCCTGAATTACGGTCATGGGGCCTTCCATGTAACATACCAATTGGACCCTATCAACTTGGTTCTTCCCTTTGCATATGACACTGATCCTCTCCATAACGAGCATACTCAAGTACCATAGCAACTAATGTTGGCTTCCACATCCGAATTGCAGCCCTGATCTTGTAGTTGAGTCCATACACAAAACAATCCACCTGTCGATAATATGAATGCAAGTATGGAACGACTTTACTAATTCATCCTCGGTTCCCATGGGTTGCTGACAAAGCCTGTGATACTAAGTTAACTAAAGTGTTACCTCTCGAGGTGAACCTGTTACCATAAGGAGGATGCATGGATTGTCCTCCCCAATTACGGTCGTGGGGCCTTCCATGTGACATACCAGTTCGACCCTATCAAATTACTTCCTCCCTTTGCATATGACATATCCTCTCCATAGCGAGCATACTCAACTACCATAGAAACTAACGTTGGCTTCCACATCTGTATTGCAACCCTGATCTTGTAGTTGAGTCCATACACAAAAAAATCCACTCATCGATAATATGAATCCAAGTATGGGACATACTTTAGTAATTCCATGAATCTAGATTCATATTCTTCCACCGTCATGTTTCCCTATACTAACAAAGCATGAAAGACACCTTCGTGTTGTTCCCTATAATAAGCTAGAAAATCATTCATGTTGATCCTATCCTCAAATAATTCTCATGAAAAAAATGAGAGGATTAAGACGCAATTGCTTCTCCAGGTTTGACCACCAATTTAGGGCATCACCCTTTAGCTAAAAGATGGCCATTCTATCCTTGGAACTGGAGGTATACTCATTTAGTGCAAAGCACCTCTTCATGCCTTCGAGCCATGCTTCGACATGCTTACTGGGTCATCCTCCAAAAAACTCAAGAATTTTGATCTTTTGCACCTCTCTCGAAATATCCTTAAGCGGTTCCTTCCTGGGGACCTGTGCCCTCTCAGAGTTTTCTGTGGTGTCTTGTTTCTGTGAATTTGTGTTCATTTCATTTCTTCGACACTACCTTTTCTAATTATAGAAACACCTAAAATTTTAATGCAACTTCATAATATGGGCAAAGCAATCTCAACAAAAAAGAAACATACTTCACCTCTCAAAAAATCAGTCCCTTAATCTTCACTCCCCTCTCTCTCACATACACACACTGCTTTGATTCCCACTTAGGTACATATTCATGAGAATGTGCTTGCGTGGACGATACCTTCCATGAATCCTGTGATAATGGTCATGATTTATGCTCTTATGTAGCAAGAAACGCAGAGCTCAATGACATCTTTAACACAACCGTGGTATCTATGACAAAGATCAATATGTGGGGTATTTTGACTAATGATGATCTGAAGCAATCAACACATTGGTCAAATTATCACTGTGTATCCTCGTATTGACCTACATGTGCACCTAGGATTGTCAACTTTGACGAACTTGGAACCCTAAAAATTTTCAGTCCATTTCATAGATATTTCCTAAACTCTACTAAGAAGACTTATCTTTATGCATGTTGCATTAACTTCTATTTTAATTTGATAGTCTAGTCATTAACATTAAGTTGGCACGAGTTTGCATGTTTTCTAATTTGCTATAGTTGTGTATGTAGTAACCATTCATTTTGGAGATATTCAAGGAAAACTTGCTTAAGTTGAGCGTGAGTTGTTCTGATACGTTGCACTCCAGCATTGTTTTGCAGTAGCACTACCAAATCATTATGTAGCTGGACTGTAGAATGAGTGGGAAGATAAGCTGCAGAATTAACTAACGTAGTACAATCAGTCAGAACACTTACTAGCTCGCTTGCTTTCCATCATCATATCAGTTCTTTCTCAAATACATGGGACAATGAATAATCATGCAAGTAAAGGGGTTCCTTCCATGGAACCTACCGCAACTATGACACCACTCTACATGACTCTATGTAGCACTTAAAATGATTACTTCATAAACTGAGCATTTCAAAGGTTTATCATTAATGTTTAGTGAAAGAAAGCTTATACTTTGGAAACCCTCAATTTCTATGTAAATTTTCATTCTACTTTATCTTATCAACATGGTGGGAAACTCGTCAGATATGAGCCTATCGGCTCAAAAGTGTTGGATGCTTACCTAGAATTTGGCCAGAAGTTCAAGCGTGTAGGATGGTTTCAATATTGCCTAGGGACATTTCACACAAGTGGCTCAAGCATTTGCCCATATTTTTAAAGGAAAAACTGTTACAATCAGGTATTTGACATTTCTAGTCACTTAATAGTCAATTGCAGTCGCATGTGAGCTACCTCAGGATGGTGAATGGTAGTTCAAGATGCAAGGGGTAACTGTGCCCGATTGCAATCATCATTTGCTAGATACCCATCAAATTCGATCAAGGTCGAATACATCAACCTATTGAAGTTGGTCCAGTGCTACGTGACAGGCTAGGGAAGGTATGCCACTGTTAATTTATACCATATGCATTTTCGGCTATATCTGGATGGAATATCGCTTATGAATTTGACCTATTTCTTTCTCAAAGTTTGACCAAGATGGCCAATAAAGCACAAAATCCCGAGATAATTGGCATGGAATTTTTCATGAAGCCATAATTAAGTTGTTAGTTCTATAGGGATTAAATAAATTTAAACATAGTTGGGAATAATTGCTTGTTAATTCTGAATTTATTACTCCTGATTTTCTTTAAAAAAAGACAAAAGTCAATTTAGGGCTTCATGATTTTTTCAGAAGTCATTGTAGTTTACACGGCTACAAAAATTAAAACCCCTAATTCAAAGGTAACAGAAGAAAATTCCCAAGAGGAAGATAGAATCACGACAAGGGGTATAAGGGAGCTCTAAAGAAACCCACCAAGGAGTAGTTAAGATGCTCATGCAAGAAGATAAATGTGATTTTGATGAAGCCTTTCACCTGGTTAAGAAAAGCAGAAGGAAATAGACTCAGCCTAAACCTTATCGGCTACCAAGGACATACACCACGGCTGCCAATAAGTGTAGGCTAAATTCAAAGTCACAATTTAATCCCTCCCTAAAAAATAATCAAGTCATTGATTTAGAATGACCATTAGTGAAATTACAAAGAAGTTTAAAGGAGGAATATTTTGGATATCCTTAGGTATATAAGTACCCATATGCTACAATATCTCACAATATCTAGTATCATAAAAACCAACAGGATGCCAAATTTCTCAATATACAATTTGGAGATATAAAAGATCTCAGTAAAATGTACTTAATGTTCATTAACATGTTCTACATATACGTCAATCGCTGTGTTCCAGATATGTGAAAGCATTTGAAAGCTTCCACAACAAAAAAAATCCACTCATCGATAATATGAATCCAAGTATGGGACATACTTTAGTAATTCCATGAATCTAGATTCATATTCTTCCACCGTCATGTTTCCCTATACTAACAAAGCATGAAAGACACCTTCGTGTTGTTCCCTATAATAAGCTAGAAAATCATTCATGTTGATCCTATCCTCAAATAATTCTCATGAAAAAAATGAGAGGATTAAGACGCAATTGCTTCTCCAGGTTTGACCACCAATTTAGGGCATCACCCTTTAGCTAAAAGATGGCCATTCTATCCTTGGAACTGGAGGTATACTCATTTAGTGCAAAGCACCTCTTCATGCCTTCGAGCCATGCTTCGACATGCTTACTTGGTCATCCTCCAAAAAACTCAAGAATTTTGATCTTTTGCACCTCTCTCAAAATATCCTTAAGCGGTTCCTTCATGGGGACCTGTGCCCTCTCAGAGTTTTCTGTGGTGTCTTGTTTCTGTGAATTTGTGTTCATTTCATTTCTTCGACACTACCTTTTCTAATTATAGAAACACCTAAAATTTTAATGCAACTTCATAATATGGGCAAAGCAATCTCAACAAAAAAGAAACATACTTCACCTCTCAAAAAATCAGTCCCTTAATCTTCACTCCCCTCTCTCTCACATACACACGCTGCTTTGATTCCCACTTAGGTACATATTCATGAGAATGTGCTTGCGTGGACGATACCTTCCATGAATCCTGTGATAATGGTCATGATTTATGCTCTTATGTAGCAAGAAACGCAGAGCTCAATGACATCTTTAACACAACCATGGTATCTATGACAAAGATCAATATGTGGGGTATTTTGACTAATGATGATTTGAAGCAATCAACACATTGGTCAAATTATCACTGTGTATCCTCGTATTGACCTACATGTGCACCTAGGATTGTCAACTTTGACGAACTTGGAACCCTAAAAATTTTCAGTCCATTTCATAGATATTTCCTAAACTCTACTAAGAAGACTTATCTTTATGCATGTTGCATTAACTTCTATTTTAATTTGATAGTCTAGTCATTAACATTAAGTTGGCACGAGTTTGCATGTTTTCTAATTTGCTATAGTTGTGTATGTAGTAACCATTCATTTTGGAGATATTCAAGGAAAACTTGCTTAAGTTGAGCGTGAGTTGTTCTGATACGTTGCACTCCAGCATTGTTTTGCAGTAGCACTACCAAATCATTATGCAGCTGGACTGTAGAACGAGTGGGAAGATAAGCTGCAGAATTAACTAACGTAGTACAATCAGTCAGAACACTTACTAGCTGGCTTGCTTTCCATCATCATATCAGTTCTTTCTCAAATACATGGGACAATGAATAATCATGCAAGTAAAGGGGTTCCTTCCATGGAACCTACCGCAACTATGACACCACTCTACATGACTCTATGTAGCACTTAAAATGATTACTTCATAAACTGAGCATTTCAAAGGTTTATCATTAATGTTTAGTGAAAGAAAGCTTATACTTGGGAAACCCTCAATTTCTATGTAAATTTTCATTCTACTTTATCTTATCAACATGGTGGGAAACTCGTCAGATATGAGCCTATCGGCTCACAAAAGTGTTGGATGCTTACCTAGAATTTGGCCAGAAGTTCAAGCGTGTAGGATGGTTTCAATATTGCCTAGGGACATTTCACACAAGTGGCTCAAGCATTTGCCCATATTTTTAAAGGAAAAACTGTTACAATCAGGTATTTGACATTTCTAGTCACTTAATAGTCAATTGCAGTCGCATGTGAGCTACCTCAGGATGGTGAATGGTAGTTCAAGATGCAAGGGGTAACTGTGCCCGATTGCAATCATCTTTTGCTAGATACCCATCAAATTCGATCAAGGTCGAATACATCAACCTATTGAAGTTGGTCCAGTGCTACATGACAGGCTAGGGAAGGTATGCCACTGTTAATTTATAACATATGCATTTTCGGCTATATCTGGATGGAATATCGCTTATGAATTTGACCTATTTCTTTCTCAAAGTTTGACCAAGATGGCCAATAAAGCACAAAATCCCGAGATAATTGGCATGGAATTTTTCATGAAGCCATAATTAAGTTGTTAGTTCTGTAGGCATTAAATAAATTTAATCATAGTTGGGAATAATTGCTTGTTAATTCTGAATTTATTACTCCTGATTTTCTTTAAAAAAAGACAAAAGTCAATTTAGGGCTTCATGATTTTTTCAGAAGTCATTGTAGTTTACACGGCTACAAAAATTAAAAACCCTAATTGAAAGGTAACAGAAGAAAATTCCCAAGAGGAAGATAGAATCACGACAAGGGGTATAAGGGAGCTCTAAAGAAACCCACCAAGGAGTAGTTAAGATGCTCATGCAAGAAGATAAATGTGATTTTGATGAAGCCTTTCACCTGGTTAAGAAAAGCAGAAGGAAATAGACTCAGCCTAAACCTTATCGGCTACCAAGGACATACACCACGGCTGCCAATAAGTGTAGGCTAAATTCAAAGTCACAATTTAATCCCTCCCTAAAAAATAATCAAGTCATTGATTTAGAATGACCGTTAGTGAAATTACAAAGAAGTTTAAACGAGGAATATTTTGGATATCCTTAGGTATATAAGTACCCATATGCTACAATATCTCACAATATCTAGTATCATACAAACCAACAGGATGCCAAATTTCTCAATATACAATTTGGAGATATAAAAGATCTCAGTAAAATGTACTTAATGTTCATTAACATGTTCTACATATACGTCAATCTCTGTGTTCCAGATATGTGAAAGCATTTGAAAGCTTCCACAACAAATAAGATAAATTCAATTTCTAGATATCCAACAAAATTCGTAACATAGAACAGTGATCATAAAACAAACAACTATCGAAAATGATCAAGTAATTTAAGTAATCAAGATTCAGTAGGCGACCTGCGGGATGGAGAGTCGGAAAATTCCTTACAATAAGATCGGTATGCAGAAAATGACCCGTTAGAACGAAATAGGTATGGAGAGCCTGAGCGAGAATTGTTATATGCAGAGGATGATGAATAGGGAGGAGATCTGAAGTTGTAACAGCAGACTGGACAAGTAGCGCTCCTGCTAAGCCATTCGAATATGCATTTCTTGTGGAACATATGACTGCATGGCATTTCACATCCGTCCTCGCCAATTTCAAACCATTTCTCGCAAACTAGGCACTTATCATTGACATGCTGTTCTGAAATATATATGCTGGGAAATTGCTCAGCGGCACCAGCTGTGTTTGTCTCCTCCGCACGGGCACGGGCACGGGCACTGGCACGGGCACTGGCACAGGCAGGGCCACGATCTCTGAGTCGATTCAGTGGTCTGAGCCAGGCATGCTTCAAATTTTCATTTTCTCTACTTAATGATTTTCTCTTCCTACTGCGATTATTCTCTGGCAAGTATTCTTTTTCTGTTGGCCTTAATGATAAAGATCTGAACCTAACCTCAATCGGGCTGATGTTTGCCTTAGCTTCATCTGCGGAATTACCCGCGGGAATTACATGGTCAGTGGCAAGAGTTCGTGGGCGCTTATAATTTTTATTTCCAGCAAGAATATCAACGCAATTTAAAAGGTTGTCATGAGCCCAACTTCTCTTCTTGCTGCTGTTATTCTCAACTTGAGCCGAAAAATCACGAGCGGCACAAGGGCTCTGTCGGCGCCTAAAATGTCGACGTGCTTTAGTAAACATTCTTTCACTCGCCTGCTGTCCTTCTCCTCCTTCCATTCGGCAGCACTTTTGTCCTTCCATTTCTAAACTCGATGTGTCATATGAACTCATCTACAGTCGACTGAAGGTCACGTGGGTCACGTCGTCCAAACTGCAGAATACGCGGGTTCGTCATATTTGAGTTTAACAATCAGCAATAAGCCTACTGTAACCATCATTACTCTGCACCAAAATGGTTAATTTTGGCGAGCTCTAACATAAGATTTTAAGTCTAATACTTTAAGATTAACAATCAACAATCAGCCTACTGTAACCATCATTACTCGCACCAAAATAGTTAACTTTGGCCAGCTCATAAGATTTTAAGTCTATTGCTAGGGTTTTATCAAAAAGGGTTTCGTCCAGTTTTATTCTTTTAAAAAAAATCACGGGCAAATTAAATTAAATGGTTACCTTAATTTGTCACCAACAAAAACTTAATGGGAACAAAGAAATAAAACGAACTGACTCTTCAAATAATGAAAAAATGATGCTCAAGAACATAAAGATCAAATACCTGCAGTGTTCTTGCCTTCAATTCTGTCGACAATAGCCAGTCTACAGAACTTGGGCGAACCTCGCAATCGTCGAATATGGCCGCGTCGATACTCCTGTTGAAAATATGTAGCAGTGTATTACCATAAACATAAGATATTTAAAGGAATGATTCCATAAATACAAGGTCAACACAGTAGCTATAAAACCCTAAGAGCCAGTTCAACACCATACCTAGAAAGATAATAACCAGACCAGCAATCAGGATATGATCAAAGGAAAACAATTAATTTCACAGATTCCTCATAGATGTACAATCAGATACTTTCGCTAAGAAATTCTTAAAAACGAATTCACCAACCATAGAGTTGATATGAACACATATTTATAGTAGTCAATCAAAACCGTCACACGTTCAAATACGCAAGGGAGATGTATGCTCGCTTTGTCGGTTATTAAATTTTAAATTTTGGGTATATTTTATATATATATTTTAACTAGTTAGTTAGATAATCTATCTTTAGGAGTCAAGGGTACTGCATAGGTGTGCTTGAGAGCTACCAATGCTTTAGAATTGGGGTGTCTTAAAGGGTTAGATTATTATGTTCGTACAATGGACATGTAGGGTAGCTTTGTGGGTTATGAAATTTTAAATTGTGGGTAATTTATTTTTTATTTTTTATTTTTCAACTATTGAAAATGTATCTTTTGGAATCAAGGGTACATCCATGTAGGATTGCTCTGTGGGTTATGAAATTTTTTGGTAATGTATCTTTTGGAATCAAGGGTGTATCTATGTAGGATTGCGTTGTGGGTAAAGAAATTTTAAATTTTGGGTAATTTTTTTTTTTAATATTTTTCAACTAGTGAGTTTAATAATGTATATTTTGGAATCAAGGGTGGTGCATTGGTGTGTTTGATAGCATAGGCATGTTTGAGAATTGGGATCTCTTGGTCTCTAGCACCCCAACACTCTTAGATCATTATCCTCTACCCAAAATTTTGGTAAGCTATATGTATTTTAATGTGTTGGCACGAAAGCTCATGTGTCCATTAATTGCATGAAGCTTGTTGCACTAACATTAGCAAGGTAAATTCTATATGGCACTAGACTAGAGAAAGGATGGGAAAATAATGTGCATAATGCAGTTGATATGGTACATTTACTCTTGAAGGTTTTGAAGGAACCTGATGCAATTTCTTTAGAGTATTTTTTCACAAAAAATTCCCAATGTATTCAATGTAGTAATAATATTCTAATTTCATGTCTATTTCATCCAAGGAGACGTTTTGGGATTACCAGAGCCCAAATGTTGGTGGACATGTAATTTTCAGCTCTTGTTTTAAAAAAAATAAAAAATATTCACATAATTTTCATGACAATCATAGTTAGTGTTGGTTTGTTAGTTCACATGAAAACCATTCTCTTTTGAAAAACAAAACCTTTCCCTTTTGAAAAACAACTTTATTGAAAACTTTTCAATGATCTTCTTTCTTTGGTTTGCAATAATTTATTTCATGATATTATAGAAGTACAAAAGGTGGAGATATAAAGGAATGCACCACGAGACCAGACACACTCTTTATAATCCCTTAAGAACTTCGCTTATTATTTTGCCACACATAGCTTGTGTAGATATTGGATCAAGTTAAAGCAATCAAAGAAGAATTACTTAGAAGAATTGAACAACAAGAAATAGGAATTACACCTTGGATCCTTGTGGTAAGATGCCATTATGTACTATAATAATGTATTAGCTTTTACTTTTATCATTTAGAAAATCATTTATTCATTGGAAATAGAATGCAAAAGTAGAATTTTTGTTGTTGTAAACTCCAAATCAACTAGATATATTTGTGAGTGCATAACTGTGTACCTCATTTGATCATTTTCATGTATTTCAGGTGTCCCATATTATCCGTGATGCCCAAGAGAATAAATTCAACCAAATAATTGAGGATGTTTCGAACACACAATATTCACATATATTGTGCATACCTTTCAAAATAGAGAAAAGGGTTCTGCATACCTTATCTTGAAAAAATTGTAGAGGCAATTCCTATCCCTATTGGAGGTTTTTTCCAAGATTTTCCATTTCTATAATTAGATTATGCACACAACTCCTTAGATGGAAAACAATGAAATACAAAAATTTATCAAACTATTGAAATATTAATTCACTTCAACATATAGAGAT
>LPNX011074088.1:635898-667775 GCA_001517045.1 Pseudotsuga menziesii | reverse complement strand
ATGACAAGCTTGTCCAGATGGGGATCATCCGATCTTCCCGTGATCAAGCCCTCCATGTCTCGGGGCCCAAAGATGTGAAGGGTAAAGGAAAGCAACAGAAAAATAAGAAAACTAAATTTGATGCTCCCAAGCCTAGAGTTGAAAATCAGCAGCATGATGAATCTTCCGGCTCAAGGAAGAAAAAAGGAAAAGGGCACAATGGGAAAGAAAAAGTCAGGTGTTCTTACTGCGGGAAGGGTTTTCACCCTGAACATGCCTACATGAAGAAAAATCTTGATGAAGCAACCTCTCTCCTTGAGAGGAATCACATCAATCTTCCAGAGAGCTTTCGGAGGAGAGATCACCAAGATCGGGAACCACAGCATGAGAAAGGTCATGCTCTCATGGCAAGCACTTCGAAGTCCAATGCACTGCTAATTGACAGTGGAGCTTCGAATCACATGATGGCTGAAAAATACTCCTTTTCATCCTTGGATATCGGAAAATCCATCCCCATCCACATGGGAGATGACTCCACCATCATTTCCGAAGGACAAGGTACTGTAGATCTAGAAAATGGTTTTTTTTCTAATGTTTTGTATGTACCATCTATAGCAGCAAATCTCCTTAGTGTCTATTAGATGACACATACATGAATTCCTAAGAGAGTCTCTTTCATCCCAAATGATGTTGAGATAACAGAAATTGCATCTGGGAAACTCATTGCAAAAGGCCTTGCAAATCATCATGCAAAAGCCTATGAGTTCTCCCACTTTGTTGCGGATGCAAAGCCCACCGCTCTGCTAACTCATGGAAATGAGGTTAGTAGGCTATGGCATGAGAGGTTTGGCCATCTTAATTTCAAATATTTGCAGCAATTACAGAAAAAATCCATGGTTGAAGGCCTCCCAGTCATCAAGGCAACCACGGGAGTCTGCAAGGGCTGTGTGATTGGAAAACACCCTGAGCACAAGTTCGATCGGGGGAAGGAAAACCGAGCTACAAGCGTATTGGGGCTGATACATTATGATATCAGTGGTCCAATGCCTATCACATCCATGAATTGATCAAGGTACCTCATTACCTTTATTGATTATTTTTCAAGGTATACATGGGTTTTCTTTCTCAAAAAGAAATCAGAGGTATGTGAAAAATTTTCTGAATTGAAGGCCTTGATTGAAAATGCCTCTGGGCTTAAGATCAAGATATTGAGATCTGATAATGGAGGAGAGTATGTTAGTAATGAGTTTCTGTACATATGCTCCCAAAGTGGTATTCAGGTCCAATATTCAATTCCCTACACTCCCCAGCAGAACGAAGTAGCGGAAAGGAAGAACCGGTCTCTCAAAGAGATGACCACCTGTATGTTGGAGTCAAAGAAGCTTGCTGAAAATTTGTGGGATGAAGCCATGCATGCTATAGAATACATTTAGAATAGGGTGCCACATTCATCAGTGAAAGGAAATACTCCTTTTGAAGCATACTTCGGACACAAGCCAGATGTGTCGAACCTACGGGTGTTTGGGTCCACTGCATGGGCCTGGATTCCGCTTGATAAAAGAAGGGCTTTGTAACCGTGGAGCATAGAATGTCTATTTATTGGGTATCCTGATGAATATAAAGGATTCAATATGCTGGATATCAATACCAAACAGATCATCATCGAGAGAAGTGTCAAGCTCGATGAGCCTCTTCAGGAGGTGGAACTAGTGAAGGAGAAAACTGCTGAATTTCCTTCCTATTCCACTGAATATTTGGATGATGAAATTGGGGGTGATGACCCTGATTTGGATCCTATGATTTCTGATATTAGTGTGCAGCAATCATCAGATACTGAATCAGAACCTGAAGTGCAAAATCATCTTCCTACATGGGCCCAAAAGACACTCTCCTTCGCATGAGACAACATTGGAAATCCGGATGATCCAAGGAGAACCCGGTCTGATTTCCAAAGAGAAGGTATTGTGCTCTCTTGTTCTGATAATTTACTGTATGAAAATTTCTATTTGAATATTAGTTCAGATCCAAAATCCTACTACCATGCTCGAAATGATTCGAGATGGCAAGTTGCCATGGATGAAGAGATGAATTCTCTTAAAAAAAACACTACTTGGGAGCTAGTTTCTCTTCCTCCGGGAAGGAAATTGGTTCAATGCAAGTGGGTGTTTCAGACAAAGGTTGCTTCTGATGGAAGAACCTAAAAATATAAGGCAATTCTGGTAGCAAAAGGTTTCTCTCAGGTCCAAGGAGTGGACTACCATGAGACCTTTGCACCGGTTGCAAAAATGGACTCCATCCGCCTTGTTTTGGCTATTTCCGCATCCAAGCACTAGGAGGTGCATCACATGGATGTTAAGTAAGCCTTTATACATGGAGATATTCATGAGGAGATAAACATGAAGCAACCTGATGGATACATCACTGATCCATCTTTGGTTTGCAAGCTAAAGAAGTCACTATACGAGTTAAAACAGGCCCCAAGAGAGTGGTATTCCAAGATGGATGCCTTCCTTCTCTCGCAAAACTTTCAGAGATGTATATCAGATCCAAATGTGTAATTACAGCAGCATGATGGTAATATAATTATCATTGTTTTATATTTTGATGACTTACTGATCACAGGTAGCACAATTGCCTCCATTTCAGCCATCAAAACTACTCTCCACAATGCCTTTGAAATGAGTGATTTGGGGCTTCTAAAACAGTTTTTGGGGCTCGAAATCGAGCAAAATTCTGATGGGATTATGGTCACTCAGTCCAAATACATTTCATACCTGTTAGTAAAGTTTAACATGGCTGAATGTAGGCCTGCACCATTCCCTTTCCTTTCAGGGATCAGCCTTGAAGAAGGAAAAAACACATCTCCCATGGACTGCACTATCTATCGACAGCTGATTGGTAGCTTGTTGTACTTGACACATTATAGGCCTGATATTTGTTATGCCCTGAATGTTGTATCAATATACATGCAGCAGCCTCATGATATTCATTGGAAGGCAGCCAAGAGGATCCTCCCGTACATTCAGGGAACCAGGACCTACGACATTCACTATGCTGCAGACTTCGAGCTAGAGCTGGTCGGATACACAGATTCCGATTGGGCGGGTGATTCTATTGATCGAAAGTCAACTTCTAGATATGTATTCATGTTTGGTGGTGGCCCTATTTGCTGTTCAAGCAAAAATCAGGCTTCCATAGCACTATCTTCAGCAGAGGCCGAGTATCAAGGAGCGGTGAATGCTTGCATCCAAGCGGTTTGGTTGCAAGGCATTCTTTCAGAGTTTGATCTTGGTAGTACTTTGTCCACTATCCTCTTTTGTGACAACCAGAGTGCTATTAAGATATCCATAGATCCAATTACCAGGCATAGGACCAAGCATGTAGAGATTCACATGCACTACATCAGGGATCTAGTGCATGACATGACCATCATTCTGCAATACTGCCCGACTGATGAGCAGATTGCAGACATCTTCACCAAGAGCTTTTCAGAAAAGAATTTCACTTACCTTCGTTCACTGTTGGGGGTGAGTTCATCAGGGTGATCCAGACTACTTTCAGTGTTCAGCTTGAGGGGGGGGGTTTCCCACTTGGTTTTCCCTCTTTTCCTCACTTAGTTTGTTTTGAGCATTGTTTCAGTTTCAACATTGTACAGGGTGACCTATGGCCTTAGTTGTCGGGGCCCTAGCATTTTTATGTATTTTTTTTTTCTAACTCCTCTTGAGTATAGCTTAAGGAGGGGTGTTGGAGACATTTACCACCATACACACTCTTTTTGGTCAAATTGGCCTAGTTAAACCACTATCCTAAATATTATTGACATTAATTGACATCAGTGGAGCATTAATTGACATCATCCAGTCAAACCCACGCCTACCTTCAGTCAAGAAGGCTAACTTAGCCTTCTCCTACATTCGGGGAGGCTAACTGGAGCACTCCCGGGGTGATATGAGTGATATTAATGCACCTAATTGCTAACTGGTGGTTACAATCAGTTAAACAGGTCAGTGAAGGTGCCTCCTTTCATTTAATTAATTATTTAATGATTAATTAATGAACTGGAGTCAACAGGGGCACCTCCACCAACTTTTGATGTTCATTTCAACTTCAGTTAACCTCATCGAGGTTCATTGGAGTCATTGAAGCGCTAGCACTTGATGGTTGGCTTGCTATGACATGTGTTTGATCTCTTTCAGTTGAGTCTCAGTCATTTATTACACTCCGACTTCAATTAGGGTTCAGTTGAGTCAATTAGGGTTTTGATCAGTGGTTAACTCAGTGTGGACCATGGCTTACAGTTAGTTAAGCTAGACTCACTCATTTAATTTGAATGACCTCCTTGAGGATTTGAATTGCTAATTTATTCATGCCTATAGCATGACATTGTAATTGTAATCATTCATTCTTTATGTGAATACAGAGCGGCTACTATTCCTGTAGACTGATTACACCATTTCATGAGTTATTTGTTGATTAATCTTTGATGAGATTGATGGTTTGTTCCTAGATCAATATACAAGATTAATACTTCTGTTTTAGTCCGTTGGTCATCTGTAATTTTTTCTATTTTGACTGGTGTTTCATGTTTTTCCTTATTTTTTCTAGTTATTCTTTTTTGTCTTCATGGTCAATGTGCAAGAAATATACAGTGAATCTGCATCTCAAAGATATGCATGAATCGGTTTCTACAATAAGCAATTAACTCCCATTTAAAGTGGTATACACATAGATATTGAAGTGTTAGAATTTCCCTTCTACATATGTATGTGATTTTTCATAATCAAATTCACATGTAGATTTTCCAAGATCCTTTAAATATAGGTGTGTTGTTCCCATATGCTTGGTGTGGTGAGCATGGACAAATCAACATGGAAAATTATCTCTTGTATTGGCTTCAATACAACAAAACCTACAATAGGGTTATGTGTTGTAATGTCCCCATCTACGGGGTACACCATTTCACATGTAAAATTTTCACCCCAACTGGGCCATAATTTGAATAAATGCATGAATCATAAACACTGTAAAATTAACAATGATATTCATACACACAAAATGCATAAATTGTCTATTAATATCCAAAACTAAAATCTAACTTTTCAGATTCATAAACAAAAAAAGATACTTTTCCACGTCCCCACCCTTCTACAAGTGAGAGGATGCGACTATTTTCATATCAACTCCGGGAAATCTAAGCCCCATAACGTAATATAAAATGCATTGAACTTAAAAACATACACATATGTATAAACATGCAATATACAACGGAAGCAATTACATTTCATTCAAGCATTCAATATGTTCATCATAATTCATAAAAACAAATACAGTTGCAGAGATTAAACACAAGAGATACTTATCTTGAGAAGAATCTTGTTTCCACAACCAGCTATGTCGCTGCAACGTTCCACCCAATCATAGGCCATTGTGCTCATCAATCTCTCAGCAGTACTGCCACCCCCGAGCTGGGCATGACTCCCACAAGGAATAAGGGAACTACAACAGGCTCACACATAACCATACACACATTAAAACTCAGCCAAGACAAACATAGTTGGGTTTATCAGGATGCTAGGGAGATGGAAGGTTGAATTTCTAAGCTAGTGAGCTCAACCACGGAGTTGTGGACACCTGCACCAAATCTGGCTTGGCTTCTAAAATATCTACATGCCCAACACAAGGAAGCATCCCCTTATCTCCTGCACAGTCCGTCGGTTTATGCCTTCCCTTCCAATGCTCTTCAGGGCGTGCAAAGAAGAAAATCATCCCCTCTTTATCTATCTATGAGGTGCCCTGATACACTAGGTTTATCAAGCTAATTAAGACCTAATTCCACTCCAAACCAGTTCAGACCAAAGTAAAAAAGGCACACACAACAAGATACAAAATTCTAAGATTTGTGTGGATCTAGGTGGTCAGGGTTTCCCCTATCCACCAGGAAATTTTTTTGTGGTATGTTACTTTCTGGCTTCCTTAGATTTCGCCCTTAGGACTTGTTTATTGACATTATTTAGTGCTTTGCATGGGAGGTCATCCTTCCAATGGTTTGAAACGCTCGTACCGGGACTAGGAAAATCCCCTTCATGATAGAGCAGAGGATGCATTATGCTTACAAGAGATCGAACTATAATCGATTTACAGAGGTTGTTGGATGATGCCAAGGGACCTCTCTTAGCCTATGGTAAACATCTCTTAAATCTCAATGAATTCAATGACTTGTTGATCTTGAATGGTATCTATTTTTTCCTTTATTCCAACAGTGTCACATGCTTCCCTCATGTCAAGGGGGCTAGTCCATGTTGAGGAAAAATGTTTGTCAACCAAAAACGGAATGGTAAAATGGGGAAAGACAACCCAAGATGAGAAATTTGAATTCAACAACAATTCTGGGCATTCATGAGCCAAATCAACTTCTACAAACCCCAAAATCATAAATATTTGTTGGCCATTCACTCCACAGCACCAAAATGTATTTCCTGGGCATGCACAATGAAGAAAATGACAATAATTCATGAATGAGAGAGCATAGCACTGAGCATTACCAAAACAACTTCCAAGCCATGGGGAAAAATGAAGAAAATTGATGCCCACGTGAGGGAAAACGCACAGGTAGATAGAAAACGTGAAGGAGAGAGCTCTTCAATCTTCCACTATGTGAGGAAATGGAGGACGTGGGTGAACAACAGAATGGGCATGCATTTTTGGGTGTTAAAGCCCCATAATTCAAAATCACGTTTTCCAAAAAGTGATGGCTCCAATTCAAATTTGGACTGCCATACTCTTCCCATCCCCATGCAATAACTACCTCATCCAATTTATGACAGAAATAAATGATTGGGTGAATCAGAAAAGAAAGGTGGTTGATAGCTTGATGGGTTTTCCCCTTGACATTTGGATTTTCCCCATTGGCTCAAAGGTTTGAATATCCCCCCCCTCTTATCCTTAGGAAATCATGCCCCCATCTCTTCAATGTTGCATTGACATAGCTGGTTGTGGGTACTTTAATTAAATTGCATATTTACATGATGTCAAAAATTATAATGTTCTTGGCTAGCACGAAATACCATCATCGTCGATTTTTATCACCGAAACATAAAATTCTAAATCAATGGTGGGGATTTTGCCTTTAGCTCCACACCATGATTAATTACAATATTTACATCATATATGTTTTTAATGCAAATGAGGTCAAAACGAGGGTGTTACATACTTATTTTTTAAATGAACAAATCAAAGCAACTAGTTGTGTAAGGGGCACGTTCTACTCAACTATACGTATCAACTATTGATACTACCCCCAATATAGGCTATGAATCCACCAGGGTGAAGGAAACAACCAGATGTTGCACTCTCTCCTCATCCCAACCCATTTTCTCTCATGTTTAGTCAATATACTCATCCTAGAGCACTATAAGAATCTCAGTCGATCATGGTACTATTTTCCAATACCTCACATAACAAAAGGAAGTCATTTCCCTTCACTGCTCTATAGTTCCCTTGAGAAATCCAACCCATACAGTGCTTCCAGTGTGTGTAGCAAGAGTCCTAGCTAATGTATTCCTTAGAGAACTCCATGTAGAATCAAAATCAAATATTCTCAAGCATATGTTGAGCAACAAATAATAATAATTAGAATGGTTCGTATTCTTCTTGGCCTCCAGGTTCACCTACAATTATCCTCTTCACTCACTAATACATTTGGGCGGATTTTTCCACGAAATACTTGCACGTTTTGAACATCCGTGGATTAATACTTCATTTTTTTTTATCATGGCAAAACCAAACCGTGGCAATATCAACGTTTTTAATTTTCAACGAACTTTCGTCTCTATAGTGACGATATATGGCCATCTTTGCACACCCACCAAACCAATGCCATCTTTCAACGGCTCTTGGTTGTTTACACGTGGGTCAAGTTGTAATGGAATTAATAATTATCCTTGCTGAGTTAGAGCAAGCTTCTCTTTTTGCTAAAGCTTCACAACTCTACTCATATTTAAAATTTTATTTTGTGTTACAAATCTATTGGGTTTGGGTGAAGGGGTACCCTATCTGAAAGAAGTGTTTTATTTATAAAAACGATCAACAAGTTGCATCAGCTTCCTCCCAGTCCCTCTCTGATAAGCACACAAAGTGTCTATGGATTCTCCAGGCTAAAAACTCAATCCTTCCATCCTTGAAAGCGTAATGTGAGAATGTGCATGGAATTGTCCATCCGTTGTACCGCCTGACTTATGCATTTTCGGCACATTTGCTATAGTTGCGATTGATTGAGCGCAGATTGAGCCCGGTATCAACCATATCCAAAACTAGAGATATCAGTCGTACTCTGCAACAATCATCTGGCCGTAAATTCATAAAAGGTAAGTATGCATCCTTTTTTGGGGGATACAAACTAACATCGAGGTTCAAAATAACAGTTGTATTCTTCAGGTCATGTACCTTATGAATGAATTTAACAACCTTGCAACTCCCTCCTTTTATTTAAACCAGAGTAATTGCAACAAGAGGGTCCAGTCAACAATGACTCTAGCCAATTCGGTTTTTTTATAGACCCGATGCTTCACTAATCTATTGTTCATTGAAACAGTGTTAATCACTTTCCACAGTAGAAGGAGAACTTTCATTTGGACCATTTGGGCCACCTAGTGTTCCAATGTCCAAACTATCAAGGTCTCCTTGTGAGTAAATCAAAGGCCATTGCGCAACACTTGTTGGCATCAATTAAAACTTCAGTCTATTAGACACAATGCTCATTAAGAGGGGGGGTGAATCAGTGAGCTAAGGCTTCAACTCAATTTCAACTTTTTCTACCAATCTTATATCATTATTTCACAATTGCTTCAACAACATATTTATCAAAGAACAATATCAAATAGGCACATGTCATTCATCAATTAAACACATCACTATCAAGACATTGCACAAGGGACACAAGATATAGTTTTGTAATCTTTATATAAGTGGAGACTTCAATCTCCAGTATGGACTACAACCCATAAGGTGGCACCACCCACCAGAATGGTTTAGTCAGCTACAACTACTTAGATGCTACAACATCCAAACAGGCTTCAACTTGTCAAAAGACCAATAAGTCTTTCCCCATCTCCACCCAAACTCCCTATACAAATTTCATATTACAAATTACAATTGATACATCAAACTCTTCCAAAGTTTGCCACAGGCACACACATCAAAAATACCAATCAGCAAGTCTTCATTTTGTACTCAGCAAGTCATTCAACATACAACATAATGCAGCCATGTCTCAACTCTATCCATACACCATTAGTATCTTGTCTTCAGTACTGTCTACATCGGCATATAGGCTTCCAAACTATTTAATTTAACACTTAGACAAAATTGTTTTTAACTTGTAAAAACAATTTTTCTTCTACTTTGATAGATTGATTTCTCCCTCATGTGATCACCATAAGGAAACCTACAAGCATGGATAGATATCCATTTCAACAATGAACAAGACCATATCACAAGATAAATCTGTTGACACATACACAACCTCTGGAAAGAATTTCAAAATAGTTTCTCAACCTCTTTTGAACATCAAAGATATTTCTTCCCATTTTGGCAGACTCCTATTTCACACATGTGAACACTCTATGTAGACCTGAAGTCATGAGCAGATGGATAACTTACCAAAGAATGGATCCATGAAATTTGATAAATTTACATGTACAAAGACATCCCTTGGCAGGCATTTCCAATTGACCTCTCAAACTCCTGTTTTTAACACTTGGTCAATTTTCTTTTGTTCTCACTATGCAAAATATTATTTTTCCTATTTTTGGCAGACTGGTATTTTGCATATGAAACCATGATAAGACAACCTGAAGGGTATGGATGGATAGTCAGTTCACCAAGGAACATGCCTATGCTACCTTATGAATTTTATCATCAAAATAACCCCTCCTTGCGGGCATTTCAAAATTCCTTTTCAATTTCCTGAATCTAACACTTAACCAATTTTCTTGTGTTCTTAAAATGCAAAATAATATTTTTCTTACTTTTGGAAGATTTATATATTTGTCATAAAACACTCCACGAGGTAACTAACACCATGGTTAGATGCACCCATAAACAAGCTATAGACTAACACTTTCATATTATTTTTCTCATCATCCTATGAGATAGAGCGGGCATTTCCTTGAGGCCACTGAGGCAGTTTTTCCAGTACTGGAATAGTGCAAAACAACCTGAAACTCTGTTTTGTAAGACCATTATCTTTGTCATCGAACATCTTCTTTGAGAACTGAGACCATGGTGAGATAGCCTCTTCAATAAGTTGTAGGATGATAGCTTCAGATATTTTTTATCATACACCTATAAGGTACGGCTGGCATTTTCCCAAGGCCACATGAGCCAGTTTTTCCAACACTAGGACAATTTTCTTAGTCTGGTCCAATCTGCCTAAAACATGGTTTTGGCAGGTTCATAACTTCTTCCTCAGCTACTTCCAACACAATCTGATGGAATTTTCAGGTAGGACAAATATCATTCTACAAGACCCCCATATGGTGTGGGCATTTTCTTCAACACACAATTTGTGGCAGGAATTTTCTGAAGGCTACCTGAGCCAATTTTCCAACACTTAGTCACTACCTGAGGCAATTTTCCTGTTTTTCACCAAATTACCATATTTTTCCAAAATGATTGTCATTAATGTTGTCATCAATGACAATCCTATTTATCACAGTCTTCATGTTTTTCTTTATAGAAATTGGTATATAATATACTGCATTTAGAAATATATTTATATCTAATGTATTTGACAAGTTACTGTTTGGTATGGTGTATGTAAGACAATTACTTGTCACTACAGGGATTTTTCACTATGAATGAAAAGGAAAGGAAGCTTGCTCAGTTTAGAGCGGCATTAGAGGCGAGGGGAGATGGAAAATGTTATTGCACTTGCTCTGATTGCAGGGGCTTGCAAAGAAGAAGAATTTTAATAACGACAGCTGAAAGACATTGTAGGGAGAAGGGGCACGCCGAAGGGGGTTATGAATGTCGTCCCTTGGTAAGAGGTTATTCAATTTTTAATGTATTCTCTGTAATAGTCATCATGTCATGAATTTATGTAAAATGTCTTATCGTTTTTTTATATGTTCTATACACACTAATTTTACTACGTTGTTTGTAAATATATAGACAATGCCCCCAAAATGTCCCCTTCCAGAGAGTTATTTGCCAAGTACTAGTAGAAATACTCACTTACAAGGTGATGGACATCTAGATCAAAATATTGAAGATGATCAAGTTCTTAATGATGATATGGATGGAGATAACGTTAGTGATACAAATCAGGAAGATGAGATACATAGATTGATCCAAGACACATTTGCTCCAATGGATGAGGACAACCAGGATGATAGTCATGATGTTGATACTCTACTCGAGAAGGCACGTCAACCTCTTTATGAAGGCTCAAAAACAAATCTTCTATCTGCTATATTGTTGTTACTGAACTTGAAGGTTCTGAATGGTTTATCAAACACATGTCTCACACAGATACTAAGGTATGTAATTTGTTAATTATTTATGTTTGCATGTTCACATGTACATAAAGGGTTGAATTTTTTCCTATATTGCTATTGTTATATAATTTGTAAAGTATGGATGTGATATTGATGATTAATATTGTTTACATTGACTTATTCTTTTGAATTTTGTAGATTGTTAGGTGAATTTCTATTACTAACGTCAAATATTTTACCACGCACATATCGAGAGATATATGTGATTACGAAAGAATTTGGAATGGAGTATCAAGCTATTGATGTATGTCCTAATGATCATATCATATACTATGGGCAATATGCATTAGAAAATGAATTCCCACAATGTCAAACAAGTAGGTATCAAACCGATAAAGTGACAAAAAAGGTGCCTCACAAAGTTCTTCGTTATATTTCGATAATTCCACGTCTCCAATGGTTGTTGAGGTATCAAAGTATAGCACAGTTTATGGATTGCCATGAAAAGAACAGAAGTTGAGACGATGTTCTCCGAATTCCTACAGATGGGTCTACATTTAGGTGCATCGAAGAAAAGTGGCCAATTTTTAAAGAAGAACCTCATAATGTTAAACTTTCATAGGAAGCTAATGGTGTCAATCCTTTTGGAGAGCTTCGTTCTACCTACTCAGTGTGGAATGTTTTTGTTATAAACAATAACCTTCCACCCTGGATACCAGTCAAGAGAGAGCACACAATGTTGGAAATGATTGTTCCAGGTAGTTAATTAATTTGTATTTTTTACTTGAAAGTCTGATCACTAAATATTTCATTTCTTTGTTTCATGCATGATAATTATGTCTTTTATATATAACAACATATAGCTGAATATAATTAATCATGTATGTTGGACCAATTAGGTAAGTACCAGGTTAAAGATATGAACGTATATATTGAGCCTCTTATCGATGAATTGTTGAAGCTATTGGCTGGCATCACTATGTATGACATCTCTAGACCAATAGGGCAAAGACGATTTCAATTCCATGGAATACTTGGATGGACAATTCATGATGCTCCCAGGTTAACACATTTTTGTGGTATATTGTTACTTTCTTTTGTTCTTTAATATTATATATATATCTATTGAAAATATCATGCATTATTTTAAATGGTAATTCTAATTCGCTACACTAATTCATATATCTTGTAGGTCTTCAAACAAAGGGTAAATTTGCATGTCTAATTTGCGGTCCCAGGATAAAATCTCGTCGTTCAAGGAGTTTAGCAAAGGAAGTGTTTGATGAGTATAGGCACTTTCTGCCTAAGAACCATAGTTATCGAACTACACACAAAGCAAAATTCAATGGTAAAGAAGAGAATGGAAAAAAAAACCATGAAGAATGACACCTCACCTATGGAACTTGGAATATAATAGAAATCGTCAAGGTATGCCAAATTATTTATGTATTGTTGGAATATTGGTCAATACTTAGCCAAATTTCTGAATATGCAAAACAATATTTTTCCTACTTTGGTAGATTGATTTCTTGCACATGTGACCATCATAAGGAAAACTGAAAGCATGGGTGGATAACCACTTCAACAAGGAACATATCTATGTCACCCTATGAATTTTATTAGCACAAGGACACTGTTGAGTATGGTTGTCATTGATGTCAAAGGAGGTTATTAATGAAAAAAGAAGTGTTGATATGGAATGTGTGATGAGGTTGAAAAACACATGTTGGCTTCCTAATGTCTCATGATTTCATTGTTACATTCTGGTAGTAGTTGGTAACGGTATGATAATTTCGAGATTTTGACTAAGTGTTGAAAAACTGCCCTAAAGCAGCTGCCTTATGAAAATGAACACCATAATTAATAAGAAGAATAAAATTCCCACCATGAACTTCCATCCCATATTTTGTTGAAATATCTATCTGACCATGTCCTCTGTTCTCAGAAAAACTCCTTGAAGAAGAAGATACAGGTATCCCAAAAGAAGGATTTTTGGTCAAATTAGTCAGAATTGCTCTAGGGAAATGCCTTCCATAATTTGTGGGTTGAAGAAAATGATCGCACCACATGGTCATCCTGTAGGTGTATGCTTTGTCTACTTGACCATGTTCTCACATTGGTTTGAAAATTCTTGAGGAAGAAGATATGGATCTGCCAAAACAGGGTTTCATGTCGTCTTACACCAAAGTTCAATAAAAGGCCCGCCTAGGGAAAATGAAGATGAGTCTGAGAGTGAAATTAGCATAGGTGTGCTTAGTAAGGTGTAATGCATCATCTAGTAGAATTAGTTAAGGTTTTGGGTGAAATTAAAAATCCACCTTAGGTTTTGGACAAATTGTCTATGGAATTATTGGTAAAATATGCCTAAGTGGCCTCAAGGAAATGCGCACCACCTCTCATAGGATGATGAGAAAAATTATCTGAAAGTGATAGGCTCCATTATGTTGGTTGGTGCATCCAACCATGGTTTCATATTTCCCAAAGAGTCTCTGAGGGGGAAGATATCAATCTGCCAAAAGTGCCTCTCACCTTCATTTGCACTATCCTAGTAAAATGCCCGCCAAGGTTAGATGATGAGGTTGCAGGAGAGAATATTGGCATGGTTGAGTTAGTATGATATTCCTCACATTGTGGATGTCTCACTCTCCAATTTTGATGAAAAAAATAAAATCACCTTGGTGACTTAGGGTTTGAAGAGATTTGTCTAAGTGTCAATAAGCAGTTTGGAAGACAACTTTCAAATGCTTGCCAGATGTTGGGTGTATGTCTAGGTTCATCAATTGGCATGGATTTGTTCTTCGTTGAAATGTCTATCCATCCATACTTTCATGATGACTTACAATGGTCACATATGCAAAATATCAATCTGCCAAAAGTAGGAAAAACATTGTTTTGCATATTGAAAAACACAAGAAAATTGCCTAAGTGTTGAGAACAGGATTTTGAGAGGTCGTTTGGAAATGCCCGCAAAGGGTTGTCCTTGTGAAAATAAATTTATTAAATTTCATGGTTTTAAGGCCACCTGGACCAATATTCCAAAACTTAGCCATGTCCAAGAATTTCTCCAAGGTTGATCCTGAAACCCTATTTTGGCAGACTTATAACTTTCTCCTCAAAAATGATTAAGGCAAACTAAGACCATGGCTGGATAGCCAGCTCAACAACATATAGCCTGATATGGTGGTGTGGGAATTCTATTCAAACCATGAATTATGGCGGGAATTCTCTTAGAGTAGTTTTGACTACTTTTTCATACTTAGTCAATTTCCAAAGTTTCATAAAGTTGCCATATTTTTCCAGAATGATGTCATATTACAACACTGACTTCCTGATAGCACCAGAACACCATTATGTGTCTTTCAATCCTCATCATACATTCCACATCATCATACTTTCCATGTCATTACTTCCTTTTTCATTCCTTTGTCTTTCACTGAGTTTACCCTGCCATCATGTCTTTGGTTATCTTTTGTCATTCACTCATGAACTCCTTTGACATCAATGACAATCACATTCAACTTGTATCATATATTATATAAATATTTGTTTTTTTAGTGAATTATGTTCAACACGGTATGTACCTATATTGATTAATTAGTGTTAATTTGATTTTGTTGATGTTTCATGAATGTCGTTAAGGCATGAATGGGCTTCCATGAGGAATGAAAATTTACCCGATGCAATTCAGTAGGTTTCCATACTACGAGAACCTACAAATAATTCATTTGTTTGATACAATGCATATCGGGAAGAACATAACAAAATTGTTGTGGCGAATATTAGATGGAAGGACTAACAAAGAAAGAATTGGAAAGATTTGTAGTGACATCCAAGAAGCTAATCACACATTGCAAAGTGTGATAATTAATTCTAATGGTGATGGCCATCATCCGAATTCTAGTCTCCCTTGGTGTTTGACGAAGCAACAAAGCATTATTGTAAAATAGGTCATCAAAAAAATCAGGTTTCCGATGGGGTTTTCGTCTAACATAAAGAATATCTTAATAAAAAAGGTGATTTTGGTGGGGTTAAAACACATGACTGGCATACATTCATTAAGGTAATTGTGAATTTTTAATATATTTCCTTATAGGTATGCACTATTTTATTAATTGTATTCTCTTATTTGGAAATAAATAATAATTATGTGTTTTTTGATACAGTATGTTCTACCTTTATATCTCCCATACGACTTTGACAACAACATAAAACAAATTATTTATGTTCTTGGAAAATACACGAGGTAAGTAATGTTTTATATGGAAAATGTACTTGGTCCGTGATTTGTAGTGGAACTTATTGACATATTATGTTTTTCCCGCAAATTTGATATATGGCTTGATATTATTTTATTGCATCATTTGTAGGTGGCTTTCCTCAAAAGAAATACATAAAGAAGATATAAGGTATTGGAAGAGATAAATTCCTTGACTAATGTGTGAAATGCAACAGTATCTACCTCCAGCGTTTTTCAATGCACAAGAACACTACCTCATACACCAAGTTGAGGAGATTGAATTATGTGTACCGGTACACACAAGGTCGATGTGGATGGTGGAAAGGCAGTTGAAGTCATTGAAGGATCTTGTTAGACAAAGAGCATGTCCTGAGGGTTCTATGGTTGAGGGATATATGGTATATCAATGCATGGTGTATATTAGTGAATATCTACCTAAATTAGCAGAAAATATGAATGTGCCTCGCATTTGGCATCTCAACTCCATCAACAAATTTAAAGGGGAAGTCCTATTGGGGAAAGGTACAATGGGGACCGTGAAAGGTAATTATTAGATTTTGTGGAATTAATATATTACACATGTATTTTTCCAATTTCATTTTATCATACTGATTTGTTATTTTTTTATTAATCCTACATATTCAACTATATTAAACTATGCATGTAATGATGTCTAATTAATGATAGTGAATTGTTATTTTTCCATATAGTTGCTCGAGTGTGGGATGCTTTACATTTATACATTGCAAACAAACTTGATTGGATGGATCATTGGATAGAAGATTGTGAAGAATGCTTTGGTAGGTTGTCATGGGAAGGGGTCAGTGAGATGATTAAAACAGCTCATCGTCGTCGACATATATTTCCTGATCTTACACCGCAAAGAGAAGTTGAGTTAGCCTATGGTTTAAAATAAAAAAAGGCAAGTAAATTGTTTACCCTCATTTTTCTATTACTTCCCATTTTTCAATGTATTTGGTTTGTTTAAGTTTTCAAATATATTTTCCAAGTCCTATATGACGTTTATTAATTCACAATGTATTTTTTACTTGTTGTCAATGTTACAGTTGAAACATCACAAGGCTATGTGGTGTAATGGTTGTAAATTTCGTATCAAAATGTTGGATGATAAGATGAAAACCTCAGATTGTGGGATAACTTCAGTGTTTAAGGTCAACAATGTTTCCTTTAGAAGTGAAAGACATCCAAAAGAAACTGAGAATAGGTACTATGGGAATTTGGAGGACATAATTGAGTGTGATTTTAATTCCGTTAAAATAGTTTTGTTTGAGGTGAAGTGGTACAGGCTACAGATGCATGAACGTGATCCTGAAAGAAATGTTATTGAGCATGCTAATGGATTTACCACAGTTAATACAAGGGCATTTGAACCGGGTACATAGCCTTATGTTCTTCCAAGTCAATGTGAGCAAGTCTTTTACTCAGAGGTACCAGGTAAAGCAGGTTGGTCATACGTTGTTAGATATGATCCAAGAGGAAGACAAGTAAATTATAATCATGTAGATGATGAAGATAATCACGAAGAATAAGATGATGATGATGATTCATATTAGGAGCAGGTGGCTATAGTCGATGTGTTCGATGAATAATTTGAAGAGGTTGATCATCCAAATGTAGTAGATGATGATCTCATTGATGATGTCGATGAATATATTAGTGAAGATGCCATTGATGATGATGTTGATGAGAATGAACCTTTCATCAATATGTATTCTGAACCAGATCCTGATACAGATGTTGAGTTGGATGAAGAAGAAGAAAAGTGATATTTAATTGTTGAAGAGTAGAGGCACGTGTTTATATCTTTTATGTCATGATGATATTTATATGTTTTTATTTCCAAATGCATTTTTATATTTTTTTATTTCCAAAGTGCATACCCAAGCAAAGCGTTGATTTGCTGTTGAAAACCTCTTTGCGGGAAAAATTTGTGAGCCTGAAAATCGGTCTGCGGGGAGAATTCGTGAGCCTAAAATACAGTACGTGTGCATCACCTCACCTCCGCTTCAAACTTGGATAACCATGGCCGAACTTCAAACAGGGGCGTCTAGCATGACGAGCGCAGCTAAAATGCGAGAATCCTCCTCTACAACCCCAGTTGAAACACAGTCATCCACAAATGATAGGGTAAGAGTAAAAAAATTCTAGGAGAATTCTGATGCATGGAGAGATGCAAAGATGTGGCCACCAGGTATGGAAACTATCCTGAGGAAAGAAGAAGTTTTTGAATTTTTGTGAGGAATGTTCAGTTATGTTGATGAGGAGATAGATGGGGCAATTTCTAAATATGATGCTGGGAATACAAAAGTCATAATTTTTGGGAAGCGGGTATACCTCGACCCTGATTTGGTTGCCCGAGATACAAATATTCCACGCAAAGGGGGAGTGATTTTAAGCTCAAGGAAAACCCCCAGACAGGAGAAGAACCAGATGACCAGTAAAATTTGTGGGTGAGAAGTAAATGTTCTGAGGAATGGTTTAAAAATGAAATATGTCCCTCCCAAAATATACACAACTTTGATTAATATTGTCCTTAGGACAATTTTGAATCATCACAGGGATGACATTTCGGGTGAATGTATGCGGGTAGTGATACATTGGGTGGAATATATACCTATAGATATTCCTTATCTGCTGGCTAAGAAACTCCACTCTTCCCTACAAGAGAGCCAATTAAGGAAGGTTAAATTCATTTTCCCGGTCACACTTCAAAAAATTATTGATTTATGTCGACCCCATGCTACTGAAGTAGAGATTGGTGATATCAACCAGCATGGAAAAATATCTTTGCCAAAACCACCTATTCATAAAACATACGTTAGGAAACGTAAAAGCAGGGAACATAATGAGGAATTTCCAGTACAGTCTCCTCAACAGAAAGAGGAATTAGTACAATATCCTAAGCACCATGGGGAATTACCATTACACCCTGTTGAACAGAACGAGGAATCGCCAGTACAAAGTCCTGAGCACCATGGATAATTACGAGTACAGTATCCTAATTTGGTCACAAATGATGAAATTCATGCTGCCATAACTTTGAAAGATTTTAAGGGGAATGTAGATAGAGGTCATTGGAAAGAGGTGACAGTCAACGAAATGGAAGAAACTACTACTCACTTTTCCATTCCTCAATACAATCTTGATAGTATTCCTCCTAAACAGTTGGCAATTGAGTATGTTTGTTCTTCCAAATCAAAATCAAGGGCTTCCACTATGCATTTAGGCATTGCATCATATAAGTTTGATAGTAGGTACATGTTCATCCAATATGATAAAAATGGAGCATTTCGAGGAACAAGCTTCCTATATATGCAATTGGGCGGAAGAGTGCTTGAGAAAATATGATAATATTTTACAATGCCTGAAACAGATAGCAGTGTTGTAGAAGACAGTTGTGGATAATCATTTCAGAGCGGACAGAATTATAAAAGGTAAAGAAGAAATGGTTAAATTATTATCCAAAGAAGTAGAAAAAAACACTGATGATGCTGAAAAAGAAATTTAGTCTGTAAGGGTTGTGTATGAAGAGTCTTTGGAAAAAGATAATGCTGAAGCGAGTGAACTCAAAGAAGAGTTGAAAAAAAACCACATTTTCTCAATGTACCACCAGTGAGGATAGAAATGGGTCCTTTACAGGTAATGGAGAAGAAAATTAAAGAATATGAACAGGTAGTACAAGAATATCAATTGAAGTTGAAAGAGTGGGAGGGAAGGCAGGGAAAAATAGTTGGAGAATTAGAATCAATAATTTATGATTTGAGAAAAACCATTTCTAGGCAAGTTGATGAGGCGAAAGCAACAAGGTTAGCAAGGATCTTTGAAACTTTAAAACTTAAAAAACAAAGTAGAGGAAAAAAAATTTCCAGTGAAGAAGGTGGTGAGGGTGAAGGTGAGGGTACCAAAGGAGAGGATGGTAAGGGTAAGGGTAAGGGTAGAAGGAAAAATACACCTATAGGTACAATGTCCTTGGAAGAGTGAGAGAATTCCTTAGCAAGTCGAGAGAAGATTCTACAAGAAATCTTCTCAGCAAGCCTTGCACTAGGTGATTTGTATGCCTCATCACCGTTACATAAAGAAATGAAAGAGAAGATGGTCGGGAAAGATGTAAAAATAAGGGAGCTGGAATCAAAACTCTTAGAAGGTAGAAAAGTTCAGCATTTGGGATGTGATATGGAAATTCAAACACTTAAATCCACAATTGTTGATTTGGAGAAGGAATAAAAAGCACCAGTTGTTGCGATTAGTGCAATTCCTGTCCTTCCCAACAAGACTGAGTTGAGGGAAAAAGAGCAGGAGAAAGAAATACATAATCTCAAATGTGAATTGACTGAAGTTAAAAATCAATTGAAACATACCATAGAGAAATTGGAGGTCAAGGAAGAACAGGAATCAACGAAGTATAAGAAAAATGTGGAAATGTTGAACAAACTGATGGCGGAAAAAAATGTTTTGCTTGAAAGAGCTTGAAAATAAATCGCAATAAGTGCCTTGTCCAACTCCAGAACAATTACAGTCTTCTACGAAAGCAAAGAGAGACAATTCAGATTTGTCTTCTACTCAAGAGGATGGATTGAAGCCATCTCTGAAACATGCTAGACATGTATAAATCAATGTATATATGTATTTATCGACAGTTAATAATAATAAAAAATATGTGTATGATGGAGTTTTGTATTTATCGACATATAATGAAAAATGTTTTTTAGTTGGCATATCAATGTATATATGTATTTATCGAAAGTTAATGATTTTTTTTTGTATGATGGAGTCTTGTATTTATCGGCATATAAGATAACATTATAGAGAATTCATCTCTGAATCCAATGTTTTCAGTGATCAATACGAGATTGCCTGTAGGTTGTGAAAGATCGCATCAATCTCTTCGAAATAAATTAAATTTGTGTATGTTAATTAAATAATAAACTCTGTTTTATTTATGTCTCTTATTTATTTCTTATTTTTTTAATTAACTGGCTGAGCAATCTCTATTTAAATCTCTGGCTTGCAGGCATCTGAAAAACTTGTTTAGTATATATTTTTAAGCTATGTGCGGGCAAACTCATACCCTGTGTGAACATGATTTTTTTTCAACATGGAAGGTTAATTTTTCACTCATGTGACCTCCATAGGGAAAACTGAAACCATGACTAGATAAACACTTAAACAAGGAACAAATACATGTCATTTGATGAATTAATTGACACACACACATCATCTGGTGGGCATTTTAAAATAGCATTTTAAACTACAGATTTACCACTTTGCCAAAATTATAAAACCCTAAGTCAACATGAGGGATTTTTATTTTCACCAACTCTTGAACCAATGATACCAGATGATGTAGTACATCCCATTGAGAACAACCAAACTGATTTCCCCTTTAGACTCATCTTCTTCTGATTTGGGCGGGCATTTTATTGTACTGGAGCAAAACAAGCCAGAGGGCACTTTTGGCATACTGGTAAATTCATATTCAGAGAGTTTTTGGACAAAATAATGATGTGGTTAAATGCACCAATCAACACTCTAGAGACCCATACCCTCATAACAATTTAATCCATCAACTACTTGAAATAGCGAGCATTTTACTGAGGTCACTTATGCATTTTTACCATAATTTTTATCAAACCCTAGGTCAATGTGATCAGATTTTTATTTTCATCTAATTTGAGGTGTGAGACACCCAATGGGTAGAGGTCAACATGGTGATTCCATCAGGACCACTTTCATCCTCTGAAGCTTCTTTGTCTCTCCTCGACGGGCATTTTCTTCTTCTAATGAATTATTGTGGACATTTTCATAACACGGTTGCTTTAGGGAATTTTTTCATCACTTAGTCAAATTCCAAAAATTATCATACTCTTGCAAACCACTATCAGAATGTAACAAATACATCATGAGACACTAGGACACCATCATGTTTCTTTCCAATCTCATCACATCATGAGACTCATATTTTTGTCATCTGACCATCACTAAGCAAACTGAAGGTATGGCTAGATAGCCAGTCCACAAGGAAACAAGACCATGTCACCCTTAGAATTTAATGAGACAACTTGAGCCTCTGGTGGGCATATCAAAATAGCTTCTTAACTCCTTTTGAGCATCAAAACATATTTCTTCCTATTTTGGCATACTCCTATTTCACATGTGTGAACACCCTATGGAGACCTGAAGTCATGAGCAGATGGAAAACTTACCAAAGAATGGATCCATGGAATTCAATGAATTTACTTGCATAAAGACAACCCTTGGCAAGCATTTCCAACTGACCTCTCAAACTCCTGTTCTTAACACTTAGTCAATTTTTCATACTTTTGAATATGCAAAATAGTTTTTCTTATATTTTGGCAGATTGCTATTTTCCTCATGTGGTCACCATAAGAAAAACTAAGAACATGGAAAGATATCTATTTCATCAAAGAAAAACCTTGTACCCTCAGATAAATTTATCATCATCAGGACAATCTTTGGCGGGAATTTTCGTGAAGCCACTTAGGAAGTTTTGCCAGTATTGGAATAGTCCAAATATGGATGGGAGGCACTTTTGGCAGATTGACATCTTCCTCCTTAGAGACTCTCTGGTGAGGCAAGTGACATGGTTGTATGCTCCATACAACACTCTAGAGACTCACATTCTCAATACATTTTTCACATCATCCTATGAGGCATGGCGGGCATTTCCTTAAGGCCACTTGGGGGCAGATTTAACATCAATTCCATACTTGGACAAATTTCTCAATTTGGTCTAATCTGCTTAAAACACCCTTTTGGCAGGTCCATAACTTTTTCTTCATCCACTTCCAAGAAAATATTAAGACATGGTCAGGTAGGCCGAAGACCAATCTACAAGACCCCCATGTGCTATGGGAATTTACTCTAACCCATAATTTAGGGTGGGCATCTTTCTGACGCTACTTAGCCATTTTTGCATCCACTAGTGAAAAACCCTGTTTTGCCAGACCTGTATCTTTCTCCTCAAGAAATATTAAATCAAAATCAAATCATGAATAGGTATCCAAACCAAATAGCTATAGGATGGTACCATGGTGAGGGAATTATTCTCAAACCATGAATTGTGGTGGGCATTCTCTTAAGTTTGCTGGGACCAATTTTGACTAAGGCTGCTGGGACCAATTCTTCCTTAAATATATGTTGTAGTTTGGTGAGGAAGGTGACATGGTTGTATGCTCCATACAACACTCTAGAGACTCATATTTTCAATACATTTTTCACATCATCCTATGAGGCATGGCGGGCATTTCCTTAAGGCCACTTGAGCAGATTTAACATCAATTCCATACATAGACAAATTTCTCAATTTGGTCTAATATGCATAAAACACCCTTTTGGAAGGTCTGTAACTTTTACTTCATCCACTTCCAAGTCAATATGAAGACATGGTCAGGTAGGCCGAAGACCAATATACAAGAACCCCATGTGCTGCGGGAATTTACTCTAACCCATAATTTAGGTCGAGCATATTTTTTAGGCTACTTAGCTATTTTTGCATCCACTGGTGAAAAATCAAATCATGAATAGGCAGGCCTGTATCATTCTCCTCAAGAAATATTAAAGAAAAATCAAATCATGAATAGGCATCCAAACCAACTAGCTTTAGGATGGTACCGTGGTGCAGGCATTCTTCTCAAACCATGAATTCTGGCAGGCATTCTCTTAAGGCTTATGGGACCAATTCTTCCTTAAAAAGTCTGTTTTCAGTCCGTAGATTCTTTCACGTGGTTTGGGTGACTTACCCAAAAAAAGGTGCGATTTGATCCACTACCATGAGATCTGAATCAAGTATTTTTACCATTAGGTGTAAGTTTCGGGTCACCATTTTACCGACTAAAATTGTATAAATAAGGTGTTCCTCTTCTCATTTGGGGACCGCGTGCTTCTGAGTCTAGTAAGATTTATGCATTTTGTTAGTGTGTCGAGCACTGTGTATGCTCTCCCTCTACGCCTCGAGCGATCAACTGGGATCAAAAGAAGTGATCTCAATTGTATTGAGTCTGTAAAACCAGTAGCGTATGCTCTCCCTCTGTACTTAGTGTGATCAGCTGAGATCAGAAACTTTGGTTAATTCTAGTCTGCGCTTGTGAGTATATTCACCCTCCGAAGAGGAACGAGCAATATTTGAGTTTGTATTGAAGGAATTGCATCATCCAAAGTTTGGTGTTCGCGCATTTCGGTCTTGGCATCTCTCTTGGTATCAGAGCCAGCGCGCTATGTGTATCATCTATTACTACTTGTAAGTTTCAAAAGCTCTTTTAATCGAATTCCAATCTTTTATAATCTTTCTGTGTAAAAGCAATCCAGGAACAAAGTTTATTTTCATGATGTATCCGTGTGGAATAGCTGTGATATCTGAGTATGATTCAAAGTTTTGTGGTTTCAGCCGTTGGTTTCAGGCATCGTAAATCCACTTTTGATGTCTTTTAAAAGACCTATAGGATATCCTAAACCCCAATACTATTCCTTTACTGTCTGATTCCAGTAAGTGTTCCATGGATCCTTCAATGGACTCTGTAGGGATTACTTCACTAGGTTTCCAATCTACATATCAAACCACTGTTGCTTTGACTGAAAGAATATCTTCCTTTCAAAATTCCAGAGCTTCATCATCCATAATCACCATTGATGATACAATACCTTCCCCTGACTGGAAACTACATAATATTTTACCCTCTGAGGTTTATAAAATGAAGTGGTGGCAGTATAAATCTAGAAGTGGCCCTGGTTTCACCTCCATAAACCCACACGGTGACACCTCATTCCACCCAGGAAGAAATCTTCCTGATACTCCATTTCAACAGTTTTCTCATGATGGTCTTTCTCAAAGAGATTTCATGCCACATAGATCATCAACTCCACACGAAACTGTCTCTGATGAAATAAAGTTGCTTAATTACAGCAATTATCATCAACAACTCACTGGCCAAAACACAGATGACATAGCCTCTGATATTTTGCTTCTCAGACAGAAAAAGAGCATATTTCCTTGCTCGAAGCTAAAATTGATCACTTGCTTGCAAGACAAGAAGAAGTAAAAGCTGCTATTATCTTAGCAAGTGAAAAAAAAATAGAAAAAAGGTTAGATGTCCTAGGAAAAATGATGGCCAAAACACAAAATGTAAATAGTAAAAAGAGCCCTGTAAGCCGAACTGCATTAGAGCTTGCAGCCAAAGGTCATAAAGTCAAACATGAAAGAAGATACGCTTTTGGAATGATGAGTATCCAAGAAGATGACCGAAGACTATAATTCTGTTTAGGTCAAGAAATAGAAGATCAAGCAGAGCTTCATGAGTTAAAAAATATGGTCTCCCAGTTCAAACAAATGTCAAATTCCCTCCCATATAAATATTTATCGGCATTCGAAATCCCAAAAAGAGAAAATATTGGATCTTCAAATCCAAATGACCAAATTCATAGTAATCCTCAGATAATAGGTCCTCCCCCTCCTTTTTATATTGAAATGTTAGATCTTCCTGACACTTCTCCTTCGTTAGTACCTCGTTCCCTTAGTTTTGGAATAAATGGGATGAATAATTCAATCTCCCAAATTCCTGATCAACCTGTGTTGAACATAAAATGTCAATCCTGCGCCCAAATTAGATCTTCCATCCAGATTCCATAAAATTGTGTCTTGTACAAAAGAACACAGGACAATACAATATCTGGCCAACAACTAGCACTCCAGCTGGTTGCAAGATTTTCAACACTAGCCTCAAAATGGTGGCGTTGGATTCCCCAAGAATCCAGATAAGAAATGTTGAATGCAGAAGATGCAGACCAACATTCTTACTGCCCTTGGTAAAGAATTCTATGGTCCTGATGAAAATGAATATTATGAACATCTTGCATATTTATTTATGTCAGCCAAAATCTGTAACCTAAATAAGAGTGAAGAATATTTTTGCTATATGAAAAAATTATTAATTTCTTTTGGCAATGTTGATAAGCCCGCATATCTAAAACATTACTTGAGAAGCTTTCCTGGCCATGTTCCTGATGTTGTTGAACAACATATTAAAGACAAAAAAATCCCTCTGTCAATTCTTTCCCTTGCCCAATTGCATGGATTCATCATGGAAACTTGGCAAGAACATTGTCTGGAGAAAAGAGTGGCTAAATATTTCAAGCGACACTCTTCAATGTTTTCCCCGGGTTTTTGTAAAGATATTGCAAAAATTCCAGATTGGGGGTGTGGCGCCCACAATCGAGGACACTTAGGGCGTGATTCATGTATTTGTAAGAAGAAAAATCATCCCAAATATACTAGTGTGCCTAGATTTCATCCAGATAAAGGTTATAAGCATAAAAAAGGCAAAATATTTCAAAAGAAAGCCTACTTTAAGAAAAGATCTGAACCTGCAGATAAAGAAAAATGTTTCATTTGCTGTAAAAGGGCCACTGGGCTAAAAAATGCCCAAATAAAAAGAAAAAGCCTAGACTTGTTGCCATGTTTTCAGAAGACCTGGATCCATCCTGGTGGGATCTATCTTGGTGTGCAGCAGGAGACTACCCTAAAGGTGAAATCATCTTCTTACCAGAAGAAGGAGATTCATCTGATTCTGACCCTGCCCTAGATACCAGAATCATCCAACTCCTCTTCTTCCGATTCTGATGAAGAAGCAAATTTAGGAGGTTGTTATGGTCCTCCTGATTTCAATTTTTATATGTTCTCTTCCAACCTGCTTAACGTCTCCTCAGAATTTAGGATTGCCAAAATTGACAAAGAATTTTCTAAGACCCCAGTCTATCAATATATGAAAAGAAAAGATCCAAAAGATGAAAAAAGAAAGCTTTTAACAAGAAGAAAAGCAAAAGAAAAAGAGAAATCTGTCTCTCCAGAAATTAGTAAGAATCCAGCATTCTACCAGCCTGTAGATATATACAAAGGCTATCCTTATCATCATGAGGATAGACAAAAGTTCAAAAAAGATAAAGAAAATCTGCTAAGACTACAGATCAAAGATAAGCAGAATTCCCTAAAGAAGCTGGTAAAAGAAATAGAGGAATTGAAAAGAATGCTTGAAATAACAATAAGAGAAAGAGACCAGTCCTCTGATGAAGAAATGTGTAGAGCCTATGCCGAAACATTACAGTCACCAAAAACTACTGAAAGTCCAAAACATTCTCAGCACACTAGTGATTCAGGAACAAAAGATTGCCATAATGATGAACCATCACTAGGATCTCTAGGACTATTCACTGGTCCTAAATATTTCATTAAAATAAAGTTTTTCCCATCTGAATTCAAATGTTATGAGCTTGATTGTATGCCAAGATTCAGGTTTCCAACTGAATTTGGAAAAAGGAAATGTTATACCATCGTTTTACTAGGAAAAAACAAACGAACATGGTGTATCCATTGAAGGAACTCCGGTATATCTCAAAGGACGAGTTCCATATTTTCCAATAAGCATCAGTGGAATAAAATTTCTGCATCTAAATAGGCTAGACGACCTAAAAGAAGATTGCATCATTGAATCACCCTTCTTGCGTAAAGTCAGCCCCATTACAGTTGATGAGCCCAGTATGATTTTTCTTGTACAATAAATGGCAGAAGAGTTTCCACCCCTTTATACTATTATGCTTCTTTCAAATGTAAGAATCATGTTCCCCAATCTAACCCCACTCTCAATCTTGCAAAACTGTTCAAAATGGAAAGATGCATCGCTTATGCAGAAATGCATAAAGAATCTGCCCTCTCTGAAATTTCCTCTAAAATAGATAAGGATTGCACCTCAGAGTCACCTAATGCATTTTGGACCAAGGAAAAATACTTTGTCAGGCTTACCTTTCAACCCCATAGAAAGACCAAAAGCTCAAAAAGACTAATGCTTCCCTTATGTCTCCCTCGGAAAGAGAATTCTGTGCAAATGAAATCAAAGAACTCTTAGACAAATACCTTATAGAACCCTCTAAGAGCCCTTGGGCATGTCGAGCATTTGTGGTCAATAAACACTCTTAGATAAAAAAGAGGAAAACCTAGAATGGTTGTGAATTTTAAACACTTGAACAAAATCCTTGAACCAGTCCATTACCCTCTGCTTGATAAATCTAGTCCGCTGCAAAGAATAGAAAGATGCACAATTTTTAGCAAGTTTGACCTAAATTCTGGTTTTTACCAAATTGGAATTGAAGCAAAAGACAGGTACAAAACTACCTTTGTTGTTCCTAATGGGCAGTATCAGTGAAAGGTCCTTCCATTTGGCATTAATCATGCACCATCATAATTCTAGAAAAGAATGGAAGACATCTTCAGAGAAAAGAAATGGGCATTAGTGTACATAGCTGATATTATTATTTGTTCCAACAATTTGCAAGAACATTTGAAACATCTTCAAGAATTTTATTCTTTGGTTTTCAAACATGGATTGGTTTTGTCAAAATCCAAAATGGAAATTGGCAAAAAGGACATTGAATTTTTAGGATATAAAATAAGTAAAGGACATGTTATCCTTCAAGAACATGTCCTGGAGGTTTTGGCTCACTTTCCTGATCAGATCTTGGAAAAATTTCAATTGCAGAGATTTTTGGGAAGCCTAAATTATATTAGGCCATTCTACAAAGGACAAGAAGATGACATTCATCTGTTGTAGCAAAGACTGAAGAAAAATCCCCTGATATGGAATAAAGATATGACGGATGCAGTAAAGCAAATCAAAGAAAAAGTAAAACAACTTCCTCCACTCTCACCACCACAAGGTTTGGGTCAAATGGTTAATGAAACAGACGCCTCCAATAAATATTGGGGAGATATTCTCATAGAAAAACATGGAGATCAACAAGAAACATGCGTCTATGCTTCAAGAGCATTCAAAAATGTAGAAATCAATTATCTGTCAAGTCACAAGGAAATCCTCGCAGTCAAAAAGACTATAAACCATTTCAAGCTTTATCTAAAACCTATCAAGTTCATTGTTAGAACAGATCTGAAAATAATGCCTGGTATATTCAAGAATGAAAATCTTATCGCAGAAAATAGTTCTAGGATTCTAAAATGGTTTCTTTGGTTGGAAAACTATGATTTGGAAATTGTATATAAACCAGGATATTTAAATTGTGTTGTTGATTTGCTAACCAAATAATAATTACAGGATAAACCTAGCCTCAACATGTTTGGCTATGGAGCATCCAGCATGTCAAACAAAAAATCTAAGCTTCAGATCTTCAATGATCCCTTGTCAGAAGAAGAAAGAGAAGATTTTTTGAATTGCGCCAAAAAAAAGGAAGCAGATAAGTATCTGGCACTCTCTTTAATTCAACAAGTAAATGTCTCTCCTCTGAAAATGAAAATATTGGAGAGATGGGAAAAACAAGCCTTTAAAGGCTTAGAAAATGCCATGTACCAGCTTCAGCAGCTTAATTGCGTTTGGGTTGACACAGCTTATACAAATGGAAGAGAATTGTATTATGTGGATATCGGTCCAGGATTTTGAACATGGAATAGTTATAATCTCATATTGCAATTCTGCAAAGAACATGGAAAAATAATAATTTGTGGAGATCCTTCTACACTGGTGCAACAACAATGGTCCGAATGGACATAATTTTTCCTTGATAAATTATGTCCAAGAAAATATTGGGTTCAACGACGTGCAAATTTCATCCTACACCTTCAAGCAGACATGATCGTAGCACACCATAATCATATGTGGTTTAAATTTAAATTGCGACATCTTGGAGGAGCTTACTAATCTCCTCTTGATCCCCCTATTTTCACTCACCCAAAATTCAGAAGAATGGACAAAAATGGCCACCTCTTAGATCATAAAATTCATACAAGAAGAATTCCTTTAAACCTTAAATTTGAATCCATTTTTCAAGGATAATTCTACTGCATTCCTAATGAATTCATGATCGGATCCGATGTGGAACAATGTTTCTCAAATTTCTTATTTCCGGAAACCGAATTTGGTTTAGATAGCGACTCTGACTATGATAGATTCGTTGGTTGTACATGTGGGGAAAACCCATGTATTTGTAATCATGACAATGAATAATGGAAAGCATCATGAGCCACTAATAGTAGTTCAACTGTGGAAAAAATCCAAGTTGTTGTCAGTAAATTTCAGTCTATTGTCAGTCCGTAGATTCTTTCACATGGTTTGGGTGACTTACCCAACAAAAGGTGCAATTTGATCTAGTACCATGAGATCTGAATCAAGTCTTTTTTCCATTAGGTGTAAGTTTCAGGTCACCCATTTGCCGGCTAAAATTGTATAAATAAGGTGTTCCTCATCTGATTTGGGACCACGTGCTTCTGAGTCTAGTAAGATTTATGTATTTTGTTAGTGTGTTGAGCACTATGTATGCTCTCCCTCTACGCCTCGAGCGATCAGGTGGGATCAAAAGAAGTGATCTCAATTGTATTGAGTCTGTAAAACTAGTATCGTATGCTCTCCCTCTGCACTTAATGTGATCATTTGGTATCATAAACTCTGGTTAATTCTATTCTATGCTTGTGATGATCTTCGCCCTCCTAAGAAGAAAAAGCAATATTTGAGTCAGTATTGAAGGAATTGCATCATCCTAATTTTGGTGTTCGCATGTTTCGGTCTTGGCGTCTCTCTTGGTATCAGAGCCAGTGTGCTATTTGTATCATCTCTTATGAATGTTTCTTCTTTATGTTGTGTTTTGGATACCTGTCACTTAGATTTTTTTGATGCTTTAATTGTAGGTTTCGAAGGTCCCGAAGCATACAACACTCTAGAGACTCACATTCTCAATACATTTTTCACATCATCCTATGAGGCATGGCGAGCATTTCCTTAAGGCCACTTGGGAAGATTTAACATCAATTCCATACTTAGATAAATTTCTCAATTTGTTCTAATCTACCTAAAACACCCTTTTTGTAGGTCCATAACTTTTTCTTCATCCACTTCCAAGACAATCTAAGGACATGGCCAGGTAGGCCGAAGACCAATCTAGAAGACCCCCGTGTGCTGCGGCCATTTACTCTAACCAATAATTTAGGGTGGGCATCTTTCTTAGGCTACTTAGCCATTTTTGCATCCATTGGTGAAAAACCATGTTTTGGCAGGCCTGTATCTTTCTCCTCAAGAAAGATTAAAGCAAACTCAAATCATGAATAGGTATCCAAACCAACTAGCTATAGGATGGTACCATGGTGCGGGAATTCTTCTTAAACCATGATTTGTGGCGGGCATTCTCTTAAGGCTGCTGGGACCAATTTTGACCACTTTTCTAAAAAAATTCCTCATGGAAGGGTGTATTTTGCATAGTTGGGTGGTCTCATTGTTTTTTGCATGGAAAACTTGGTAATTTCAGCATGGCAACTCAAGTTAAACTCTATTGTTGTAGTTTTTCTTCAAGAGTTTTTTACCTTGGATATTTTAGGGTTTGGTCTAACTTGGGAATTTGTAGGTATGGTTGTTGCTAGAGCAATGGTTCATTCTTGTTCACGGGGTGGTGTCTTAGCTATCTTGCTTCCACAACTACAGTTGGCTCAAGTAAGTGATTTTCTTTTCCTTATGAGAATTGTAAATTGTAATGTGTAACCCTAAAATATTTTCTTCGGCTTTTGGATTTTATGAATTTATATATGAAAATGAGGGTTGTTTTTATGCCTCCCCGAGTTCTATATTTCATCCTTACATCCATGTGATATACAATGAGTAATTCTAATTGAATAGATACATATCAACAACAACCACAAGCCCCATTATCATTATAAAGATGAGGGAAACTCAATGTATGAAAATGGAAACCACTTGTAACTCAATAGGCAGTAAGCTAATTGGTGGCTAATTCACTGAAACTTAAGCTTCAAAAAGGAAGTCTACCATGAGCAACAATTTTTTTATAGATTTCTACAGCTATTGGATTTACCTCTTAAGAGAGCGATAGAGTATGGTTTACTATATGTTCACCTTTATTCAACTTGGATCAATGCAACCAAGAATATTGGTGTGAAAGATGAACAAGTCACACTAAATGAAGAGGAACATATGCGTTCAAATCAAGATTCAAAAGCCCCAATAGGAAGGAAAAACCAAAGTTACAGAGCACAACAATGCAAATTGTCATATTATTAGAGAATTAGTATAAACAATAATGAACTATGGATTTATTATTACATTTTCAAATGAAAAGAATAATTTATT
>LPNX011074088.1:493398-630898 GCA_001517045.1 Pseudotsuga menziesii | reverse complement strand
TTCACTCAACTAGTTGCTCCCCCTATCATGTAGATGTCTTCATTCACTGAGCTCCCCCTAAAATTGCGATGATGAAGATGATGATGATGATGATGATGATGATGAATATGATGATGATGATGAAGATGATGACGATGATAATGAAAATGATGATGATGAAAATGATGACGATGATAATGAAAATGATGATCGTGATAATGAAGATGCTGATGAATTGGATGACGATGATATTGATGATGAATATGATGATGAAGATGAAGATGTTGATGATGATGATGATGAATATGATGATGATGGTGATAACAAAGACGTTGATGATGATGATGATAAGGAAGATGACGATGATGAAGAAGATCATGATGACGATGATGACAATGATGATTATGAAGATGATGATGATGATATTGATGAAGACGACGAAGACGATGGTGATGAAAATGACAAGGATGATATTGAGGATCATGATGATGATGATCATCGTCATTGTGTTGGCATCACCATCATCTCCGCAGTATTCATCTTTATCATCATCATCATCATCATCATGTTTTTCCTTGAAGGGACTTATATATAGGATCTCACTATAAGAAACCCAACCAATACAAATTATGACAAAATCCTAGTTAAATTAAATTAAATTAAACTACACTAAATTAAAAACATAGAGTTCTTTAACTATAATTAATTTAAAATGCAACAAAATATAAAATATGCAAATAAAAAAATCCAAAATAAACTAAACAAAAGATAAATATGCAAAATAAAAAACAAAACACAAAATATGAAATATGCAAATAAACAAACAAAAAACGTAGAATTCAAAAACACCTGTGCACTAGCTCATTAGCAAAACAACAACGAACAAGTTCACTCTCGCGCACTAGTTCATTAGCAGCATCCAGAGCACTGGTAATTTGATGAGCACAGCAGTGGTAAATCGAGGAGCAGTGGATACCAGTCTAGAGGATATCGACATTCCCACTGGAGTCAATCCGGCCGCAGTCCAGAGGATATCGGCATTCCCAAGGGAGGCAATCCGATCGCAGTCCAGAGGATAACAAAAGGCCCAATGAATTATGTAAGCCCATTAACCCTAGCAGCATAGGAATTTGGGAAAAATACGTCAAATTTTCGAACCAATACGGATTCGGTACAATCATATTGAAATTATAATTTTTTTGTTGTGCTACCATCACTTCTATTATCGGTGGATCTAGTAAGGGTTTTCTATTATTGGAGCATCTGAATCTCCTCCTTAAATTTGGGGAAAAGACATTTGGGTTGAGCACTGCAAGCCAGCCATGCTCTTGTATAATTTCATGAATTATGGCACAATTTGCAAGCTTTTGTAATTTTATTCTATTTAATGGTTCAAAACAGTGTACAGAGTTCTATAGGAGCTATAATCTAAACTGGTTCAACCGATTCTGTCAAAACTTTGAACCTGAGATGTGTTTCTTCTAAGCATTTAATTTTGCTTTAATAATTAGTTTTACCTCTATTATGGCACAAATTACAAGCTTTTGTTAAGTTATTCTATTATATGTCTGAAACATTCTATAGAGTGCAAGCTTGTGTAATATTATTCTATTTAATGGTCTAGAACAGAGTCCTCTATGAGCTATAATTTGAAATGATTCTGTCGAAACTTGAACGTGAGACCTCTTTCTCCTTTAAAGACGCATTTAATTTTGCTTTGATGGTCAGTTTTCATGGATTATGGCACACTTTTTAAGCTTTTGTGATTTTTTTCTATTATGGATCTATAACATTTTTTAGAGTGCCATAGGAGATGTAATTATAATGACTGGGTACAATTCAACCTAAGACCTATTTCTCCTTTAAAGAAGCATTTTATTTTATTTTTATGCTCACTTTTACCTGAATTACAACACAGTTTGAAAGCTTTTCCCATTTACTGGTTTGGATTTTGGAACAATGTATAGTTCCCTGGGACTTGTGGGCTATAATTTGAATTGACTCTAGTAAATTGGCCATCATACCTCTTTCTTCTTTAAATACACATTTGATACAAGTATTATTTTTCAACAACACTTATATCTTTTTGCCTTTGTTTGGCATATACCATGGTAGTTAGTGTGGTCGCCTCTGTTTGGCATATCTCAAAGAGTCTGAAGGTTATCAAGAATATTGTAGCCTACGTGTGTCTTCATTAAACCCTCTACGAGCATTTCTTCCTTAAATATATGTTGTGTAATTTCGATCACATCATATCTTCCAAATTAATATCCTTGAATCCTTCTCAACATATGCATAATTCCCTTTATAAATTTATGTTTAATAATTTCATGTAGCTTACTCTTTTATTTCACCAAGACTATATAGGCATACTTTTCTAACTTTTGGCAGAGCTATATTTTTCACATCTTGACCATCTTTAAACAAACTGATGGTATGGCTAGGTATCCACCTCAACTAGGAACAAGACCATGTCACCTTAAAACCTTACTGACAAACACATAGTCTCTGGAAGTCACTTTAAAATGGTCTTTCAAACTGCTCAATTCAACACTTAGTCAATTTTGTCAGACCCTAGTCATTACTGTGCCAGGAGGCATTTTGGCAAACTCATATCTCACACGTGTGAACACCCAGAGGGAAACTGAGATCATGAGGAGATGCCCAGATCCTCAAAGAATGGACCCATAACATCTGATGAATTTATCAGTTAAGGAGTTGACTCTGGCATGCATTTCCAAGTGGTCTCTCAACCTCCTGTTTTCAACACTCGGTCAATTTTTCATATTTTTTGATATGCAAGCTAATGTTTTTACCTCTTTTGGCAGGATGATATTTTTCTCATGTGGTCACCATAATAAAAACTAAGAAGATGGATGGATAGCCATTTTGTTAAAGAACATGCTTATACCTTCTGATAAATTTATCATCACTCAAACAAGCTTTGGTAGGGATTTCCAAATGCCTCTTCAACCTTGTGATTTGACACTTAGTCAATTTATTTAAACCCTAGGTCTCAAAGGTGATTTGAACTTTTCATCAAAATTGGAGTGTAAGACATCTAATGGATGGAGGACAACCAGATGAATCCATTAAGACCATTTTAATCCTCTGGAACTACTTCTCTCTCCTCAGTGGGCATTTTATTGAAGTATGATGTAAAAGCTGCTTAAGACCCTGTTTTGGCAGATCCATAATTTATGCCTCAGGTACGTTTAGGTCAAAGTAAGAACATGTTCAAGTATACAACACAACCACCTATAGGATGCCCATATGGTGCAAGCATTTCTTTCAACCCACAAATTATGGCGAGCATTCTCCTATAGCAACTTGTCTAATTTGACCAGAAAGAACTTCTTTTAGGAGGCCTGTATCTTCTTCCTCAAAGAGTTGTTATAAGAAATGGTGCCATGGTCGGATAAATACTTCAACCAACTATGGGATGACATGCCATGGTGGGAATTTTCTCCTTCTTATGAAATATGGTGGGCATTTTCATAATACTACTGCTTTAGGACCATTTTTCACCACTTAATCTTTTTCCAACTTTATCATACATGCCTATGCCCATCAACGGTTCTATGTAACTTAGTTGTTTCTAAAGCCTTAGATATTCCTGGGTCATCATTAGTGCAACTCTCCCATTGAAGTGATAAGGATTTGAATAACATACCCTTTTTATGGGGTCCAATGAGCCCTTACTTATCTTGGATTGAAACTGGAGATTCGTTTCCATATACTATACCTTTTCCTGTTGTTTCCCTTGGCTTTGAGGTTGGAACTATAGAGAAAGGACAGTTGTAGGTCTCATCCATTGTCACAAGAAATAAATACTTAGTTACTACTTGTGTTAGTTCCCAATGAATAATGAATGACATGTTACACTTTGGAATGATGATCGTATAATCTTTTTTTTCAAATTAAAATTGTATGTTTTTGTATTTATAAGATGCATATTCCCGTATTTTAGTCATACTTGATTTTTTTGTTACGTATTTTTTATGTATCGTATTCGAATCCGTACTCAAATATTGCTACTATGGTTTTGACTGTTTACTTCGTATTTTCTGAGGATTTATATGAAATATAGGTCGTATTTGAGGTGCAAAATGACCCATGATGGGTATTTTTCCCGTCAAATGCCAACCTTGAACCCATCCATCGCTCATTTGATATAGAATGGGCCTGAACCATACCATCACGGCCAAACAAATTTGGGATTCCATTGTTGCAGAACACTGTAGCAATGGTAAGAAAATGGTCTTGGGTAGTGTAAGATGATTCAAAGTTGTGATAAGATGATTCTGGATCCAACATCACCCTATCCGCGTCCATGTGCAAAACCACTGAAGACTACCTATAATTGGTCTAAATTGGTGACATTTCAAAATTTTATCCTATTTAAAAAAAATCAGCCACATAGTTAAAGAAGGAGTACCTTGCACGAGGAAACTTGCATATCAAACCATTGTGTAAGAGGGAGTGTTAGACTAATGTCGCTAAGTTAATTTGGTGGGAAATCCATGAATGAAGCAATATGACCACCGCCTGTTCCAAATTGAATCCCCAACATGATCTATATCAGGGGGAACCCCATACCTCTTTGCATGCATTAACTAGTCAAGTGGACCAAGAAACACACTTCTATATCCGTGTTGTGAACAAATTCCAAACCAAATCAAATCGTGTCTTATACTTAAAAATAATTCAAATATAAATAACTCTAAAAGAAATTACACCTTTGAGAGAAAAATATCTTTTGGTAAAGTTTTTGGGAAGAAAAAACTTTTGATATTAAAACATTACAAGTAAATATATTTGCATGCTAAATTATATCCGCTTGGTAGCTTATATTCTTGTTTTATCAAGTGTAGGTACCCCCAAATAGGTATCTATCATATATATCTTCCTCGAGTGATGGTGAAGATATACTAGGAGAGGTTGAAAGTGATATGTGTTGTACTAGATCTACCGGTTCTATATCAACTAGATCTAAAAAGGTAAGGAAACGATTTCGTAGACGCATGCAATATTTTATTGCCAAAGGAGGGTCATGTAATTATGATGTTGAGAGAATAGGTGACATTGAGTTTCCCTTGAGGTATAGACATCTAGTGCAACGATGAGTACCTAATAAGCTACCTCAAGTGGACACATATTTCTTCATCAATGGGAGGATGTATCGCATTACTCCTTCGTCCTTACATGGATTGGGGCTATTTTCCATGGATGGCATAAAGGTCGGCTATGGCACTATAACTGAATTGATGGAGTATGTCATACCATTATACAGATACAATAACTGGTTGATCTTGGTCCAATATACTCGAAGTATGAGGAGATATGGAGTTGCAGCAAATTATATACAACTAGAAGAACACAATAAAAACAAAGGGGCGACTATGTATATTGATGGGAGACCAAAAGCATCCGAAAATGTTGTTGGATTTATAAATAGTACATAGCCAGTGACAGCAACTAAGAAACGGAATTGCGAATTTGAGGGACGCAAAGAACATCGTATATTTGTATGTGCAACAAAAACAATACTTCCAAGTGAAGAGTTGTTGATCGATTACAACTTAAATCAAATAGATGTGGTTTCCACGATCCAGGGTAACCGTGGAAGGTCACACGCTATGCCTTATCAGGTAAATGCTAAATACAGTAACAAAACATGACTACAATAACTAAATGTTTCGATTTTTTATGTTAACATTTGATTTCCACCGTCGACATTCACTTTTTTCGTGCATATTATGAATTTTCCATGTGATACCATGCTTATCTCATTTTTTTTTGTTACAATTATTGACTCAACTTTTATTGATTGATTTATTTTGCCAGGGTTGCAGCAATGGAAAGCCGCATGGTACTTCCATAGTCCAGGGTGACTGTGGAAGGTCACAATCTATGCCTCGTGAGGTAAATCTTAAATATAGTAAATAAATATGATGTCAATAACAAAATGTTTGTTGGGACGCAAAAATGTCCCTTTTTCATCCACTTTATCTTCTGTTATTCCTCACATTTCATCGTCCCATTAACCTTTTATCATACCATTTCCATACATATATGTGGGTTTCACCTTATTATTTACACTTTATTCATTTTAGTATTAAAAGTGAATTTATGATTAAATATTAGAAAATATACATGTTTTCATAAATATATCTCAATTATGTGTGAGCTTTGTAATGTGTAGGAATATGTAAATGATTAATTCAAAGAGAATTCTCGAATATCTCTTACACCATTCCAAAGGAGATATTTATTCAAGCCTATTCTTAAGGAGAAGATCATGGAAGATTTGGTTGGCATATCTTATCTAGGATTCATGAGGATTTGAAGGAACCATATATTGTAATAAGAGGAAAGTGGTTGAGAGTAGTTGAGAGAATAGTGGATCTGTTCTTATCTTTTTCTTAAGGCCTCTCATGTATAAAGGAGAGTGCTCCCTCTCCATTCCATTAAGTTGTAATTAAGTTAGATTAATCTTGTAGGAGGGTTGTAATGGAAGTGGATTGGATTGGATTTTGTACTTGTTAGATTAGTCTTTGATTTGAGATTCTTAATGTGATTCAAGCTTTCATTATCATGCTTCCATGTTTGTCATTTGATTATTGATTTGTGGATGTGAGCTCACGTATGTCATTGTTGTTAACTCTTCACATGTTGCATTTCCCTTACGCAATTTCATGCTTTCCTAGTTAGTGTTTCAATGCTTTCCTAGATTAATTTGAATTCAGCAAATTAGATTAAGTTAGATTAGATCTACTTCAGTCCTGCACAAACAGTGCACGTTCTTCGTCAGTTTACGTACCCCGGATTGACAAGTAAATAGTTGGGCAACTGCACTGCAACGTAATTATTATGACATATATTTCGCTTAACATTTTTGGCGTCGTTGCCGAGGAAGCACAAGGGATTGAGGTATTAATTTCTTTTTCATGCAAGTGTGATTATTCATGCTCCTAACTCTGAGGTGACATATGGGTAAGGGCATGAAGGGTGTGTTTCAATTGCTGCAAATTAGCGTAAATTTCAATTTCTGCAATTTAGAGTAAATTTCAATTTCTGCAAATTAGTGTAAATTTAAATTTCTGCAAGTGTGTTTCAATTTTTGCAATTTAGAGTAAATTTCAATTTCTGCAATTTAGTGTAAATTTCAATTTCTGCAATTTAGCGTAAAATTCAATTTCTGCAAGCATGTTTTTGCAATTTCAATTTCTGCAACTGTGAAGAAGTTTTCATGTGTTTTAACAAGAGTGTTTTATTTTTAGCAAGTGTGATTTTCAGTTTTCAGATTTTGATTTAGATGATGTAAGAACCCCTTTTACAATATGATTTAACTATGAGTGTCAGCTTGGAACAACTCGCTCACATCCTTGCAAAAATCGGAGTCTCCTCTTCTCTGGAAGAGGAGATCCTGATAGCAGTCGAGAGCTTAAATACTCCTTCAGAAACGAACGAGGAATCAGCATCTGAAGACTCTTGCATATTTGATGACGAACAATCATTCGAACAAGAGATTGAGGAAGATGACAAAGAGTTGCAGCATGATCTGAGTGAAGAAAAATGCGCTTACGAAAGCCATATCGAACGATGGTTCCAGGTAAGTACGCAATTAGATCAATTTAGTTTTTCTTTTTATTTAGTTAGTTTGTCGTTACAACAAGAAGATTCACTCATTCTTCTAATTTTTCATCTTTCATTTGAAAAATTACCACTGAACATGTTACTATTACTTTTACGTGCATGGCTCCATTGGAAGGTTGACTACACGTAGCATATTTCTAAATCCTAATTAGCATAGAGTAGGTAGGTCTTCATTTTCAGTTTTCGCTTTCATTTACTTTAGTGTTGAATAAGTATGCTCTCCTCTGCGCTTCGTGCGATCACGAGGATCAGAAAGTAGGGATGATTTAAAATGATTTCAGGAAGATTTTTTACGATGAGAAAAAATTGCCTAATCTGTTGTTCCTCAAAATTTGGTCCATTTGCTCAAATTTTTTTCTTTTAACTCTGCAAAATAAATTTTTAAGAGTTTTGTTTATTTTTATTTTTTTGAAAATAAAAATTAACTCGGAGATTTGCAGAATAAATTCTTTTATTTTCTATTTTTTCTGCAACATAAACAGGAAAATATATATATATGCACCTCCATGCTCCATCTGCAAATAATAAAACTATAGTTGCATTAGGATAACAATAAAAGAAGAAAAAAAATCTAATAAAAAGTCTGCAACAACCCTTGAACAATAAACTTTCTCACTGATTTACGAAGGCAGGGATGCTATCTTTTTGCCTTAATCCTCCATCCTTTAGCTCCCTGGACATTAAACCTGCAACAAACAATCAAGGTTTTTACCATGTTGCTTTGCAAAATTCTCATTGGTTTGAGTGATCTGCAACAACCTACAACAATAGATCTGCAAATCGCTTATTGAGTAAAATTTGCAAAACCAACTAGAACAACAAATGCAGGAAAAATGCAAAAATTGAAATAGAGATATCTCACAACCTGGGATCTGGGTTCTTCTGATTTTTGAACAGGAAGTGCATTATGTTATGATCCCAAAGCTCCGTAAATTTCAGCCCAACTTAGTACACGGTTTTCAAGAAAATTAATATAGTCACCTCAGCCATTTTTCTTTTTTTTTCAAAATCTATGAAGTAGCTATGGCCGATTTTTGGTGTGTAAACGCGTTTTGACCATAGAAACCTGTTTGCAAAATTTCAGCCCAATCCGAGTCACCTTTTGTGCGAAAATTGCATTTCAATTTGTTGTTACACGCCCCACATGCTTGCTGTTACACCCTGCAACGATTGCTGATACACACCTGTAGCAGCCTGCAACAGCTGAAACAGTACGATTTCTGACCAAACGAAGAAGAATTTGGAAAATCCAAGACATGGATTTTAATGCTAATATGCTGATTATGTTCCCATAGAAACAGGTCCACAATTTTGGACACAAATTTCGAGATAGAGAGAGATCTTTAAAAAAAATCAAACCCAGATTTTCTGGGCAAAATATTCTGAACAGCCAACTTTTGCCTCGATTTTCGTGCAAGTGAAAATGAATATAGAAAATCTGACACATGGGTTTTTCTCCCAGCATAACAAATTGGTTAGAACGTGAGCCGTTTTGAAACAGGAGCTTCGGTTTAGGAAATATCGTTGGGTCTTTGAGGCTAAAAGATACAAAAATGCAGATTTTGGAAATTTTTTTAAATTTCTCAAATTCGTTTTTTTTACTTTAGATTTTGGTCAAAATTTGTTTTTTTTATTTAATTCTTGCATTACAAATGATCAAACCATAATCATGATATTGAATATGTCTTTGCTTTCCTGCTTGTCAATCTTATGCAAAGAATTTTAAGCAGTTTCTAGGCCGCGACAGTAAATGGGAGTCCATTTGATCATAAGGAAATTATAGCCATTCACATTTCATGTTATATTTCATGGATCTCTGAGACATTACCTCCATGTGGTTGTTTTGCTGGAAACATGGATGCTTGAATGCTTGCTGCCTATTACGTAATGCTTACACATACCACACTTGAACGCTATGCATATTCAAATTATATCTAACAATGTACACGTAGACCATGCAGGAAAGCAATTGGCATTCCAACTCCACGAGAACTTCTCATTGCTTGCATAACTTTGACAGTGCATCTCAGCAGCACATTTACACTTTCCTAACTTTTGTGGCTTGCAGATTTGCTGAAAAAGAGACCATATTGTCATTGCATGCTTTTCCGAAGAATGCAGATCTGACATTGATTTTGAGTGCTTTATTTTTCTTTTTGCATTTTATTTTTTAGTGTGGATTATAAAATCATATAACAAAAATAAAATCAAATATAAAATAAAAATTCAATAAAACAAAATCATCAAATCAAAAACTTGCAAATGGACTTTTTCCCAACTTCTTGAAAACAATTTTGCGACATGTTCTTACGATCTATGCTAAGTTGTTTCTTGGAGTCACTTTACAGCGATCGATGATTCCACCTGCACAACGGTAAAGGTATACAAATGAGTGCAGCTGCGCGTTGAACAGCCTGCTACTTCCATGGGCCTGAAATTGTCCATTTTTCCATCATTTATCGACATACCTTTCATCCATTTTCTTACCATTATTTCTCATTTATCATTCCATTTTTCATCCATTTGTTGTAGCTGCGCGTTGAACAGCCTGCTACTTTCATTGATGTTTTAAGTGGTTAATCGTGATTATTTTCATTTATCTTTGATGATTTAAAGACTATTATGCATAATTTTACTAATGATGGTTTGTGGAGTGAGTTGTCACGTACAGGACGCTCATAGCCAGTTGCTACAGCCTTAACCAAAAACGCATGCCACATAAGAAAACCTTGATTCGCGTCTTGATTCACGGGTAGATGGAAACGAATCTCAAAAAGACGAGACATGGGTTTTGTGCGTAATATCCTCATTTACCTGACTCGCAAGGAAATCGCCAAACAAAGCTACGGTTTGTGATATGCAGGTGGTTCTTCAAGAGGGTATTTTCCATATTTGGTGTTGTGGCCGGTTCCAAAGTTGCCAACAGTTACGGTCGTATTCCAGCTGTTGCAGATCACAAGTTGGGGGCAAAAGATTAGGAAGGATAGGCTATAAGTTCTTGAACATCCATTTGAGTGTAGCTGCGCGTTGAACAGCCATTTAAGTGTAGCTGCGCGTTGAACGGCCTGCTACTTCCATGGATGTAGCTGCGCGTTGAACAGCCTACAATGCCGTTGCTACTTGCCTAACATTTTGGCGTCTCAAAGGACGGTCCTAGAAGCATCACAGCTGCACAGAACTGCACACTGATGGCCGTGCATCATGAACTCGTGCAGGTCGAACTTGTTGTAGCTAGCTTTAACGCACTTTCTGTCATCAACTTGGGGAGGCTTTCCAACCAAATTTTTGGTATATATATCTACTGTGAGATGTGGAACAGGTTGATCATGCAAAGCAGCAATTGCGATTAATGCACCGAATCAGTGAAACTCCTACTCTGAACATTCCATAGTGGATTTCAGCCACACATTTACACTTTCCGAATTTTAGAGACCATATTGCTCTTACAAATTGTAAAACTAACGCAAATGGACATTCTCTAATTCCTGAACACAATGTGCTTAATGTTAATTTGTCTTTCTTCAAGACACTTCATGCAGTAATTGATGATTACATGAGCGCAAAGGCATAGGTATACAAATGCATTTTATTTTCTCCGCTTTGCCCCATTCCTACTTATTTTTGCATTTTACGATTCTCTCACGAAGTTTTAAGTGCAGGATTGGTACTAAGTATGATTGCAGGAATGACGACACTCGCCTTCTTTCAAATAATCTCAAAACTTTTGAGAAATATGCTTTATTGACAGCTTGCAGGCGCTGTTACTCCTCATAAACATCCTGACACTTGCTGTTACATGAAAATCATTGGAAAACCCTTTTGCGTCCTGAAATATTTCCTCGCATTCCTCCTTCACAGCAGATTGATCATCCCCGTGGTGCAGCCATTTTCCATTACCTTATCCTTCCTGATTTCTCGCACATCTATTTTTCTGAGCAGCATACATCATTTCCTTTATCATTTTCAGTTCCTTTTTGCCTTCTTTCTCTATGCCAGTTTACCTTCTCAACCAGTCACCTCCTTTTCCACAATTACACTTCCTTGATTTCATTTCCATAAACCCTATCACTGCTCAGATCTTTGTTATAATCCTACCAAATCTTTTGTATAAACTCGTGTTGACTGATGTGGGATTCCTCAAAGCCCACCTTTCAACAGTCTTGCCCCATCGACTTCAGCACCTTATCTGGGATATAGACTAGAGTCAATTTTGAGTACCTAGAGGCTTGCATGCCTTAATGGCAAGTTCTCTCGCTGACGATCATGGGAATACATCAATGTCCCTTGATCATCAGATCTTGCAAGTGGCTCGACCTCAGCACATCCATTCGCACTTCGCAAGATGTACTTGGGTACCTTGGCACTCATTGACATCAATGGTGAGTTGCCTCGCACTGGTTAACGGCATTCATCAATGGTGAGTTGCCTCGCACTGGTTAACGGCATTCATCAATGGTCGGTAATCTAGTGATTTCTCTTCATGCTCGACATCGACACATCCATTCGCATGATTAGAATTGTACCATCGGGTTTGTAGCAGATGAAGACTATACACTTTTTCCTGATTCCCTCAGCAATTACAGCAGCTTGATTTCATCTATGAGAGTCTGCCAGTTCCACAGCACCAGTTTAGATTCCTCCACTTCCCATTCTCTGATTCAGCAGTGATAGTCGTTGCAGTTCCCGCAGTTGTTGTTACAACCATCATTGTTATAGCAGTCCTTGTTACGGTAGTTACATTAGTTCCGGTGGTTGTTGTTTTAGCAGTTCCAGCAGTTGTTGTTACAATAGTGCTGCTACAGTAGCAGTCACCTTTCACATGCTCCTACAGTAGTGCCATCTTTCACGTTACAGCAACGACATTCACAGTTACATTTTCATGATCCTGCACCAGTGACACCTTCCATATTCCAATAGTCGCAGTCACATATTCTTTGTGCCCGTCGATACAGTAGTTGTAGCTACAGTACCAATCACGATTTCCTGATCCAGCAGCCGCAACAACTACATTCCTATTGCATAGTTCATCTACATTTTGGGTGAGTGGAGGTATGTTGTTTTCTAAGCTTTGATCATGAAATTCCTTCTATGCTGACTTGAATATTTTGGAAAATTCCCTCACCACACTTCATTTCCTTTTCCCTTCCATGACCTACACTATGTTGCATGAGGGCATGCAACCAATTCAGTTGGGGGGGGGAACTATCGTCATAATCACCACATTTTTCCATTATCATCATTCCATTTTCATCCCATTTACCATTCCCAAAAATTTCTTTTCCAACGATCCCCTGATGCACTTTACTTCATGCATTGATATACTCTGGCATGATTCATACCAGATTGAGAAACGGCTTTCTTATACTCAGTGATGCTCTCTTATGCACATTGATAGCTTATGATTTCCAGTGAAGTATGTGGTTACAATTATTATCATAACAGCAACATAATGAAATGAATGTTGTTAACACAAGAACCAACATTATTATATTCATGGTTGTTACACAAGAACCAACCATAGGAAAATGCCAGCTGTTAACTCATGAGCTGTTACTCATGTCTCCCACATATCTTGGAAACATTCATCATTAAAAAGACATCATCAATCAAAGCCAAAATTTAGATGCCAAGGTTCTTCAAAAGATCCATGCATGGTTGCATGAGGACATGCAACACCTTGAGTTGGGGGAAGATGTTGGGACGCAGAAATGTCCCTTTTTCATCCACTTTATCTTCCGCTATTCCTCACATTTCATCGTCCCATTAACCTTTTATCATACCATTTCCATGCATATATGTGGGTTTCACCTTATTATTTCCACTTTATTCATTTTAGTATTAAAAGTGAATTTATGATTAAATATTAGAAAATATACATGTTTTCATATATATATCTCAATTATGTGTGAGCTTTGTAATGTGTAGGAATATATAAATGATTAATTCAAAGAGACTTCTCGAATATCTCTTACACCATTCCAAAGGAGATAGTTATTCAAGCCTATTCTTAAGGAGAAGATCATGGAAGATTTGGTTGGCATATCTTATCTAGGATTCATGAGGATTTGAAGGAACCATATATTGTAATAAGAGGAAAGTGGTTGAGAGTAGTTGAGAGAATAGTGGATCTGTTCTTATCTTTTTCTTAAGGCCTCTCATGTATAAAGGAGAGTGCTCCCTCTCCATTCCATTAAGTTGTAATTAAGTTAGATTAAGCTTGTAGGAGGGTTGTAATGGAAGTGGATTGGATTGGATTTTGTACTTGTTAGATTAGTCTTTGATTTGAGATTCTTAATGTGATTCAAGCTTTCATTATCATGCTTCCATGTTTGTCATTTGATTATTGATTTGTGTATGTGAGCTCACATATGTCATTGTTGTTAACTCTTCACATGTTGTATTTCCCTTACGCAATTTCATGCTTTCCTAGTTAGTGTTTCAATGCTTTCCTAGATTAATTTGAATTCAGCAAATTAGATTAAGTTAGATTAGATCTACTTCAGTCCTGCACAAACAGTGCACGTGCTTCGTCAGTTTATGTACCCCGGATTGACAAGTAAATAGTTGGGCAACTGCACTGCAACGTAATTATTATGACATATATTTCGCCTAACAATGTTTTGATTTTTTCAGTTAACATTCAATTTTCACTGTTACCATTCACTTTTGTCATGCTTATTGTGAATATTTCCATATGATAACATGCTTATTACATTGTGGCAGGGGTCTGCTCATCCCCATGGAGCAGAACATGTATCTCCTCCTTTGGAGGTAAAAGTAAATATTATTGCAGTATCTCATTTTTGTTTATGTTACAATTATTGACTCAACTAAATATAGTAGTAACTAAATATGACTACAATAACTAGAAACTCCAACCCCAGAAGATTTCCATGTGACAACATGCTTATTACATGGTGTCAGGGGTCTGCCCATAGTCGTCATGGAACAGAACATGTGTCCTCTACTTCCATGGTCCAAGGTGACCATGGAAGGTCACACTCTATACCCCATCACGGGGGCTTCACTTGTTGACCAATTTCCTATCACGTTAGTTCATATTGCGGGTTTTTTAATTATCAAAAATTTAACCAATATATTGTAGGTATTGGGGGGGATGAGGGGTTTAAGGTGGGGGTGGGTAGGGTGGTTTATAAGGATTGAGGTATAAAAAGGGGTGGGGAGGAGGTTTTAAGTATTGGTAGGGGGTTTCAGCAAAAATAGTTTGGGTCAATATCTCTGGAAATTAAGGGTATTCTGTAATATCCCACGATCGCACGTGCTATGTGAGAGGTTCACTAAGTGAAGTCCCCGTGTGCCCCATCAGGTAAGTGTTAAATATAATAACTAAATGTTGAGCTTTTTCTGTTAACATTCAATTTCCACTGTTACCACTCACTTTTTTCATGATTATTGTGAATATTTCCATATGATAACATGTTTATTACATTGTGGCAGGGGTCTGCTCATCGCCATGGAGCAAAACATGTATCTTCTCCATCGGAGGTAAAAGTAAATATTATTGCAATATCTCATTTTTGTTGATGTTACAATTATTGACTCAACTAAATATAGTAACTAAATATGACTATAGTAACTAGAAACTCCAACCCCAAAATATTTCCATGTGACAACATGCTTATTACATTGTGGCAGGGGTCTGCCCATGTTCGTCATGGAACAAAACGCATGTCCTCTACTTCTGAGGTAAAAATAAGTATTATTACAATATCTCATTTTTTATTATGTTACAATTATTTTCATAACGTTTATTAATTGATTTATTGTGTCAGGGTAGCGCCAGTGGAAAGGCACCTACTGCTTCCATGGTCCAGGATGATCGTGGAAGGTCACATTCTATGCCCCGTCAGGTAAGTGTTAAATATAATAACTAAATGTTTCGATTTTTTTTGTTAGCATTTGATTTCCACTGTTGACATTCGCATTTTTCTGTGCTATGGTGAATTATTGATTGATTTATCGTGTCAGGGTGGGGACCGTGGAAAGGAACCTGCTACTTCCACGGTACAAGGTGACCGTGGACAATCACCCACTAGAAGTAGATCAGTACGGGGTGACCGTGGGAAGTCACTAGCCACAACACCACATCAGGTAAGTGTTAGTTCTAAATAGTAACTAAATTTCATTACAATAACAATGTTTGAATTATGTTAAAATTATTTTGCTTAATTTTATTGTTTGATGAATTTAGTCCAGTGCACTTGATCTGGGTGATGAGGATCTTGAGGATGAAAATTACTATTCCATAGACCCTATGGATACTATAAAGAAGGCCCTGAAAAAGGAAAACATAGAAATGATTTCCTTGGCTTGCATAAGGCCCATGACACAGGAGATCAGGGAAAGGATTGAAGAGTTGAAAAAACAAATAAAATCTTATGGGGTAAGTGGCATATTCACATATTTTTTTAACCTGTGACATGATTTCATATCTGATATTATGTTTTCTATTTTTCCAAGTGATCTGATAAAGTAAAGTTTTTCGTTTGTAGGAGTTTTTACAACCCATGACTAGAGAAAATGCTGAGACAGGTATAGGTAGTAGTGATGCTCCAATGCAGCAACAATGACGACAAAGCAATGTACCAATGAGGCTTTTTGACACTCCTCCGATTGGCCTCGAATCCATTGATGAGGGCACTGATTTTAATCAGCATGACATGTCGAAGCATGATGAGACGAAGCCTAGGATGCCACATGACTTCGGAGATGAACCTACTGTAGATGACCAGGAAACTTTTCCTGGAGCAGCACGAGTTAAAAGCACCGAATCACTAGATCTCACTTTTTCGGTGGATGACGCTTGTGTTCCGATCAAGATTCAAAAGATTGCAGGTATTTATTAATTAATTTATTCATCTTAATCATGAAATTGAAATGGACATACGCTAAAATTATTATAAATTAATGGATTACACTTTTTTGTAGGAAACAATGTTTTCTATAGGAATTTGAATGACAAGGCATTGGAGTTGTTTGGCCCCACCATTCGCACACGGTGGAATAGCCAAGATAGCGCAAAGAGAGATGTATTGATAGACCACATGTTAAACTTGTTCGGCAATACATTCAACAAGAAAGTGGTTGCAAAGTTAGTCAGCGAGAATTTAAAATATACCAGGGCCCAATATACGGATAAATTGCAAGTTAACCTCAAGCATGAGCGCCCTCCCATGGTTCCGGAGAAAGAGTGGAAGGAACCCATAGAGGATGCAAAGGAGAACTTGCTAAAAAGACAAGGAAAACAACCACGGCCTAGAAAAGCAAGGTACAACACATATCATCTTTTTAGTCAAATATGCTCATTTATTTTTGTATTTTTTGTTTTAAGCAAGAATTCCGATATCTAACGTTTTTCAAAATTTTCATATATAGGCTATCGAACACCTCCAAAGCAACCAAGGCTAGAGTGGAAAAGCACGGGCAACATAGACTGGGCCAGGGTGGCTATAGAAAAATAAGAGACCAAATCGTAAGAATTAAATGATTAACTGTGGGGAATATTTATTTGAAAGTAGCGAACAAATATCTATTTTTATACTGGAAATTTTATATGTGTTATGCATTGCATGGAAATACGTTCCAAGATGCTGCCACCGAGGAAGACCTAAATCTTGGTTTCAAGTATGGTTTTAAAAGTGTCATTGAATATCGGAAAAGCTTGGGGCAGACTCCAATCTCCCCAATGACGCAAATGCAGGTAAATAAAATGAATAAGGACATCGTTGCAGTATACTATTAAAGTCTATTTAGTTTTGATTATATCACCCATAACTAAATATTTATATTTTCTTTTAAGCAACAATGCAACCGCAGCAGTGAATCCAACGGTACTCAGCACGTACCAGCTGATGTTGGGGTGTGCATGTCCCGTGATAGTGGGGAGCAGAGTGGCCATTCTGGTATGTGTGCTTTGGAAATAGAAATATCTACTGTGATTATAGATATTTATTTCCTGACATATACTTATAAATTTTCTTCTTTCAATGGAAGACTGTGAAGTTCAGGAGGGTGAACCACAAGAGGAATTAGCAAGTAGAGAAACAATTAACACACCAGCTTTCACAGCTACATAGACAGGTAAAGATCAATATTGTAATTTTAATCAAAATGATGAACTATTAATTTCAATAATATTTCAACATATCGATATGCCCATTTTCGTTGTTGTAGTTCACGCCCCTTCAGAACTGCCTCCACACCCTACTCAATGACGTACAAGAAGTATGATACATGAGGGCATGGAAACACAAACACTAGCAGGACATGGATTTGTAGATATTTCACCAAATGATGACGATAATATCCCAATTATCGTCAGTTACTACAATGCAAAAAAACAAAAATCAAAGAAAAAGTAGATGTATAAATTCATGACTTGTATTTGGATGTATATCGATGTTGCTAGTCTAAAACATTGTTTATATGAATTACCTCATTATGCTTCAATGTTTTTATGTTTATATGTTTTGATGACTAGCCTACTTATGCATGAATTTTTATATGTTTTCTATGTAAACAACATCATTTATTGGGTATGGGGAATTGAGAGCGATGTGAGGGGGGGGAGGGGCCATATGAGCTTCCACCTTCACGTGGTTGGACCTGTTCAGTAGAGAATATAAAACTATTCTTGAAACAGAGAGGAGCTCAATAAGGTATAAATACTCTTTTATTATTATGTATTAAAGATGGTTGTAAATTTTTAAATGCATGTCTATTTCTTAAAAAATTGTTAATAAATTTAACATTTCACGGTTCATTGATTTCTACGGGACTTTGTAGTAGGATTTAAATGACTGTTTATTTGCTTATATATTATTTACTCATATAAAAATTCTGTCTTTCATGATTTATGCAAGTCTTGGTGATGGAAATGCATCTCGTGGACAAATCTTATCAAGTTGTATGGGCGAAAGAATCTAGCGAAAGGACAATGATAAGGTGAGGGTTTTGACGTGTTCTTTATGTGTTTGTCTTTATCCTTAAATTCTATTTCATTCTATTAAGATGAGAGGAACCTGCAGCAAACAAGTAATCAAAACACACGATATAGTAACAGAACTCAGAATCACTTTTATATTAATCGCAAGCCACTTCGAGGGGGCAACCTCCTTTGAGCAAGCTCAATACAAAATAACTTCACGGTGCCTTCCTTGGCCTCAACACACACTTATATATTAAAAATAGGCGCCAATACCATGGGTCAAAACCATGGGCCAATATAAACTATGGGCGCCAATACTATGGGTCAAAACCATGGGCCAATGTAAACTATGGATCAACAAATACTACAGGCGGCTTACAAAGCATATGCGCCTCACAACAATAACACAAACTATGGATCAACAATTACTATGGGACGACTTACAAAGCATATGCGTCCAACAACAATATACTAACATAGTAAAGAGAGGGATTAACATGGGTTCCTAACATCCCCTCCCCCTTAGAAAAATCTTTGTCCTCAAAGCTTTAGATGTGGAAATTGTCGTTGTATCTGGAGGAGTGGTTCCCACGTAGCATCCTCGGGCTGCATTCCGTGCCATTGAATTAAGACCTCTGTGATAGAGCGAGAGCAAAGCTGACGAGTGCACTTATTGAGGACAGCCTCCGACTCCAAAAAGATGAATCCTTCATTATCCAGTGCTGGTAAAATAGTTTGGCCTTTGATGTTGGTGCCAAGAAATTTCTTCAGACAAGAGACATAAAATACTGGATGAATGCGGGAAGAAGGCGGAAGTTCCAATTTAGAAGCAACAGACCCAATCTTCTGAAGAATCCTATATGGCCCATAGAACTTTGGAGCGAGCTGATGACGCCCTTTGAGTTTTAGTGAGGATTGCTTGTAAGGCTGGAGACGATGAAAAACCATATCACCGGCTTCAAAAGTGCGCTCAGAACGGTGCTGATCAGCTTGTTGCTTCATGCGATTTCCGGCCATGTGAAGGTTGTCGCGCAAAATGCGAAGGACCGCGTCAACTGCCTGAACTGGAGAACTGCCGGGGGTGTAACGAAGAATAACTGGCGGTGCCGGAACATAAACTGCTTCATATGGAGTCATTTTAGAGGCAGTGCGGTAAGAGGTATTGTACCACCATTCAGCGAGAGGGAGCCACTTTGCCCACTGATGTTGTTGCTCAGAGGAGAAGCAACGAAGATAAGGTTCCAAGCATTTATTGATAATTTCAGTCTGACCATCCGTTTGGGGGGAATAACCTGAACGCATCTGCAGTTTGGTGCCAGTGTGGTGAAAGAGTTCTGTCCAAAAATGACTGGTGAAAGTCGCATCGTGATCTGAGACAATGGAAGAAGGCATTCCATGAAGACGAAAGATCTGGTCCAGGAAAATTTGACCAACGGAAGAGGCTGTATAGGGATGGCTGAGAGCACAAAAATGACTATATTGGGAGAGGCGATGACCCACAACCAAAATCACAGTCTTCCCTCCAGATTTAGGGAGCCCGTCAATGAAATCCATAGAAATATCTGTCCATATCTGGGGAGGTATGGGCAAGGGCTCGAACAATCCCGGAAGGGGTGTTGTTTCACCCTTATTGCGCTGGCAGGTATCACATTCAACCACCATCTGTTGAATTGTCCTTTTCATGCCCTGCCAAAAGAAGTTGCGCCGTGCCCGTTCAATATGTTTTGAGAAAACCATAGTGCCCCGTTGACGGAGAAGCATGGAGTTCATAGAAGATAGCTTGTTGAAGAGCGGTGTTCTGGGGAAGCACCAGACGACCCTTGTATCTCAGTGAAGCACCATCCCAAGAGTAATGTGGGACAGTAGAAGGGTTGTTGTTCAAGCATTGGATGATGTGAGATAATGAAGAGTCATTGACATAATCCTGTTGAACCGATTGCAACCAATTTGGAACAGGCATAGAAATAGCGGAAAGAGAAACTTGGTCATCAAATGTGCGAGAAAGGGCATCCGCTACAATATTGTCCTTACCCTTCTTATAAGTGATCTCATAGTCATAACCCATGAGTTTGCTAACCCATTTCTGTTGTGCTGGGGAGGATACACGCTGTTCTAGGAAATATTTCAGACTCTGGTGATCAGTCTTGATGCAGAAATGATTCCCTAAGAGGTAGGGTCGCCACTTTTGTACTGCATGCAAAATAGCCATCATTTCCTTCTCATATGTAGAGGCAGCTAAATTCTTACCGGAAAGGGCTTTGCTGGTGAACGCAATGGGGTGTTCATCTTGAAGGAGAATAGCACCAAGTCCATTGCCGCAAGCATCACTCTCAATAGTGAAGGGCTTGGAAAAATCGGGCATAGCTAGAACAAGTGTAGTACACATAGCTTGTTTAAGCTTGTCAAATGCACACTCGGTAACATGTGTCCATGTAAAAGCATCCTTTTTCAACAGAGCAGTTAATGAAGCTGCAAGCTTCCCATAATCCTTGACAAACTTGCGGTAGTAGCCAGTCAACCCCAAAAAACCACGAAGGCTCTTGAGTGTCTTAGGAGGCGGCCAATTGTTCATGGCAGCGATTTTGGCATGATCCACACGAACCCCTTGTGCTAAGATAATGTGCCCGAGATACTCAACTTCCGTTTGGCCAAAAACAGATTTAGACTTTTTGGCATGGAGATGATGATCAGAGAAAAGTTGCATTACAAGAGCCAGATGCTGGAGATGTTCAGCCCATGTTTTACTGTAGATGAGGATATCATCAAAAAATACCAGAATGAATTTCTGCAAATAGGGCCTGATGTTGGGAGGAATGCTACCAGGGAGGAGTTGAATACGATGGTCCTCTGGTCGTGAAGGTGGAAGTCCCACTGGTTCAGCAAAAACACCTGTATAGCGATCCAGAATTTGTTGGAAATCCAAAGGAGTAGTGGGGGCCGCTGAAGGTTGCATTTGAAGGGAATGGAGCTGAGCAATGACACCATGGGAACTCTTCTTAAGGAGTGTTTCCAGGCGATGTGAACTGATGATGCTGAGAGACCCTGGTTGTAATCCCTTCAATGTGTGTTTGTGTCCATCAGGGGAGAACTGCATCCAAAGTTCAGCAAAATCCCATAATATGGGGCCAAGTGTGCGCAGCCATTGAGCGCCCAAAACCACATCACATCCGCCTAAGGTCAAGGCAAACATGTCAGAGCGAAGGTTATAATCTCCCATAGAGATACGCACATTCCGACACTTCCCTTTGCAAGGTAAGGTGCCCCCATTGGCAACCATGACTTCAAAGTTTGAGCAAGGATGGATAAAACAATCAGCTTGTTTGGCGATCCGAGGGTCAATGAAATTATGAGTGCTGCCAGAATCAATGAGTATTGTAAGAGGAAGCTTCTTGAAGTAACCGCATACGGGCATTGTTTGGGGGGCAGTGACTCCAGCTAAAGCATGGAGGGATATCTTGGGCTGGTCGTCCTGAGATGGAGGGTCAGTAGGCGGCTCCTGAGTGTCAACCGGAGCATCCATTACATCGGCAACTTCTTCACCAATTTCAGAGGCAGGTGGGGAATCCACATCCAAGAGATAGATCTTTTGTTGAACACATCGATGGCCCCGACTGAATTTATCATCACAATTATAACAAAGCCCTTTTTCTCTGCGTGCCTGCATCTCTGTTTCAGAAAAATGCTTGATTGGAGGTGAGCGAGGAGCTGGCGGAATGGGAGGTCGTTGAGAACCCATATTGTGGACGGGAACAAAAGAGGATTTGGAGCGTTGTTGGGCTGCCATCTTGTCTTCTGCCAACTTAGCCAACCCCAGGGCTTCCATCATTGTGTTGGGACTGAACATTTTGACCTCAGAGCGAATTGCATCCTTTAGACCACTGATAAAACAACTCCGGTAGAAGTCATCAGGTAATCCTTCAGTGTGATTAGCTAGTTTCTCAAATTCAGTTTGATACTCTTTCACAGTGCCAGTTTGGCGAAGCTTAGTGAGAGCTCCTGTGAAGTCATCAAAAGCACTCGGACCAAATCGGTGCAAAAGGAGCTGGCAAAAAGCAGGCCATTTTGGCTCGTCATGAGCCTTGATGTACCAACAATACCATTGAAGAGCTTCTTGTTCCAAATGAAAGGAGGCAAGTGGAACTTGGTGGACATCAAAAATATTATGAAGGCTGAAATACTGTTCTGCATGATAGATCCATCCATTCGGAACAGTACCATTGAAGCGCGGAAAATTTAGCTTCGGACCGCGAAAATTGCTGGAAGAAGAGAACCCATTGGTTGATGAAGACTCGGACTGTCATCTGGTGTTCATAGCTGAATGCTCAAGATGGAGACCGAGAAATTTTTCATCCAGTTCCTGGAGTTTGACTTGGATGGCTGCAAGTGCTTCCTCCATGATTTTTGCTCCTGTGCGGGTGACAACCATAAGCAGGAGATTTTTCAGGAAGGGATCTGCAACGGCGTGGAAGTGAGCGGCAACAGGTGGATCTGCAACGGCGCGAAACTGACCGGCAACAGTTCTGGACAGCAAAAATCTGCAATTGTGCAACTGAAAATAGATATGGACCCCAGGTATGTGCGGCTTCCTATCGGTTCAAGGGATTCACTCGGCCACCAATGTTGTCTGACGGCTTGTGTATTGGGGCAGTACCCCTCACTCCATGGCTTAGGTAAAACTGATAACCGCTTGGCCACAAACGACAACTCTTGGTTTACCTCACGGGTGGGAACTAGTCAATAAGGTAGGGGTCGTTTCCCTTTTCGCCGGCAGGTCCTCTCAATGGGCCAGGTACTCCGGGGTTCCTGTGGTACTCCTCACAATGAGTTCTAGGGATTATGCCCAAGTACTTCCCACAGTTAAGCGGAGAGGGATTATTCCCAGATCCGAACCTGCAAAAAAAAAAAAAAAAAAAAAAAAAAATTGGGCAGAAATTCCACCCAATGTTCAAAAACCGGATCTATATTGCTCAGAATCACTATTATAGCATGTTTCTGGAACTGGAACAACCACTCTGCTTCTACCCATGAAATCGGAATAGAAATCTGGGCACTCAGTCAGAAGATTTTCGCGCCGCAATTTCCGCGGCCGTCACCGAAATTCTAAAAATTTGCGGATTTTAAATCCGCGATATCTCCACTTTTAAAACTCCAAATGAGATGATTTTTTTTTAAACTGTGTATTTTTGAAAGAGGAATTCAGATATGCAATTTGTTTCTTCTAATTTTGTACAGAAAGTTTTAGAAATTGATCTAAAATTCGCCGCCCAAAAAAAATTTCCCACGTGTGCCAAGGAAAGTGCTCTGATACCAAATGAAAGGAACCTGCAGCAAACAAGTAATCAAAACACACGATATAGTAGCAGAACTCATAATCACTTTTATATTAATCGCAAGCCACTTCGAGGGGGCATCATCCTTTGAGCAAGCTCAATACAAAATAACTTCACGGTGCCTTCCTTGGCCTCAACACACACTTATATATTAAAAATAGGCGCCAATACCATGGGTCAAAACCATGGGCCAATATAAACTATGGGCGCCAATACTATGGGTCAAAACCATGGGCCAATGTAAACTATGGATCAACAAATACTACAGGCGGCTTACAAAGCAATATGCGCCTCACAACAATAGCATAAACTATGGATCAACAATTACTATGGGACGACTTACAAAGCATATGCGTCCAACAACAATATACTAACATAGTAAAGAGAGGGATTGACATGGGTTCCTAACATAAGATACAAGAGATACAACCAATAGTAAATAACTACTTTTAGACGATCATCCAAACTAGGAGACAACATTCTACATAAAACAAAAATGCTTCTTAGTAACATAGAAGAAATTAGGCTTTTTTTTGCCCTTCTTCCTATAATTTCGGCATGATGAAACACTAGGTTAAGAAATTTTAATTTTTCAAACCCTAATTGTTCATCTATCTTTCAAAACTAAATTTTCTTAGTTGTATACTTGTAAATATTATTCTTAGGTTATTTTTGTTTCTCTTAGGTTTTAGACTTAATTTTTATGTGTTTTTGTAACTTTTATTTTATCAAAAAAGAAAGCCCTTAAAAAAGAATTTATGTGTAAAACCCTAAAAACGCAGTCCTGCTGCTCCCACAATCCGAGCCCTCTCCTTTATCAAACATAGGTCTGCAATATGTATTACAGACCTCGTATGCCCTAGTTTCCTTCTCTGCACACTCAAAACAGAAAACAAGTTAGTATTTCAAACTATTTAGATGGTGGTGTATTTTGTAAAATATATCTTATTGGTTTGATTAGTTTTATGCCCTATTCACATTAGTTTTCTGGGTAAAATGTAAGTCTGATTTTTTACTAAGATCTGAAACCTCACATCTTTGAATGCACAATGATATAATTCTGACATTATTTTACTAAGTATTGTTTTGGATTTTCTTAGTACTAATTATTGCTATTGAGAGTTGGGTGATGGTAAGGGAATTGATGATTTTATATTTCAGAGCTTACATACAGGATCGAGTGAATGATAATAACATTATCGTTAGCTTGGCACTAAATTTTCATTAAGTTAGTATTTTATATCTATGCTATCACATACACAGATCTGGAAATCATATGCTAAATGGAACTTTAAATGATTAACACTAGTTATTGGTTGCACTATTTTACACGTTCTGATTACTGTGATGATAAACTTTCAGTTGTTGCATGGCACATATGTGGAGCATAAATTCATATGTCTAGATCTTCAAAGGTAGCAAATAAAGTGATGTTATTACATGAGAAGTGTCTCCAAGGTAATTATGATATGGTTTCTAAACTACAAATTGCATGCTCAACTGTGCAACCTACTTCTCAGTGCCAAAAGGTGATTTATGATGAATTTTTTGCTACATGAGATCATTCCTAGTAATAGAATATAAATAAGTTGTCAATTTTTTGTTGACTAACATGTCTCTTTCCCATCATGTGCTTAGGGGGCTATTTTTATCTTATGGGCATATTTGATACTAACTTGACCAATTTTGGCCATGCTTGAGGTGGTTGCATAAGAAGGATCAACTTGTCATATTCACCTCTTCCAATAATGAGCAACATAAAAACAACTTACCACCAGTTTGCACTACAAAGATCCTACACAGATTTTCCAGGTGAGTAAATACTCTTTTTCCATATGGGTTGAGTTATTTTATTATTATTTATTTATTTTTCAATAAAGACGAATTCAATGCACCTTATGTTTTTTGTGTTATGATGAATTATCACTAGTGGCTCTTCACATGTAGTAGAGAAAGTGATGATATTTCATGAGGAGTGTCTCCAAGGAAATTATGATATGGTTTCTAAACTACAAATTGCATGCTCAACTGTGCAACCTGCTTCTGATGAATGCCAAAAGGTGATCTATGATGAATTTTTTGTTATATGAGATCATGCATAGTAAAAGAATAGAAATAAGTTGTCAATTTTTTGTTGATTAACATGTCTCTTTCCTATCATGTGCTTAAGCGACTTTTTTTTTTCTTTCGGGCATATTTGGTACTAACTTTGACCGATTTTGGCCATGCTTGAGGTGGTTGCATAAGAAGGATTAGTTTTTCATTTTCATCTCTTCTAGAAATTGTGGGATTGACCTTCTATGGCTTCATTTACACCTGTGGGCTTCCTCAATATTCAAAGATCGAGCTCCCTTCATCTTCAGAACATGGGCTTCCTTTACTTCTGACTTGTGGGCTTCTTTAAGCTTATGCGGGTATCTACAAGCCTCTGCGGGCTTCTTCCAAGCTCTATGGGTATCCTTCCAAGCCCCAGTGGGCTTAACCTAATTTCGGATCACAATAAGTTGATCCTAGCCCAGTGGTGCCTACGTCTTTTATCGATGGCATTTTTTATAGATGCACCCCATACCTTATCATAGAAATCAGCTCTCAGTGGCGCCTAGAATATCATTTAATTAATTTTTATACAATCCCTCTGGTGCTTAAAATGTATTTTATCGATGGTATTTTTATAGATGTACCCTCCTACCTTGTCATAGAATCTGCTCTAAGAGGTGCCACTTTAGCCTCTAATTATGTATTTTAGCCAATTATGGTAAATTTCTGCATCCTAATGGGAAAACAGTTTTTGAGGCAATAATTAGGGTTCCTAGGGCCACTTTGGGTACTTTTGGGCACTTTTTATATCATTATGCCTTATTTTTTAGAGTCAGTTAACACTTTTTGACCTCCCCCTTGAACTTCCCATTTATTTTTGTTCCCTTTTGCTTCAATATGTTTTTTCCCATATCTTACTTTCCCGATATATTTCTTTTCTATAAATCACCTTTCCTGTGTTATATTTTATCCATTTCTTTGTCTTTAAAATATAGTATGTATTTTTTCACAAGTACTTATTGAAGATCCAAAACCGTGGAAAGGAAGGTGCCTTTCCACGGTTTTTTAAATTTTTTTTTAAACCTCCAGGTTTCGTCTCAATATTGATGAACTTTCGTCGTGGGTATTGCAAAACCGTTGAAACCTAGGGTGACTTTCCAGGAATACCATCGCTATAGAGACGAAGTTTCATGGAAAAATCACCATTCAACTTGCATATTTCGTTGAAAGTGATTGGTTTTCCATGGTTTTGCATTGAATAAATTTCTGTTCAAATTCCAGAATTCGTTGATAGAGAGACAAAAGTTCGTCGAAATTCTTCCATGGTTTTGCGTGGAAACAAAATTTTGCTTAGCATTTTTTGGCCATATTTTCGTTGTTATAGGGACGACAACTTTGTCGATAGAGCGACGAATGCGTGGAAGAAAAATATGTTCAAATTCCAGAATTCGTCGATAGAGAGACAAACGTTCGTCGAAAGTGTTCCACAGTTTTGCGTGGAATCAAAAATTTTCCTAGCAATTTTTGGCCATATTTTCGTCATTATAGGGATGAAAAATTTGTCGATAGAGCGACGAAACGTAGAAAATGAATTAAAAAAATCAATTTCAAGGCCACCGTATAAAAGACACGTGGCGACCAGTTTTCATCTCTATATCGACAGCTTATAAAGTTCATCGTTATTTCCATGAAATAAGTGCCACGAAACATCACGATCGTTATTGTCGCAATTGAGACGACAAAACATGGAAATAGCCACAAAAAACCGTTGCAATTTTGATACTATGTATTAGTGACTCTAACACCTGTAAATTCCTCTTTGGGGTGCTTTTTTTTTCCCCAATCTGTGAATTGGCAATGCCTTCCACAACATGGATCTATGTAGAGCTCCCCCCCATCCTTCTCCAACACTGCCCCCCCCCCCTTCAAAAAAAATGAAGGATAAACTCTAATGAGGATGAAATAATCGATTTCAAGTACTCTTATACTTTTACCTAAAAGTATATTCATCCCATGCTTCCATAATCAAATGAGAATACTTTCCCCATCAACCTTACACGACATTGAATAGTTTGAATTTGAATAAGTCAAAATAGGTAAATGGCTCATTTAAGGCACATGGAAGCAATTGGGTGAGTTCTAAGGCTAACACTTGGAAATATTAGATTAGTCTCCCATAGCCCCACTTTCCTCTCCACCTCTTGTGTAATCATATCCACTCTTTTGTGCTCCTTATACATCCATATTGGACCATTTTAATCATTTTATAACATAATATTTAACTATCTTTTAAATCATCATGACAAGCCAAACACATGGTCCATATAGGGATATTTATATCATACATGCCTAGCCATTCACTAGTTGGGCCTTGGCTTTAAGCTTCGCACTAGGATCTATACTATCACATTTACATAATCTAATTCAATACATTACAAGGGTCAAACTAGGGGTATACCATGCATTGGTGAGAGCGCATGATAAAACAATGCAATGAGCCAATAAGGGACAATACAATAGCCCATAAAAACCAGCCTCATAGCCACATGCAGATGGGAAATAAATCATAGTCGAAGATTGAGGTATTGTTTTAACTATTTTACAATATCATCTCATCCATGAAGGAAAAATCACAAAAGAATCAAGTTTTATATATATAGAAAATGTCTCTCTTTATGTGTTGAGGAAAAGAGCCATTAAGTTATGCAATTATTTTGTGGATAAAGCTCACTATGATGCTTTGTAAACATGTTTGATTGGTGGAAAACATATATTTTGTAGGAGTAAAAGGAGCTTCGAGACCTTTTTCATTGGGTTATTAAAAAAATGTTTAATAAGGAATCTTATTGAACCAAAAGTGAGGGCGATTATAATATTTTTGGTAAAAAAAATCTTGATGGTTGAAGGCTTAATGTAAGATTGACTTTGTAAAATGGTTTCTAAACCTATGTTTTTCTCCAAATGTTTAAAAAGGAGTACTTTTGATTTGAAAGGAGTCACATTCATCGTATCTAAGAATATATATATTGAAACTATTGGGAAAGTCATAGTATAGTTGTATTTGGGCACTGACATCACAAGAAGGGTGTCCTTAATAAATAAATAAACAAAACAATATGTTTGCTCCTTATCCTAGACTCGACCTGAAGCTAGAATAAGGGGGTATAAGGACACTTGTACTTGTGTGTGACTTTGCATGGTTTCTTGTATGCCTATGATGAGTTGTGTCTAGTCTTTGACACAATTAATTTGGCAAATGGTACACGCATGGTGTAAGAAAATGTAAAAACTTGATCAAAGTAAGACATCAATTCAAAACATCAACAATGAAATTTGTAATATCATGTAAGAGGAATCTAAAATGTGATTTTTTCTCTAATCTTTGTGTAAAAAAGATTCATGAAAAGGCCATTGTCATTTGAGAAATTTTGAGTCATTGAAGCATAATAGAGTGGCATTAAATTGTAAAATTGACTTCCCTGAAAAATTGAATAAGGTCATTTTCATTAGATTGTGATCATTGTAATAATGCTTTGGGGTGCATGATCAGTTGTACCCTACAACCCAAAGTTGAATATTTTAGGAAAAATATCATAAGGGTGAATAATTCCCCTACTCCTTGCAGGTTGAAACCAATGAAACAGTGGGAATGATGATTAGTAGAGCAAACACTAACAAGCTAAAAACAAATTCAAAAAATTAGGGTGAAATATAATATTATCAAGTGCTAAAATTCCATAAAACAAAGAGAATGAGGTAGATTCAACCATGTACTATTGTCCAATGGAAAAGCTTGTATGCAAATGGTGTCACCTAGAATAATGTAACTCAAATAGTATCCAACACTCCCATTTGGGGTGGGTCCTTTTGAACTTCTCAAATTGCTTTCTTACTAACATGGAATGGTGAGGAGAAACACTTAATGCTTGAGGACGAAGTCAAGGGAGCTTTGTAATTCCAAATCATAGTAGGAAGGAGTGTGAAAGATGAGCTCACAAAATAATATCTTGTGGCATAACCTTACTTTAAATATCTCTTATGAAATGCATGCTCATGGATTCCTTTTATAGGCCAAATAAAGGTATTCTAACATATGTTCTCCATGTGAATGCTCCAACTCATGAAGTGGTATTTAAGGTACATGTATGGGGATATTTAATTCTCCCAAGCATGTCAAGAGACCAATTCAAATTTTTGGATCCAAAATGTGATTGTGAACCTTGAATACGTTGTGGAAATTTAATCATCCCCTAGCTAGTACGGTCATGCGACTTTTGAGCCTTTAGCCATGCAGCTTTGTTTAGAAAAGTCATGTGGTTGTACAAAAGTAAGGGTTGTTCCATTCTAAGGTTCAATTTTCATTTTGAATTTAAAGAGGGTGATTCTAATGACATGCATGTTGTATGATGATGATGTCTTTCTACAATCATTGTCGAAATGTCACATGTGTGCGATATTTGGGTGATAACATTGTTAGCAAAATTATCGTTGATGTCAAAGGAAAATACTAGGATGGGTTTCCAAAACCATGGATGGGTTTCCAATACCATGGGCATATCAATAAAATAGAAGGAAAATAATTGTTTATTTAAAAGTCTCTTATACATAATACCATGGAAAATACCACGAGTGGGTTTCCAAAACCATGTGCTTATTAGTAAAAAAGAGGAAAATTAATTATTTACTTAAAGGCTAACATGTATTTTCAAACAAACACAACTCTTTATGAAGGGTATCAATGGATATATATATTAAAGAATATTTGAAGGAAAAGTGTGTGAACATAAAAGTAATATCATTCTAAGAGGAACCTCTCAAGAAGAAGTATATATGTCTGAAGAATGTGTGAGAAAGAATGGAAATGGAAATATGAATGATTATTCAAATAAGTCTTATTCAAGGAAGAAAGAATCGTAATTAAGGAATTGGTGCTACTCAAATGAAGAGACTGGTGTCTCTTAATAAGTTTTTTCTTAGAGGTGGGGATTGGTGTCGTCAGTAGGCTGGTTCCTACAAATATCCATAACAGTAGGTTGGTGCCTACAGATATTTATAAGAGGATTTTGGTGTCTACAAGAATTTGTATAAGTGGGGATTGGTGTCTCCAGTAGGTTAGTTCCTATGAATATTTGTAATAGGATTTTGATGGATACAAAGAATTAAAAGAGAATTTCTTGTGGTTTTATCTCGAAAGGGTTCCATGTAAATCTTGTGTTTCATGTTCTATAATTGATAGATATTATGTGTGATTGTCTTATTGTGATAATTGAATTTAAATAAATGAAAATATTGTCTTATACCAATTCAACCCCCCTATTAATATAAATGTGTGTTCAACAATTGGTATCAGATCAGGTTCATTCAAAAACAGTCTCACCATTGGAAGGTAGATATCGGGAGCACACATGGTTGTTCAAGAATGTTCCACAAACATATTTCCATTTTTTGAGGGAACAAATTATGTGTTATGTGGCATAAGATGCAAACATATCTAATTTATCTCGAGTTTGATATTTGAGAATCAGTTGTGACTGGTTATATAGAACCAACAACTCAACCAATAGATGTGGCTAGAAATAAACCTAGTGAAAATAATGCAAAATCCATAAATGTCATATTGTGTGATTTATCAAAACCTGAGTTTGTCAAGGTGATGTGGTGTGAATCAATAAAAGAAATTTGGGACAAGCTTCAAAATATCTATGAAGGTGATGACAAGGTTAAGAAGACAAATATACAAACTCATAGAGGATAGTTTGAGAGTCTAAAAATGACAGATGAATAAAATATTGTATCCTATCTCCTCCATGTGGATGAAATTGTCAACACCATTAGAGGACTTAGTGAAAATATTGAATATCCAATGATTGTACAAAATGTGTTAAGGTCACTCCACTTAATATTTGATATCAAAGTTTCCACTAATGAAGAAATGGAGTATATCCATAAATTGACAATGGATTAATTACATGCCATATTCTCAGTACATATGAAGTGAATACTAAAAAATAAAACCCATCAAAGAAAGAAGTAGCTTTCAAAGCATCAAAGAATATAAATAACATAGAACACAAATCAAGCAATTGTTCCAACTGTGAATCGAGTGCAGAGGAAGCATATTTTTTTTTAAAATAAAAAAGGGATCTGGAAAATGCAAGTCCTTAATATGCCCTTTAGATTCTTTAATTGTGAGAAAGTGGGACATTTTGCGGCTAAGTTTCCATATGCAAAAGATGAAAGTAATTATGATGAAGAAGACCATTACGAAAAGAAATGGAGAAAGCATCATCAAAACAGAAGGAACCACAAATAGGACAAACATGAAAAGAAGAAAAAAACTATAAGGAAAAGAAGAGTCTCTACTCAAAATGGGTTAGTGACTCATTTGAAGAGAGCAATGAAATAAATTTTGATAATGATAGAGAAGAAACTCTCTTATAGCAATCGAAACAAATATTGATGATTTGAATAATAAAGACACATGGGAAGAAATGATGGATTCAGAATAAGAAGAAGATGTCAACATAGATGGGGATGTGGATATTGAAGAAGAGCTCATTCATTTCTTAAGAGAAATAAATAAGCTTAAGAAAAAAAATTCAAACAAAAGGAGCATGCGAAAAATATGAAGATGAGGATCATGATTTAAAAGAACAAATATCACAAAGTCTTGGAGAAACAAAAAATACCATTATTAGTTTAAAGATTCAACTAGAAGAGGAAAAATGATGTAAGAAGTAGTGAGAAGTCAACTAAAAGGAAAAAGAATAAATCTATGAAGAGTTATAAAATGAAATTGTTTCGATAAGAAAGTAATTGGAGAATTCAATTGCTTAGTTGAATAGAAGCTTGAAATTTGAAAACAGCGTTGAAATCCTAGATGATATCATCCATTTCCAAATGTCACCATTCATTAATATTGGTCTTGGCTATCATAAGAATGAGAAGAATCCTAAAGAAAATTCAAACTCTAAGGCTACAAAACCATCAAATAATGGGAATGAAGAAGAAACTAAACTCTATGTTGATGTTCTCAAAAGCTCCATAAAAAATGAAGGAAACAAGAAGAATGAAAATTATGTCCTATAGAAACCTGACCTTCCTCACAAGGACAACAAGGACGAATTCATAATATGTTTTCCACCAAGGTGGCCTTGCACAACTCGGTACCAGTACTCTTTCTTTGGTTATTGTTTTACTTATCACTTTGGTCATAAAACAATAAAGTGTAAAGCATGTAGTAATTATGTGTGAAACAAAGACGAAAGTACTTATGGGTTCTCAAACAGAAATTATAATTCATTTTCCCCTTCAATTGATTACAATGGTGTATGTTATAAGTGCAACAATTATATGCACATAACATGTTTTTGTAGACTAATTGGCATTGTAGAGTCTCCTAGATAAAACAGGGAAGAAGATACCATTGCCAAACAAAATAAAGAATCCATACAAGTTTGGAAAAAGAAGCAAGATAAAGAAAACCAAAAAAAGAGAAATGCATGCTTGTACAAACTTCACTTCATGCCCAAAATAAAGGAAATTAATGGTGCATTGATTTTGGATGCTCAATCCACATTATAGGGGACTAAACCAAGTTTCTCACTTTCAAGGAAGTAAACAAAGGCAATTTAACATTTGGAGATAATGCTACTAAAAACATAAATAGAAAAGGTACTCTTAATCTTGATAGTGGAAAGACTAAAACATAGAATGTCTTGTATGTTGAATGATTGGGACATAATCTACCTAGTTTTAGTGAAATGTGTGACCAACAACACACTCTCACATTTTATTCTCAATGATGTGAGATAAGGAAGACATGCTCGGAAAAAATAGTGGCAAATGCAATTATAACTTCAAATAATGTATATATTCTCAATGAAATCAAAGGAGAAAAAGGTTATATGGGACAAATAGATGAAAGTTAGTTATGGCATAGAAGAATGTGCTATATAAATTCTAGTAATATAGTGAAAATCAACACTAAACAAGCAGTGAGAGACATGCCAAATATCAAAACATTCAAACACGATTTGCAAGCAATGTTGGCATGGGAAAAAAACAAGAACAGGCTTCAAATAAAAGGAATACTCAACATCAAAGTCATTGGAACTTGTACATATAGACCTTTGTGGTCCAACAAGAACAAAATTTTTACAAGGACAAAATTACTTCATGTTGCGCATTGATGATTACTCAAGAATGACATGGTTTGCACTCTTAAAAGAAAAATCTGAAGCAATTAAGAAGTTTAAAGAAATAAAAAGCTGGGTTGAAAATGAAAGTAATTTAAAAATCAAGTGCTTGAGATCATACTGAGGAGGTGAATTTATCTCAAATTAATTTGAAGAGTTTTGAGAGATTCATGGAATAAAGAGACCTTTTTTAGGTGCAAGAAATCCTCGGAAGAATGGAGTGGTAGAAATGAAGAATCGAACTTTACAAGAGATGGCTAGAACAATGTTAAATGAAGCTAAGATATCGAACAGATTTTGGAGAGAAGCACTCAACATTGTTCAATTTAACAAAGCTTAGTATCTTCAGGATTGTATGAATTAACTTGTGAAAGAAGGTTGAAGGAGAAGAGAAGAATTCAGTATACACTAATCAAACATTCATGGCAAAATTAAACAACCAAGAGACAAAATTGGTTAGAATAACATTGCATTCATTAATCAGTAATCTATCTATAATACAACCATAATACAATAGGAAGAATTCAAATGCACTAGGTAGGATTGGAATTCACCAACTTGGACTAACTCTAGTGCTAACTCAATGTGAGAAAATCACCATTGATAGCTCACTAATCTAAATCGGGACAAATGAATTAGTTCACAACCATTTAATTGTTTGGGGTAGGTGAGAAAATGTGCCCAACCTCCCTTAAATCATGCAAAGTGGTGCTAGACTAACTAAGGATGAACTAATTGATGGGAATCAGAGCATAACTTAACATAACTGAACACTAACTAGGGTCAAGTGTTGTTGATTGTTGGTGGCACTCAATGTGGGTTCCTAAATTATAGGGATTGGTCTCTAGAGCTCATGAACTCCTGCAAACGGGTGCATCAAGTGTTAGGTTTCCCCTATATGATTCCCCCAAGGAAATAGTGAGGTGGAAATAGACTCCTGAGCTAGGAAATGACAATTAGACTATGGTGTTCAAGGGAGGATTAATTAATAATCCTAACACCCCCCATTAATCCTAACTTGGACAACTTGGGCTTTAGAAACTAAGACCAAAGGTCACCCATATAATCTAAATGCAAAAATTAATTGCTCAATAAACTGAGGAAAATGGGGAAAACCTCATGGGAAAACCCCCCCTCTCACAATGAACAGTGGATCTAGGATCAAGATTTCACACCAAGAGAAAATTTCTTCTTGAGTAAAAAAATTGTGAAAATATTTCTGTAATATGCATCTCTTTGGAGTAGTAATGCATAGTGATGGTCCTTTTGTGCATTAGTTTCCTGGTACAATGCATGTGAACCTCTCCACCTTCTTCCAATATGATGACAGATAGAAGAATAAATGTTGTTGCTTTTGCAGTCCAACTTGCACATTTCGAACCTCTTTGACAGTATGGAAAAGTTGAGCTTGGAATCCATGCCTTGGGGTCTTGCTTGATCCCATACAATGGATTCCTTAGCTTGCATTTCAAGACAGGATCGATGTACCCCTTAGGATTTTATATGTAGATTGTTCCTTCCAATTCTTCATGAACAAGGTGATTTTGTCTCTTCTTTTTGGAGGAAGAGTGACATGATCTAATGTCTCATTGATATTCAATGGGCATAATTGTTGATAAGACCTTACCATCATGTAGCATCTTCTGGGAGTTTGTAGCACCTCTATAGGAGAAGTGGATTTGCTTGACATAGTGTAAGAACCTTATTTTGAAACTAAGATCTTGTTCTTCTCTTGCCAAATGACTCTCTAGACATGTTCCAATCAACCTCAATAATATTTTGAGTCCATAGGCCTAGGATTGGGAGTAGGGACTGAATCTGGATCTGGATCTAATTGAATTTCATCTTCAATTCCAAGAAATGGTTCAACTTGATCCTCTGCTTCAGATTATGAATCTGAAACATTAATGGAAACATTATCACATGAAAAAGGTTTAGGTAGAATGAATTTACCTTCCCTTTCAAATGGCAGCTGATATTACACCGGAATATTTGAGTATGGCAGAAAGTGTGAGAATTCATATTCCTTGGAGGCATGGTTTACAACACCTTTCGCTATCAGCTTCCCAATTAAGATATTTGAGATCTCCACTAAGTCAGGATCAAATACAACTCACTTTGGTGAGCTTGTATGAGTCATCTGGTATACATACAACAAATATGTTGCTAAGGAGGGAGCATAGAGAACATTCTTGAACACTCCATGCTCTAATTTGATTGAACCCTTTCCTTCATATTGGATTTGAGTGTCATCTCCCATGTGAATACTTGGATCATTACTAATATTTAATGAAGAGAATGATTCTTTGAATGTAACAATGTGATAGGAGGCTCCCGAATCAATGAGGAAGACATGAGATTTTGAAAATCCAACCTTTAGTGCATGGAATCTCTCATGATATTCAATATTATCTCCAAGATCAACCTTCCTTGCACCTTCAGGGAGTGCGATATTGTGTTGTTCAAGGAGTATTGACATCTGATCTATGGTCTTCTTCATATAACCTTTCTCTGTAGGGTTTCTTTTCTTACAGTAGGAGCACTTTCCCTTATCAAACCTTTGATGTTTGTCCTTCTTAGATATTGAGGATTCATCTAATGGATCAAACTCTTACTTAAGTTTGAATTCGATGTTCGTCTTCTCTTTTCCTTTATGCTTCCCCTTTGCTTGTGCATTCTTAGTATCCCCAAATAAGAGAACCTGATTCTTGGAGGATTTGAGAGCTCCCATCTATATCATCTTATCTTGTCCCTGGATTAAAGATTATGTGAAGGCAATAAGGGATGGAATTCCCCAATTAGGATTTTGGATTATCCCATAGTGAAAGGTAGATACGAACACTAATAATTATGGGCCAATTTTTCTCAAAGTTGAGAGCACCAATTGCTCATCCTTCTTGTCAATCCCACATTGCTTGCATTGCATGACAAGGGATTTGAACTTTAAGAAGAATTGTTGGATAGTTTCGAAGTTGTTGGTGTGCATAGAAATCAACTCATTCTCCAGGATATGGCCTCTCAGCTCATCCTGCTTTACAAAAAAGGATTCAAGCTTCTCCCATACTTCTTTTGGAGTTTTCAATCCATCAAGATGGAAGAGTAACTCCCTGGAGATGCAGATGCACATGAAGCCAAATGCTTGATCTGGTGTGTTCAAATATTTTGGCTTCTCAAGAGATTGTTGGGGTTCGACCTCCCTACCCTTGGTAACCTTATACATACCTTTTTTTTGCAACACTGTCTGCATGCCATCCCTCCAATTAAGATAGTAGAAGGGTGTGAGGATCATGAGGGTCAAGGAGGTTGAATTCTCCATCTTACAACTTTAAGGAACAACATTTTTTTTCAAAAATATTCAATTAAAATGCAAAAACACTTCAATTAGAAGTCAAATTAATTCAAACACTCTCCACTTCGACATGTTCATTTTATATGGGTGCATCACACCTGGCTAGACTTCTCTGGACAAAATCCAGAGGGAGGAAGGAAAGAATACCAGGAATTATGTGGAACCCAATTGCTTCTGGTGAATCAATGGAAGCTTCTGTGGTTTGAAGTTGGCATGATTACCTGCTCCGATACCATGTTCAATTTAGAAAATATTAGGATATTCATGCATGTGTGAATTAACTTGTGAAAGAAGGTTGAAGGAGAAGAGAAGAATTTAGTATATATTGATCAAACATTCATGGAAAAAATAAACAACCAAGAGACAAAATTGGTCAGAATAACATTACATTTATTAATCAGTAATATGTCTCTAATACAACCATAATAAAATCGGAATATTTTGAATGCACTGGGTAGGATTCTAATTCACCAACTTGGGCTAACTCCAGTGCTAACTCAATGTGAGAAAATCACCACTGAGAGCTCACTAACCTAACTCTGGACAACTAAATCAGCTCACAACCAGTTAACTGGTCAGGGTAGGTGAGAAAATGCACCCAACCTCCCTTAAATCATGCAAAGTGGTGCTAGACTAAATGAGGATGATCAAACTTATGGGAATTCAGAGCATAACAGAACATAATTAAACATAGACTAGGGTCAATTGTTGGTGAGTGTTGGTGGCACTCAGTGTGGGTTCCTAAATTATAGGGATTGGTATCTGGAGCTCCTAAACTCGTGCAAATTGGCACATCAAGTGTTAGGTGGCCCCCAAAATAGTACCCCATGGCACTAGTGAGGTGGAAATAGACTCCTAATCTAGGAAATGACAATTAGACTAAAGTGGTCAAGGGAGGATTAATTAATAATCATAACAGACACAAGGTTCTATATTCTGAATAGAGGGAAAATTAGAGTCAACAATAGTGAAATGCCATATGAATTATGGAAAGGTAGACAATAAATAGTCAAGTACTTCAAAGTATTTGGGAGCAAGTTCTATATAAAGAGAGATTAACACGATTTGGGAAAATTTGACTCTAAAGCTTATGAACATGGCCTTCTTCATTATCCAGCTAAAAGCAAGCTTTATAGTTGTTATAATAAAAGATTGTGCAAAATTGTAGAAATTTGAAATGTAAAAGTTTATAAGGTAAGGCATCAAAAGGAGAAATCACAAACAAATGAACTTCCAAAAGAGATGAGTTTCAAAGAAGAAGAAGAAGAAGAAGAAGAAATAAAATGTTCAGCTACAAAGGCACCATCTAAATTTGTCCAAAAGAATCATTCAAAAAATCTATTCTTGCTGATAAAGATGTGAGAGTTCAAACTAGAAGAAGACTAGAAAGTACCCCAAATGCAAACTTATCTTTGCTATTTAAAATAAATCCTAAGATGGGAAAGTAATAAGAAATAAAGAAACATTGGTTTGTAAAGGCTATGCTCAAGTTGAATTTATTGATTTCAAATAAAAAATTTCTCTAGTAGTGCGACTAGAAGCTATCAGAATGTTTTTGGAATTTCCACATTTCAAGAACTTCAAAGTCTGTCAAATGGATGTCAAGACAACCTTTCTCAATGGAAATATAGAGGAAGAAGCATACATTGAATAGCTAAAATGGTTCTTATTATAAAAAAATAAGGATCATGTGTGCAAATTAAAGAAAGCACTTTATCGGATAAAGAAAGCCCCAAGATCTTGGTATTCAAGACTTGATAAATATCTCTAACAACATGTTTTCAAAAGAAAATTTGTATACAAAAATCTCAAGACAAATAATTAAAACCAGTTAATTGTGGTGGTTTTTGTAGATGACATCACTTTTGCAGGTAGTAAAAAAATGTGAAAAAGACTCTTGAAAAGGAGATGCAAAGGAATTTGAGATGTTTATGCTTAGCGAACTACCATTCTTTCTTGGTTTACAAATTTGTCAATTCTACAAAGGCATATTCATTTCACAAACCAGGTATATCAAGGAAATGTTGAAGAAATTCATAATTGAATATTATGCACCATTCAGCACACCCATGGTGACATTTTGTAAATTGAGCAAAGATGATGAATCTCTGGAAGCAAATCAAACATGGTAAAAGTCAATGATTGCCATCCTATTATAAGTGACATCACCAAGTCTAAACATTACGCAATCAATAGGATTGGCTCACACTTTCAAGATGCACCAAAAGAAACGCATGTGTGAGTAGTGAAAATAATATTAAGAGATTTAAAGGGTGCCTAGGACTTTGACTTGTGCTACTCAAGAGGTGAAAATTTTACTCTAACAACATATATTGATGTAGATTGGGAAAGTAGTGCTGATGGTTGAGAAGTACAAGTGGGGGATCATTCTTTTTGGAAAACTATCTATTGTCATGGTTGGGAAAGAAACAATCTTTAATTTCTATATCTACCGCAGAGGTCGAGTATATAGCAATAACATCATGTTGCACAGAAGTTCTTTAGATGAAGCAGAAGCTGAGAGAAATTAAGCTAGAATACAATCATCAAATCTCAATACGTTATGACAATACATGTACAATAAATATTTCAAAGAATTCATGTTATGCACTTGAAACAAAACATATTCCAATCAAGTAACATTTCTTAAGAGAACAAGTAGCAATACAAAATGTCAAGTTAGAATATATTGCCACCAAATAACAGATTGCAAATATTTTCACAAACCCCCTTTCCCAAAGAGACATTTAAATATCTCAGACAACAATTGGGAGTAATATCCATTTCGTCTAGTCACAAAGTAATTAAGGAGAAGCAAAAGTTGAGGGGGAGCATCCCTTTGCCATTGATGTCAAAAGGGTAGAGTTGCATACAGTGGGAGTATTACAGCAAGGGGGAGAGTTGCGAACATGGAGGAGTATTGCAGCAAGGGGGAGAGTTGCAAACAAGGGAAGTATTGCAGCAAGGAGAATTTTTATGCATGGTGAACTATGTGTTTTTCTACAATATGGCCATTAATGACAAAGGGGGGAATTGTTAGAAAAATTGTTACTGATGTCGTCATTGATGTTAAAGGAAAATAACATGGGTGGGTTTCCAAAACCATGAGCATATTAGTATAAAAAAGGAAATTAGTTATTTACTTAAAGGTCTCTTATATGTAATATTGTGGGAAATACCATGGGCGGGTTTCCAAAACCATGGGCTTATTAGTAAAAAAAAGAGAAATTAATTATTTAAATAAAGGTTAACGAGTCTTTTCAAAAAGACATAACTCTTTATGAAGGGTTCCCACTAAATAGACATATTAAAGAAAATTTGGACACCATTTCAAGAGGAACCTCTCAAGAAGAAGTATGCATGTGTGAAGAAGATGCGAGAAAGAATGGCTATGGAAATATGAACAATTATTCAAAAAATTCTAAATCAAGGAAACAAAAATCATAATTAAGGGGTTAGTTTTGCTCAAACGAAGAGATTGGTGTCTCTTGCTAAGTTGGTTCTTAGCAGCAGGTATTAGTGTCTCTAGTAGGTTGGTGCATGCAAAGGTTTGTCATAATAGGTTGGTTCTTACGAATATCTATAAGAGAAAGTTTGTAATACCCCCATTTTGACCTTAGGAATGTATTGATTTGATATTTAAATATTCTAAATATGCAATGTATGATTCCTAGTGGGAGCTCAAGGATAAATCCATGCTAATGAATGCTCGAATCATAAAGGAAAGTATTTTTCATTTTGTGGACATGTGCTAGTCAACCATGGAAAAATGTAAAAACAATGTAAATATTTATAATCCAAACAAAAGTCTAAGAGATAATAACAACCCCGGGGAAAATTTTAGAGTGTTAAAATCCCAAAAATACGTGGGAAAACCTAGATTTATGAGCATGGAAATTAGATTTCATGGCTGAAAATTGGGTGGCCAAGAATCTAAAAATTGAACAAAAAATTGAAGTTAGAGAGAGACCAAAGGTTTGAATGGTTTGATAAAACCAGTAGTGACAAGAAATATTTGAATTTTTAGTGGCTTGGATTTTTCTATGTCCACCCTGATTTGCACTTGAGGGAAGGGTTGACTTAGGGATTGTGTAGAAAAGAAGGGGACCTTTCTTATGTTGGGCGTGGTAGGTAATGTGGGTGCCAAGACTGGATTAAGTCAATTGAGATGCATGTAGCTATGTGGTTGATATTATTGTCTTAGGATTCACCTTCCTTGTCTACCTGCATGCTTGATAAACCTAGTTGTGTGTTGGATTAGCATGCATGTGTGTGTGCCTATGACTATGAGTGACCCTGTGCAGTTCCTCCTTAGTGGATACATAGCCTATCTCAAGGGTGGCCTTTCAACTGAGAGATAAAGAGTAGGACAAAGTGCCTATGGTTGGGTGGAATGTTTCTCTCCCATATCCAGTTGATAGGGAAAATTCATTGAAAAGATAAGTGCTTACAATTAATTATAGTTGTTTCTAAATATGCCGAAATTGTGTGTATAAATGTTTAATACATTCTTGTAGTTGCAAGGAGAAGAAAGTCCTAGCTTGAATTATTAAATGGGATTCCTATGAATAACATAAAAAAGAGGAGTTATTTCCGATGTGTTTATATTTATACATCTACACACACATTTAATTTTTTATACATTTTGTATTATTCCCATGGGGGGGAAGTTTGAACGCCATATATCATTCATGTCTCCTTTGTTTGTCAGATTGATGGGAGGGGACGTGACAGAGTGGTATCAAAGCTAATAGTTGCAGCACTAGGGGAATTTGGGCCAAAATCCAAACTCATAGGTAGAAAATCATAAATACATAGGAAGTACTAATAAACCTTTTGGTAAAAAATTGTGGGTTTAAATTAATGACTGGTGTTAAATGGAGCCCGAGAATTAAACCCATGATTCTACTAGTAGGAATAGAAAATTGAATTAAGGAAGTTTGGGAAAACTCGAGGTGGCCCCACTCATGCCATTTGGGTAAGAGGGGTATGATGTGGAATAGCCACACCATAAAGACATGTGGGTAACAAAAATCCATGATCTATAGACACAATGAAGAGGATTTCGTGGGAGTACCATGAAGAGAAGCTTGTGGGGAGCCACAATGAAGGCTCATGGATATAGTGGATATTAATTCATTGAAGAGGTGTCGCAGGGTGCAACAAACAAGAGTGGTTTGTGGGGTCCGCATAGATACTTCTATGACACAGTGGATTATAGGTTCATGACGGTCATTGGTGCACATCCTTGGGGGTACAAAATGTATCCTAAGGAAAAGGATTCGAAGGGAGGTCCACAGTGGTCATCGATGCGCATCTACAATGTTGCAAAATGTGTTCTGAGGAATAGGCCCACAGGGAGAGATCTGTGATGGTTGATGGCATGAATTCATGGGGTTGCAAAATGTGTTTCGAGGAATAGGTTCACAAAGAGAGGTCTGCATTGATTGTCAGTGCACATCCACAAGGAAATGAAATCGTGATCGACGGATATGATTCACAATGCACCCTCAACTTGCATGTTGGATAATGACGGTGGGAAAGTCATTGAGTAGATACCACCTATCCACATGTTCAATTTTAACCAGAAATGGATCCAAAAACAATTGTTCCAGAACTTCTTTCTTGGTGAATCGTTACCACTTTTGGTAATGTAAATAACTATTGGTTTCTACCCACGATTTTAGATGTTGAAAATCAGAAAATAGTGTTGAACTTATATGCCAGATTATGTGAAATTTAATGATATACAAAAAAAATGAAGGTGATTCCCTCGACCATCCTTGAGCGGCACAAGGAGGCATGCCCCATTGACCCCCGTTATTTTTTTAGAAATCTACAAATTTAGTTCTGGAGTTTAAGTGAGGCTACAGGAATAGTATAAAATTGGGAAAAATTAGAATTTTTGGGAGAGTATAACCTTCAGCTCCTAGATCATAATGAAGCATGGAGAGAGGAATTAGAAATCCTATCCATAGGGGAACAATGGTGCATAGTTATAATATGAATGAGCAATTCAAATGTCTAAGAGATCGGAACATAAAAGTGCATGTAACCTTGTTTTAACAAAAAATGTCAGTAGGGGGTTGTTCCAGAATGCATTAATGGAACAGAAAATGACCTAAGAACCTTGTGAATTATTCCATCAGACTAATTCTATTAAAGAATAATATTGTATGCGTCATTTCATGTATTACTAATATGTCTTGCATTTTACAAGCATTGAATAGTTGGCAAAGGGCAGTAAGCATAAGGGAAAAGTTTCCAAAAGAAAATGGTAACCATGAATGATGCTTAGGACCCCTATGAACATGATGAGGATGTCCTAGGAGAAACTATGCAATAGGTAAATGCCAAGACAACATCAAATGGGAGGAGAGAGTAGGTCATTCCCCAAAATTTGGTTGAAACAATTAGAAACCTAAATGAGAGGTTGATCAAGGCTCTAGAAGAGAAAACCCATATTAATGTTGGCATCCTTTAGAGCCTCACTATTATTCAACAGAGGGCTCATCTTGGATCTAATCCAAGCATTGTTGGTTAAGGAAGAAGAAGTGTCGAAATCCACAATAGAAGTCGCACTAGGAAGAGAGATCCAAGTTAAAAGACACAACCATAACGAAATAAATATTAGATATAGCAATACATTGTACAATTTCTTAAAATATCGTGTTCATAGACACAATCACAAAGAAATATTGTAATAAACATTAGAATCCATTATACAATTTCTTAAAATCACATTTGAAATGTCGTAATAAATATTGCAATCCATTGTACATTTTTTTTTAAATTCCATGTTTATAAGACAACCAAACACTATTTTAAAATATTGTAATAAATATACTGGCCAGGCAGGCGGAGGTGGGATCATCGTTTTGATCCCGGAAGAAATATAGTAAATTCTTTTGCCTAGGGGATTGGATGAAATTCCAACAATGAAGCGAAATGGCTTGCGTTATATCTTGGCTTGGAACTAGCTGGTCAGAACAACATCACAAAAATCATTGTTTTTGGAGTCTCAAAACGGGTTATCCAAAAAATGAGAAAAGGTTATAAGTATGGTGCAGCTAATTGTAAAAGAATATATGACTGCATAAGTCGCAATAACCCGTCTCTTCATGCCACGTATTATCACATAATCAGACAAAATAATTCCACCGCGAATAAGTTGGCCAATCAAGGTGCAAAAAATAATTTGGGAATAGTTTCAATTAAGGGACATCACTACCATAAGCATGCCCCTTAGACCTTTTGTTTTATGGGGGTTTATGTCTTGGTATCTACACACACTCACCCTCAACGTCCTCCTCAGCTGCATGTTCAACACGTATCCCTCCACACGATAGCTCTGGGATTGTGGCACTCTCGACCATGTGAATAATTTATTGCACAGTTCTTCCCTCTGGCATTTCGAATATTGCATAGGATCATTGGCACACTTAATGGATCTGTCTAAAATGATGAACTCCTCTTCCTTGTTTCGTGTCTTCCTTTGTGATCCATATATTTCTAGACGACCGCATTCTCCTGGTTTCAATTATCTGGAGAAATATTTTGTTATTTTGTTTGCAAACATGTTCAGCCCTCGGACCCTAGAACATGATTTGGCACATTTGTATTTCAGTGGCTCCATTAGTGAAGAGTGCCCTCTAGTCCCTTGGCTTTCATAGTACTTGTGCAGAACTCCCCCAGCAATATCGCAAATTGGTAAGGTCTCTCTGTTCAAACTACCTCTGATAATTACCACAATGTCGAACTCCCCTCTCTGCAGAACTTTTCTCCCGTTCATGCTTAGGTTCCTATGGTGACTTCAAAGGATATTGAGGAGATAAAAAAAGCATTGTTTGAAATAAAAAATGGTATGTGTTGGATTTACAAAATGGTTGGCACAAGCTTTAATGAAAATAGGGCCGCATCACCAGATGTGAATTATATGGCAAACCATATGGTTTTCCATGAATCAAGGATAGATGAAAACACTCATGGTCTTCATGAACTGATGGGAACAATAGACATAATAAAATAAGAAGTTCAAAAGCTGGCCAGTATGACCCAATGCAGCCATTGTCAGGAAATTCCAGCAATTGTTGATTGTCAAATGGAGGAACCCTTGGTAGAACAGTCGATTCATGGGATAGAAGAATAGAAAAATAGGTCTCTCCATTATGTATGTTTAATGTTTTTTTTTGTATATTGTTGAATAGTCAGTTTGTCAAGTAGTACCCTTCAATGGCATTAAGTTAATTCAGCAACCAGTCTAGAACTTTTTTACTTTTCAGTTAGTAGTATAGATACTTATGTCTCTGTTTTTCTCATTAGTTCGAAACTCTAGCTTCATACCTTGTATGGTTGTGCTCAGCTTTTGTATATATANTGTGTGTGTGTGTGTGTGTGTGTGTGTGTGTGTGTGCTTTCTCTAGTTTTTGTTATATATATATGTGTGTGTGTGTGTGTATGTATATATATATTGTAATAAATATAGTAATCCATTATACAATTTCTTAAAATCCCATGTTCATAGACACAACCAAACTCTATGGTTTGAAATATTGTAATAAATATGATAATCCATTGTACAATCTATTAAAATCCCATGTTTATAGCAACCAAACTCTATGATGGAAATGTTTTGAGACCCTATTATAGAAGTGAATTTAGCAAATAAAATTAAAAAATCACAATTAAAAGTTTCATTGTATAATTGATTTTAGTGAGTTATTGAGGAAACAAATGATCACCTCTTTCTTTTATGTTTGTATTCCCATCAGTTCTGGAGTGTAGTTGAACAACATATTCAGGTGAACAATATGTGGGCTAAGGAGACTTTAATATATTTCTTCATGGAGTATTTAAAGTGTAAGGAACTAAAAGATCTACGCACCCTTCCTTATCTAGTCAGTTGGGGTGTTTGGAAAACAAGAAATGCTCTCATTTTCAAGGAACAACATTTCGACCCTTTTAATGTCTTTGCTCAAGTTTTGTCCATTTTCAAATCATATGGCAAGGTGTGGGTCCCTAAAGTTGGTTAAAATGTTATGGAGGTGGCCATAGATAAGGAGACACAAACCCTAGAAGCTAGATTCAGAAGTGGAAACCCCTTGAAGTTGTGAACCTACATGGTGATCTAACTATAGAATGGATAAATTATATTAAATTCTTAACTCACAACACTATAAGTTTGTCGGATTGCGACGATGAACTAAAATGGACATGGAAAATAACCATAGATATTTTAACAACCAAACATGGTTATGAGGCACTTTTTTTATGATATGCCTATAGAAATACTATGGTGGTGGTCTACTATTTGGAAATTAACTTGTACTCTAAAAAATGGGATATTTATATGGCCGCCCTTGTTAAACAAGATACTTACTTGGTACAATGGACAAAAAGGGAATTGGATTGGACCCAATTGTTGTATTATTTGTAAAGAGGAAGGTGAATCAGTCGAGCAACTATTTGTTATGTGTCTATTTCCATTATAGGTTTGGAAATGATGCGTTTTAGTCCTTAAGGTGTCCATTTCTTTAGAATAACCATACCTTTCTCTCTGGTATGGATGCTCGGAATGGAGAATTCAGTAACTTTGTAGTTTCAATCCCTTCCAGGGTATTTGGAGAATTCAACATTTGTGTAGTTTCAATCCCTTCTAGGGTAATGTGGGGTATTTGTTATAGCTAGAGCAAGAGGATATTTGAAGGAAAAAATTGGCATGCTTTTATAGTGGCTGACAAAATCAGAATGTCATTCTAGGAGGGAAGAAAGGTAAAATTCAAAAAGAAATGCAAGGTTATTAATGAACCATTCACCAATAGAAATGACCAAAAATGAATCCTAAGGATTCTTTTATGGAACTATCCAAAGTGTTCCATCCCATTGTGGAGTAGGAGTTGTCTTATATGTTTCATCCACACATTTGTATACTTTAAAGTTTGGAGTAGGGAGATGCACTAACAATATAACTATATTTTTTTTTGGATTATGTTGAAGTATACATTAGAATATGGAAACAAAACTCTTCAGGTCTTTGGAGATTCCAAACTATTGGATTGGTTCAAATGTTCTATACAAATATCAAATTTGAGTTTAAGTCCATTATTTCAGTATATCTTGGAAGCAAATTACATTTTGAGGCACTTTCAGTAGAGCATGTCTATCAGGAACTTAATCAACAGACAGACTTACTTTCGAAGGAAGTTGTTACACTACGAGAGGGCATTTTGATTATTCAAGATTTCAAAAGAGAGATGATTTTACCAGCAAATTCAGTCTGCATATTCTAATAATTTTTTACTATAATATTTTCCTATTTCGAAATAGATATGCACTGATAGGAGCACTATAGAGTTTCCTTCTAGTGAAAGTTTATGTTATTTACAAAAGTTGAGCATGTAGTAAAAAGGTGAAAGAAAGGTTAAATTTTGTTTTTTTCATAACATAGAACTGGTCAAAAGTTCTAAACTTTGACTTCAATCTTGGGGATTGCTCATGTATATTTTGATTCCATCTATAGAATAACAAATATATGTTTTTTTTCTCTGGAAAAAAAAAGAGATAGTGTGGTTTTTTTTTCAACAGGGCATGTCAAGGTTCAGAAAAGGTGGGTGGGAATACGAGTGTATGGATTTTTTTTGTCATGGGATTGGATTCTAGTATCGTTGAAAATGATAGGTATGAAGTACATGTGATTTCATCAGTAAAAATTCCTGGAGTGTCCATAGGTAAAGCTTTGGAGGTGACTTTAAATAGTATTCGTTCATCCTCTCAAATTTTTTTACAATTTGTTTAAAAGGAATGGTTTGTATCCTAGACTCAAATGAAGGTGGGCATGATTGGGATTGAGGAACTTTTGAATAAAATATATGTTTATGTGAAAATCTTGCATGCAAAGCAAAACATACAAGAGAATTAATTAGGGTTCATGAAGGGTGTATGTCCAAGGTGTTGGGCCACGATGTTGGCATGGCCTCAGTTTTATCTATGACGGAGTGTGCTTTAGTTGGGAAATTCCAACATAAATTTTTCATGAGGAATGATCTTCTTGATTGGATGGAAATTACCTGGAAGTTGGAGCTAGGGTATGTGTCAAAAGCACATATTATTCCGAAAGGGTGGATTTGTTTCAAGTTTGTGAAGTCAAAGGATTGTGTGCATATTTTTTGGAGTTGTTGGTTGTGGGGGGGATCCAATTTAGTTTTAAGGAGGTGGTATGTTTCCTTCAACCTAATATTTGAACCATTTCAAATACAACATGTATGGGTTCTCTTACAAGGATTCTCGTGCAGTTGTGGTGCAAGAGGTATTTAGAGAAATTGCAAATTGTATAACGAAATTTAAATTCTTTGATGAGAAGTCCCTATAGTGGGAAGATAAACGCGTGGCAATAGAGTTGGTTGAAGTCAATTTGGGGAAGAGTTTGTTTGAATATATTGAGATTTGTTGGAGAGATAGGAAGTTTTTTTTCAAGTCCTTGAATATTGAATGATTCCCTTCTGGTGTCATTTGCATAGAGGAACGGGGCACCTAGTTTTTAACTCAAATTTGAGCAAGGGTGCAAAGAAAGATATGGTTGGATTTGGAGGAAATGAGGTCAAGCGGGAGGATACCAAGAAGATTTCCATAAAAATTGATGCAATGTATGAAGAGGGAACTGAGGCTTTAGACGAAGCAACTTGTAAGGAATTGGAAAAGAGTATGGTTGTAGTCTCCTATGAATCAGAGATGCATGTTTTTCCTTTTATTGAAGGTGGGTTTTTGTCCTAGAAGTATTTGAAATGTATGGCCCAATATTGGTAATCAAAACCCAAGGAATGTATTTATATGCCCCAAAGTGATCAAAAATTTGCATTGGATGGATGTTTTTTGCTCAAGTTTGACTAGTCTCCCCTTGGGAATTAGAAATAGGTAAATGTCCCAGTGTGCCTTTGTTGCATGTTATTATTCCTTATGTTCAATTAAGTAAGGAGTTGGGGGTTGGGGATGCTCTGGTTTTGTTCGGTAACGACGGGTTTGTTTCATACGGGATAGATCTATTGGGTGGGAGTTGCGATTCAGAGCGGGGGGGAGGTATTTGTGATATGAAGGATAGGAGGAAGATTAAGGAAAATGTCAATCAGGGGACCCCTAAAAGGATTTCTGGAATTCCTATATGTTCAGGAAAATGAATGGTCGGGAAGGTTCCTTCTTTTAAAGAACTTTTATAGATTTCTTCCTGTAAGGTTTTGTTCCCTAATCCATTAAACCATAGGGATGGGGAGGTGGCATAATTATAGGGGGTATTTTTTTCTCTTAATTCAAGGAAGAGTAGAATTTTTAAGTCTAATATCCTACTAGGGGCCAGGGATGGGGGTCTCTTGTCGATTGTTAAATTTAAAATGAGAGATATTGTTTGTGTGGACACAAGGTGTATTGAGTTTCCTATTGGGATTATTAAAAGCAGTTTATGGGAACTTAGAGCATTGAATCTTGAGGAGGAGGGGTCTCAATGATAGTTATTTATTTGAATGTAAGGGGGTCTAGGGGAGCCTTTAAGTGAAATTACCTCGAGAAATTGTTTTCAAAATTCAATCCTAATGTGGTTTTGTTGCTGGAAACTATGGTTTTAAGGGCCAAGGAAATAGAGGCTCTATTTCCTTTACTTGAGGGGTGGAACATGTGCTCAATCAATTCATATGGGTTCTCAAGGAGGGTGATCTCAACCTAGAACCCTGTCAAGGCCTAGTTTAATGTTTTTTATCCTGTTGTTGGTTGGTTTCTTTTAGGGTTTATATTTTTTGATGTAAGTGCAAAATTACTATGGTCCATATGGAGATCGAATGGATTTCCATATGCGGATGAAGGAGGATGGGTTGTTGTTGATGTTTCTCCAGGTTGTAGAATCAAGCAAACATTTTGTATACATTCTCTCATATGGGTCATGTGAGTTGAACAATGGCTAGTGGAGAATGGCCCTGATGTAGCCTTGATTAGTCATGTGTGTGGATAAGAGTGAATAAGGCTCAATATACTTATCCTTGATTAGTCATGTGAGTTGGCTAAGAGTGAATAAGACTATAGGTCACATGGCATACTCTATGAGGGAGTGCTCCATGATAGACTGGTATATTCTATATTATAGTGAATTGACTGGTTTATTTGATAGGGGATTTAATCCCCTTGTGGAATATACAAAGTATAAGCTAGTTTTGAATTAGACATAGGCTCTAAGAAGTGTCTGAGACTTCTTAGTGTGTTTCAAATCAACACTAGATCACTATGCATGAATAATCATGCATGTGAGGAGATGAACATCACCAAGGACAACTTTTCTATGATGAATAAATAACCAAGAATCAATTCAACCATTGAAGAAGTCCCAAATAGCATTGAATAAGTTTTGATAAGATTGAATACATAAAGACAAGTCAGCCTAGAAGAAAGAACAAGTATGCCCTATTAGAATTTTAATGGTTATACAATAACTTAAAGCATTCAGCATCATAACATCATAACCATATTCCAAAGGATCACTAGAAGAAATACAAGCACAACCACACAAACGAACACATATATTTATCTTGGGAAACCCTCATTGGGGAGAAAACCTAGCAAAACTTCCTCAATATAGAATTCAACCAAGTATAGTGTAAGACCCCAAGAATAAGACGTGATTGCTTCCTCTTTCCTGGATAGACTGTTCCTTCTCTCTATAGGGAATTTGCTTGATTTTTAAGTGTGTCCAAATGAGGTAGTTGCCTCACCTATTTATAGTGATTAGTTGAGAAGCCTAATAAACCAACAAGGCCAACTCCTCGTCTCAACTAAGGCCAACTTGCCTTGGGAGACTCAAAATAGCATTTTAATAATAATTTTCTAGTTACTAATGACCCAACTTATAATAGAGGTTTTACCTCAAGACTTTACATGACCAATTACATCAATGGCATCCTCGATTGAAGGAACAACATCTTCGAAAGGTGGAATAATAATAATAACAATAAAAGTACATATAGAATATCTTCTGAAGTTGCATTTATTTAACACTTCCTCTTAACAAGGAAGTTATTCTACAACAACTGTACAACTAACTAGTGAGTCTATATGTCATAGGAAGTTTTCAACAACTACATCAACATCATCATCATATGTGGAACATCATTATCACGGATCATCGTCATCATGGAACATCATCACGAACATCATCATCGTGGAACATCATCATAACGAACATCATCTTCGTGGAACATCATCACGAACATCATTAGTATACAAATACTAGAAAAACGTCTGCAAATTAATGTTGGATCGCCCACATCATAAAAAAATTGTTGGAACATCATCATCCACAAATGAATGCATGACCCTCATCGTATGTAAATGAATGCAAGACCTCATCTGCAAATTAATGCAGGACCACTTTCAACATGAAAATGCTAGAGCACTATCGTCTACAGGACCATCCTCGGCATAAGAATGTTAGGACACTATCATATGCAAATGAATGCAAGATCACTCTCAGCATGATAATGCTAGAGCACTATCGTCTACAGGACCATCCTCAACATAAGAATGTTAGGAAACTATCATCCGCAAATGAATGCAGAACCACTCTCAACATGAAAATATTGGAGCACTATCATCTGCAGGACCATCCTCAGCATAATAATACTAGGACACTATCATCTACAAATGAATGCAGGACCACTCTCAACAAGAAAATGCTAGAGCATTATCATCTGCAGTACCATCCTCGGCATAATAATTCTAGGAAACTATCATCCACAAATGAATGAAGTACCATTCTCAGCATGAAAATGATAGAGCACTATCATCCGTAGGACCATCCTTGGCATAAGAATTATATGACACTATCATTAGCAAATGAATACAGGACCACTATCCTAGTAACTGACCAAGTGCCTCCATTCTCCTAAAGAATGGGCATCAGCCCTAGGCTGATCTCGTTGGGATATTCAAAGATACAACCAACCTTCATGAGATCTTACTTCTAGAGATTCCACTAACCATATTGGGATCTACCCTTGGTGATATGACCACTCATACTGGGATCCACCCTCAGTGATGTCACCAACAGTGTTGGGATCTACCCTCGAATATATGACCACGCTATATGTACAGTGACCAGACTACTAAGACTCATCATTCTTCTCAAATACATCATCAACTTGTTCTTTATCACTTCTTATTCATCATCCTTCTCTTATACATCAGCAACTTCTTCTTTATCACTTGTTGTTGATCATCCTTCTCTTGTAGGTGATTGCATATGATCCTTCCTACAAGTCAAATACATTAGTTCATAGTTAGAAACATTTCATAATCTTCAAGACATATTCACAATGAAAAAATTATTATGAATAAATATATATATCATACATTGATGCAACTATTTTATCCAATACAACATTCATCCATATCTCATATACATACAATAACTTTCTAGATTCCTTCCATTTCTACTAGAACATTATTAAGAGCATGCACTACTCCCAACATGTTAGAAAAGAGGTTTCATTCTAGATAAGTAGCAATGGAATGTTTTATAGAACCATAGGCCACTTACCCATCACATGCATATTAGTATTATATTGTTCATCAATTCAAACACTCTAACATGCATAATACATTTCCTTAAACATAGATATATAGGAAATGACAATTCAAATACTTATCTTTGTTTGTTTGGTAGACTCCCTCTTGATATCTATCTCTTTGCAAGAATTAATGGAATCTCTAACAACATGCTCTACTTCATCATATGATTCTGAGGACTTGTGCCTATCTTTCTCATGATCGACAATGTTGAGCAAGTCTTCTACACCACAGATCACATATGAATGTGCGGTGTTGAATCTGTGTCCCTACAAATTCATCCCTTCTTATCCAATGTTGAAATGGATAAGACTATGATCTTCGTCTTCATCGGTACAATTCTTTTGAATCAAAGTACATATTCCTCATAACTTGAGGAATATTCCCTTGATTTCTTCTTAGTTTTAATATATTCATCCTTAGTTACACTCAGAACAACACTGGTCCACTTTTTTCAACATCCTAAAGTGCTCTTTATGGTTGTCGCACTGGCAAACCAATCGGAGTCAACATATCCCTGCAGGAAGATCCTCTGATCTCTCGCACATTTGAGGACATGCTTAATTGAATACTTCAGGTACATCACCACATGCTTTTCCACAACTATGTGAACACATATATCGGCTCTACCATGTACTAGATCAAGGTATTCATCGCAAATAAAATATTTGAACTTATGTTTGTCAAGTACATCAACAAACCAATATTCTTTCATGTAGACTGTGACATCAACTATCTCTGAAGTAGGATCACATATCAACTTCAAGTTTGATGGAATCATTGTATCTATAGTCCAAAATCTCGAACCTTTTCAAAATATCGGCTGCATATTTTCCTTGGCTAAGGAAAATATCCTCTGGATTCTGCCACACCTCTAATCTCGAGAATCATGTCAATATTCTCAAACTCTAAGATATATTATAGTCACTCCCTATGAAGTGGGGAACCAGCCTCCCTCTGCATGTTGTACTCTCTTGCATCGGGGCATTATTCACTAGAGTGAAAGGTATCCTCCTATGCTTATGATTTTTTCTATATCCATCCATGTCATCTCTCAAGGTCACTGGATATTAATATCCTCTATCTCGAACTTTCTTGCAAGTTCCTCTTGCACCCATCTATGATATTTTCATCCTCTGTAGGCTTCCATATTCAACCATGAAGCAAAGGTTGAGATCTTTATCACTCTATGTGATCCTCATGTAACTTTATGTGTTATTCCATGGGTTCCCTCTGAGCCAGTACAAAGCCTTATGCACATATGTGATTCTCTGTAGAGTGTCTCGAGTCCTGGAGGTTGCTCAATATTCCCTTTTACTTCAATTACGCCATTTATCTAGTGCAATATCCACTAATGAAGAAGTGTGTTTAGTCAAAATAGTAACGTCCTTATGTAATCGACTCCCTCTTTCTAAGAGAAACCAAAAACCTTGCTTTGTATTTATTGATTCTTCCATATGTTGCATGCTTGATCTAGTAGATCCATTTGGAATACATTACAGACTTCCCTTTAGGTATTGAGACCACATCCTAGACATCATTATTCATGGTTGGTACTCCTCGATTATATCATCCTTCCATTCTTCCTTATTGCAAAGTGTCATTTTTCATCATAAGTGAAACATCTGAGCTATGAGAGGTTTTTCTTCTAAAATATTTTTATTCTTGCGAGAATTTTCTTCTTTATTGTTCTTTATCTTCTTGCAATAGACTGTTAGGGATTGATTTTCTTCTTCGTTCATCTCTTCTTATTTTTCTATCAATTGATATTCTTCTTTCATGTATTATTCCCATAGGTGAGCTTCATTCTAGAACAAATTCCTTGAATGGATGATTCCCATGATCTTGGGAGACCATTCAATGTTTTCATCTCCACTTCAGTTTCTTTGACACTGTCTCCAATAGCTTCTAATTTCTGCTTGATCTGGGAGACCCTTGTGAAGTAAGATTGAATGCTTTCTAACATCTGCATATTCATACCCTTGAGCCGAGTCCTAAATATCATCTTCATGTTGATATTATTTGCTTCATATAAGTTGGTCAATACATCGAACATATCCTAGGGAGTCTTTAAAGAGGATACATGTGAGATCAAAATGTTCCTTGATAGAGTCAGCAATGATCCTCTTGGCTTCTTATGCTTATCTTTGTCCTCATCTCCCTCTGTATCTGCAGCTTCTCCTTTGATATAGTCTTCTAAGTCATTCTCTTGTGTATGAGAAGCACTCTATACTTTCATGCCTGAAATTTCTTGGATCCTTCAAGCTTGGTATTGATTTTTATCATGATAGAGTGAGAACTCAAATGGGAATAGAGAGAATAGAACTTACCAATGAGAGTGCTTCAACTGGATGCTTGCTTCAATGCTTTTCTAGAAGACTGTTTCTGGTGGACCTAGGGCTTGATAGAGAAACCCTAATTTTTTAACTTATGTACTTTTAGATATGATTGGACAAAAATATGTTCCTCCTCAAGGAGAGCTAAGCAGTATACTCCTTTTTCCCAAAATTGTGGACATAATTGGAAAATATCAGATGCCATATTTTACCGACAGCAATGTTAGGCCAAAAGTTGAAAATCCACAGAATTAGAGACTCTCTCCATATAAATATGTGTCCTCCTAGGGAGAGTTAGATAGTCCTCCTTTTTCGACTGATTTGTGGAGGGAAGTGCTCTGAACATGAAGCCCTAGTTTCTTCAATTTCTTCTATAGAATTGTCAGGTATTAATTATGATGTATCTTTCAAATTCCTATTCCTCAAGGTCTAAACCTTCATTTTGAGATATCTTGATATGTGTTGTTTCCAACTCCATGGGTTAGAGCAAGGTTGGATTCACCAAGTGGAATTTATGCTAAGTTTCCCAATGTGCCATGTTTATGGACCAGTTCAGTATAGCAAACTTGTACTGACTTCCACGTGTCATTGTTTCAACTTCAGGGTCTAAAACTTGCACCACGGTCTGTGCCCTATCTTCAACATTTTAAGAAATTCGATTTGGATCTTCCTAGCCCAATATATAGCATTTCATCCTAGGTCACATGTTTAAGACTAAATTATGGAAGATTTTGGAACCCTAATTTGGAGGGACAATATCTCCTGAAGTACAAGAAATCTGAGGCTAAAACTCACACCCAAGGTACATACACATTTCATATTCAGCATGTCCAAGTTTCATCTCTTGATCCTTCTCCAAATATAGTTATAGAGAAAATTATAAGATGACTATATTTTTCCTTCTAGCATTTTCAAGCATGAAACCTTAATCTCCGATAGTTGCAGTAGTAGCAATGTTTTGGATACACAAAGTCTTATTTCAGGTTGGTTCTGATACCATGTTAGAATTTTAATGTTTATACAAGAACTTAAATCATTTAGCATCATAACATAATAACCATATGCAAAAGGATCATTGAAAGAAAGATAAGCACAACCACACAAAAGAACGTAGATTTATCCTGGGAAATCCTCGTGGGGGAGAAAACCTAGCAAAAAATCCTTGATATAGATTTCAACCAAGTATAGTGTAAGACCCTAGGAATAAGACTTGACTACTTCCTCTCTCCCAAATAGACTGCTCCTTCTCTCTCTAGCGAACTTGCTTGAGTTCTAAGTGTCTCCAACTGAGGGAGGTGCCTCGCCTATTTATACCGATTAGTTGAGAATCATAATAACCCAAGAGGGCCAACTTCTCCTCTCAACCAGGGACGACTTGCCTTGCAAGACTCAAAATAACATTTTAATAATACTTTCGTGGGAACTTCTGACTTGACTTACAATGGAGGTTTTACCTCAAGACTTTACATGACCAATTGCATCATTGACATCCCCGATCGGAGGAACAACATCTCCATAAGGAGGAATAATAATAATAACAATAAAAGTACAAATACAATATCTTCCAAAGTTACATTTCTTTAGCATTCCCCAACAAGAAGACAAGTTGGCCCTAAGAAGTGAAATTCAAGTGAACTGAAAAATATAAATAAATTGCTCACACACTTCATTTTGATCATCACATCACAACATCTTCTTTGCTACACAAGGGCGCACTTTTCGAGAAGGCCTAGAAAAGGCACAAGGAGTAATTTTGGGGTTTCTTATCCTCTTCTACAGGTTTGCTACCTTTGTTAGGGTTTCATGTGAAGAAGGGTGAACTTTCTGTGTGCTAGGGTTTCTCTTCATGATTGGTATTGTACTTCAATTGGATTGATTTCTTCTAAGAAAAGTTGGCTAGGTTTTCTCCCTGTTAGGTTTCTTAGGATAAAATTCTTATGTCTTTTGTGCATGGCTATTTTTCTATTATCCTTTGTTTCCACTACAATTTAAATTGAAATTTTCAGTGTGCAATTATTCAATGAAATTGTGGGATGAAATCAATGCTTGAAATCATTGTGAAATAATTATCAAGATTTGGAAATAGATTAAAAATTCGACAATTGTTTGATGACCCCATATAATTCTGGGGAGAAGATTTAAATTTCACCTTAAGCGACAGGGAAATCTAAGGGATTTGTGTGCGTTCGGACCCATTGGGAGGATTTTTCTCTAATTTGGTGGAGGAAGCTAACTTGATGGATGTTGTTCCATCTCCTCTAATTCTGACCTAGAGAAATGGTAGGAAAGGCGAAGCTGAGGTAGCGAAGAGGATGGACTTCTTCTTCTTGGGAGAAGCTTTGGTGGAAAAATTGTTTAGATTCAAGTCATGTAATGAACTTGGTTCCTTCTCAGATCATTTTCCAGTCATTATGTAGCTGGAAGCAATGAAGTCATTTTTGTGATTCCCCTTTAAATACAATCTTGATTGGGCGAGAGAGGAGGACTTCTCTCATTTGGTAAAAAACTATTCGAAAGATTTTGAAGAAGGGGGTGTTATTGTCTCCCTCAGCTCATCTGGTAGCAAATTTGAAGAGTCTGAAGTCTATTGTTATTAAATGAGCTAACCGAAAAAAGGAAAGGTTTGTTGAATTAGTGGAGAACGAGGCCTTGAATTAAAGAAAATCACGAGTGATGTATTTATCGTATCCTTTTGTAGGAGGAAAAGAAATATTTGGGGGATTTAGATAACAAAAAATCTTGGATATTGGAGATGGAGGAAGAAGAGTGGAGGTTGAAGAGTCGAGCCATCTAGCTAGCATTTGGGGACAACAATGCAAAAAAAATCATAAATTTTATGAACACCGAAAAACTTGAATTCTATTTGGGAGATTAAAAATATGGATGGTGCAATGTTCAGGTGTCAAGAAGATTTGGAAGGAGAAGCTCTTAATTTTTTTAAGACTTTCTATTAGGATCCTGAAGAGAAATATATTATGGAGCAGTTAAGGGTTCTTTAGCATTATACTCGGTTCTTCTCTGAAGAGGAATGGAGGGTAGTTGGGGATCCAATTACAATGGAGGAGTTAAAGAAGTCTACTTCCTCATGTGCCAAATCTAAAAGTTCAGGACCTGATGGTTGGACTGTTGAGTTCTATCTAGATTTTTTTTTAGATTGTTGGGAGTGATTTGTGGAGGATGGTGGAGGAAGCAAGGGTTTATGAGAGAGTTGTTGGAGATTTAAATGCTACTTTTACTTCTCTTATTCCAAAGAAGTCTATCCCATGTTCTTTTGAGGATTTTCATCCAACCTCGCTCCGTAATATGGCTTACAAATTGATGGGAAAAAATACTTATGCAATGATTAAAAAAGGTGTTATCTGATCACATTTATAAAGAAAAATTTGGGCTTTTGTTTAATAGATGGATCAATGATCCGGTGGGGCTTGCTCAATAGGGGTTGCACTCCATAAAGTTAAATAAGTTAGAAGCTATCGTGTTGAAGTTGGACCTAATGAAGGCTTATGATCGTGTGAGTTGGTCGTTTTTAATAATGATGTTGCTTAATATTGGATTAAGTTGGAGGTTACTAATTGGATAATGGGTGTGTTACCTCGGTGAACTATGTTGTGCTTATTAATGGTAGGACTACTGGTTTTTTTAAGGGATGACAAGGGCTAAGTCAGGCATGGCCTTTATCTCCTTTGTTGTTCTTACTTGTTGTTGAAGGCTTAAGCATGATGATTTTGCATGCAAGAGATAATGGTACGATTGGGGGATTAAGGTCTCTTCTCACTATTAGGTTACTCACTCCTTGTCTGTGGATTATGTGTTGATCTTCGGGAGTGATATGTTCAGGAATGGAGGGAATATGGATGTTTATTGGACGATTTCTACAGATCCTTAGGAATGAATATTAGCAATGACACGTTTGTTCCGGTTCAGAATGGTATTTATGAGCAAGTATGTACCCATGTAAATCGATTTTTGCCTTTGAAGTGGTCTTTGTTGGAAGTCGGTTTTAAGTATTTGGGTTTCTTCTTGAATCCCAATGGATATAGGAAATGTGGTTGGTTGTAGCTTCTTAAAAGGCTGTACAAAAGGATAGAAAATTGGTGCTTCATATGGTTGTCCTTGGGTGGAAGGTTAGTTTTGGTGAATGTTGTGTTGGAAAGCATCCCGGTGTTTTGGATGTCTTTGGCTCACATTCCAAAATATATTTTAGAAAAGTTGAGGCAAAATTGTTTTGGATTCTTATGGGAAGGAATAAAGGATAAGGATGGTATGCATCTGGTTAGATGGGAAAACGTAGTCAAACCAAAATTGAGAGGCGGTGGGGGCCTTAAGAACATATTTTTGTTCAAAATGATTTTAGTTACTAAAATCCCTTGGAGATGTTTGAAGGGAGAAGGGTTGTGAAGCTCCATTATAAAAGACAAATATCTAAGGAACGGGGATATGGTGGATTGGGTAAGAAGGGGACCTAATAAGTGGATTAAGGTGTCAAATGCCTTGGATGGGATGGTTAAGAATTTTCTAGTTATTGCTAAGTGGCTGGCTTGGAAAGTGGGTGATGGGAAGGATGTTAGGTTGGGTCTAGAACCGTGGATTGGAGGGGAGGCTTGATTCAAATTTTATTATTGGCTAATAGAAGAATTAAAAGGTAAGGGGTTGTTGTACTTAAGCCAGGTATGCAAGAGAGTGGAAGGAGGGTCTGTAGGCCGAAGCTAGATAAGGACAAGGGAGCTTTGCTTGTTTGCTCCACTATGGCAAGAATGGGAAATTTATACTCATGGTTTAAGGCTTACAGGTATTTTCTTATCTCAGGACAGAGAGACTCGTGTATGGTGTTGGAACCCTATAGATGACAACGTGATAGCAAAGTTGGAATTTGAGTCCCTTGTTTTTTCTACTTACGAGGTTGAGGTTCTTTTGTGCTATTAGGTATTATGGAAGTGGCATATACCTTTGAAGCAAAGGATATTTATGTGGATGGCTTTGTCCAACAAGATATTGACTTGGGACAGTTACATGAAGAGGGGTGGTCATGGACCCAATATTTGTCTTCTTTGCTTTAAAAGTGAAGAGTCTATCAATCATTTGTTGATAAAGAGTCCATTTACAAAAACAATATGGTGGCCTCTTAGGAGGAGTCTAAATTTATTAGGTTCTTGGGATTCTCAAAACTTGGAATTGTGCTTAAAGAATTGGATTAGATATGAACATGACCCAACTTTGATGTTATTGTTGGTTTACTATTGTTGGGGTCTATGGTTGTTTAGAAACAAACTGGTTTTTGAAGATTGGAAGCCTTGTGTTAGTCTTGTTGAGAGGAGGATTCTTGGGGCATTTGTTGAAGTAAGTATGGAGGAAAGAAGGGTTGAAGGCCCAAGATCTAATAGACCTTCCTTTTCAGATGACACTCTTGTACTTTCTTTGATGAGGCATGCTAGGGTCCTCAGAGTGTTTGTGGAGCTAGAGCTATACTTTTTGTGATAGAATTTCAGTTTTTCTTTTTGAAAATGGGAGGGGAACGGGCACAATTCTCAAGCTGAAATTTTGGCCCTATGTATAGTTCTTTTCTTTGGAAATGTGAGGAACCTTGGTAAGTTGTGGGTAGTTGGAGATTCAAGGGTGGTTATGGAGTGGGATTACAAGAGGGTTGCTCTCTCTATGCTCTCCTTGGGATGGTGGCATAGAAGAATTTGGCAATTGCAGGAAGGGTTTGAAAATCTTTTCTTTCAACACATTCATAAAGATTTAACCTGGAAGCTAACCATCTCTCCAAAGAAGCTTAGTCTCTAGATGAAGGGGTTCTTTGTTTTGAGGAATATGGTAAGGAGGGGGTTATTGATGAGGATTCCTTTAAGTTATTTTGAAAAGCTCTATGTTCACTTTTGAAATTATCCTACTGTCTTATGTTGAATCAATCAGTTGATGATAAGGTTATTATGTTACAAGTTGTAAAAGGGTTCTAAAGGGATGGTCTATGATTCGGGACTATGAAGTATTTCTTTTACTTTTTTTTGCTCAACATGTATGGATCCTATGTAACTTATCTTGATTATCTATGTTAATAGGAAGAAACGGAGTCATTTTCTAGATTATGTTACTCAAAGAAACGAATTACTTATGACATAGTGGAAGGCGTGTAGCTCATGGTCATTTGGTGCGTGGTCTCGAGATGGACTTCTCGCCACGTGACGCTTCATTCTCCATCCTCACTGCAAAGAAATTGCAATCGTCTATCCATTGCAATAACGTCTATTGATTAACGACAGTTATTTAGTTTATAAAAAGCGATTGACCTTGCAACAAACAATAGGCGCCCGTGGCCTAATGGATAAGGCGTCTGACTTCTAATCAGGCGATTGTGGGTTCGAGTCCCACCGGGCGTGAGTGGTTTTTATTAAATGAAAAATCTTGTTCTTTTTACATGGTATTATACTTTATCCATTTTAAAATGTGCACCGGGCGTGAGCTTTTTTATTAAATGAAAAATCTTATTCTTTTTACATGGTATTATACTTTATTCATTTTAAAATGTGTATTTATTTATATATGGTATTTATTTTATTCATTTTAAAATGTGTATTTAAAGATGTTAATTTTCTGCACGAGTTACGAGGTGACAATTTCCTTGTATTAGTGTGGATAGGTGTGTTCCTACAACTTCAAAGTTATTGAAACTATTAAAGTAAGAACTTAAAAGTAAAAGTGTATGTACACATAAGATTGTGAATTGGGAACTTACATAATATGTTTTGAAATAGACATTAATTGTATTTTTTTCTTAATAAAGATATCTTTCATTTGGCTATATATTGGTAATAAGAATAAAAATGATATCAACCAACATATGGTAAAGTCTTACAAAGCCATTGTCTTTTTAGCGTAAAAACAACGTAACATGCACATCATACTAAACTATTATCAAGATCCAAATGATTGTTGATCTTTTTATGATACTCAACTATTATCAAAATCCAAATAATGCTTGATCTTTTCTTGATAAATTGAGATCTTATGAACAATAAAAATTGAATAAAAAATACATGGAGTTTGTTATTTAGTACTGCTACAATTCTAAAATGATTAAAGCAAGAGCTCAGAGGAATATTATTTGTGTGGATGAGGTTATGAATTTGGAACCTACTTAAATTTGTTTCATAATAGATATTAACTGGATTTTTTTTCTTGACAAAAAAAAATCATTTGAATATATATTGGTTTGTTATTTAGTACTGCTACAATTCTAAAATGATTAAAGCAAGAGCCCAGAGGAAAATTATTTGTGTGGATGAGATTATGAATTTGGAACCTACCTAAATTTGTTTCATAATAGATATTAACTGAATTTTTTTTCTTGACAAAAAAAAAATCATTTGAATATATATTGGTAATAAGAATATGAATGACATCAAAAATCTCATTGACATAGAGATGTATAAAATATGTTAATCATCTTATGAATCTATTGGATGGCTAAAACAAGAAAAAAAATAGTAACATGCACATCATACTCAACTATTATCAGGATTGAATCCGTTGTTGATTTTCTTTGATATATTGAGACTTTAGAAGATCAAATCTTGAATAAAAAATGCATAGAATTTGCTAGTTAGTGTTGTTATAACTTTGAAGTTATTGAAGCAAGAACCTAAAGGAAAAGTATATGTGCAACTAAGATCATGAACTTGGACCCTATCTGAAACTGTTTCAAAATAGGCATTAATTGCATTTTTCTTAACGGAGATATCTTCCATTTGGTGGTAAGAATATGAATGCCATTGACAATCTCATTAACATAGAGAACCACGAAATATGGTAATCATCTTATGAATCCATTGTCTTTTGGGCTAAAACGGAAAAACAAGTTAGCAATATGCACATCATACAATGTTATTATCAAGATTCAAATGGTGGTTGGCCCTTCCTTGATAAATTAGGACCTTGTGAGAGAGAAATTTTGAATAAAAGAAACATGGAATTTGCTAGTTAGTATTGCTACAACTCTAAAGTTATTGAAGCAAGAACCTAAAGGAAAATGATATGTGAAATTCATATCATAAACTTGGAACCGGCTTGAACCTTATTCAAAACTGGCATTAATTGCAATTTTGTCTTACCATAGTTATATTTTAGTAATAAGAATATATAGAATGACATCAACAATCTCATTGACATATAAAGGCATGAGATATAATAATAATTTTATGAATTTGTTGCCTTTTTAACTAAAACAAAACAAACAAAAAATCAGTAACATGCACATCATACCATACTATGATCAAGATTCAAATAGTGGTTGATCCTTCCTTGATTGTCTAGGACCTTATGAGCAAGAAATCTTGAATAAAAATTACATGGAGTTTGCTAGTTTGAATTTCCTTATAATTGATCGCTTTCAATTATAACTCCTCTTTAAATTCTACTAATCTTTTAAGCATTACCAAGCATTGATAATCGATATACATTGTCATGAAAGTTGAGAAGTGATTGATGGTGAGAATGTATTCTTTTAAGCATTACCAAGCATTGATAATCGATATACGTTGTCATGAAAGTCGAATAGTGATTGATGGTGAGACTGAATACATATTTGTTGAAGCAATTAAAGCTGAGAGTAGATTATCGAATTCCTACCCACCAAAGAATGGTTAGTATTCCCCACATGGGGATCTTCATTGGAATATAGAATAAAATAATTAATTAATTAATTCATCCTAACTTGAAACCCTGAGTTTAAATATTGTTGAATTGAGATATAATACGACTCGTTTAGTTATTCTAGGGATGAATTTATAAAATCCCTTTAGTGCAACAAAAATACAATCACAGAGGTGTTGCTTTGCTTCTTGGATCGTAAATCACACTCCATATTGTCTATTCAAATCTCGACTCTTTATTAGTATCAATCTTTGATATCTTTGGTAGCTTATCTAACTCAAAATGATACTTTAACTTACAACCTTCTTCTTTTTACTGGATGTGTGTACCCACAATTCTAAACACAACCTTTCTTTTTTTGCAAAGAACAATGGTTTTTTCCTAAACAAAGAACCATTAATAATCTAGTTGAGCAATAAGTTGATAATGTCTATGAAAAGGTGAATTAACATAAAGAGGGTTGTGAACACTTACATCATGAATGCCAGAGGATATGATGAGGTGGGTGATGTCTTAGAGAGATTTCCTCTCGCAAGGGAACAACAGTCCAAAGCCAAAGGAGAATGGGGTAATGTTCTCCTTATTGTTGTTATCTTCTTCTTTTATGATAGAAAAATGGTTTGACTCCATATTACATTTGGACCTCAGATATCAAGTTGATATGTGGAAATACAAAATATATCTACAAAGGAAATGATCGTAAGAGTGTGAGAGATTTGATGGGTGATCAGTTTGGCATGCATTCATAAGAACCTTTGTCCTTGAAAGAAGGCAATTGGCAGTGGATTTTGAAAAAAAAATTGTGAAGGAATTTATATTGTGTGTGAAGGTTCCTTCTTTATAAGGTCAACTCCATAACACTACTTCATTGAAAAAGAAAACTTGTCATGGTTGAAATCACATGACCATTTGAACCTTATAGGTTACGTAAGTCAAATACATGTTTTTTTTACTGCAGTGCAGTTTAGAATATATTATGCACTCAAAGTTTTATTGTAATTAATTTTGTGTGTGTCTATTTTGTAATTCCATTATCCTTTTCTTGTGCATGGATGTGTAAACCATGAATTCCCCCAGGATATGCGATGTGCCATATCTAAATTATCTACATTTGTACATTGGATCACATCAAAGAAAATTCATAAGGCTAGCATTCCATAGCGGTGTCAAGAGAAAGCTTAGATTGTTTGTATGTTTGAGAAGGAACTACCCACAAGTTTCATGGACTTGTAGGTTCATCTTCTAATTCACCTAGTTGATGAGGTTGAATTAGTAAAGATAGTTTCATTCCATTGGATGTTATTCTTGGAGAATTACATGAAAAAATTAAAGAGGCTTGTTTGACAAAGGGAAAAACTCGAGGGATCTATCATGGAGACGTACATAGTATACAAATTATTTTATTATGCTAGTGACTACATCAAGCAAATCAACAACACACCAGGTGAGTGGTTTAAGATGACCAATGGGATGAGGACAAAATGGAAGGGGAGTTATTCCGAACGAACGAAAAAGGCACATGATAAAGAGTAAGTCACTTATCTTTTGATAAATTTCTATGATCTTGCCCTATTGTTTTTTATTTCGAAATATATCAACAAGTTTAGAAATTGATGCCATCAATAAATTCACTAGTTGCAACATGGAGGAAATACAGTCGTGGGTCACATTATATGAAGAGAATATATGGAAATGGGAGAGTGACAGGAAATAATTCAAGTGGTTGAATAATAGAAGTATTAGATTCTGGCAGGCAGATCTTGGGCCAAAAACAGTCTTCACATAAATTGCACAAGAGAAATAAAGAGGAGAATAATTGAAGAACAATATGAGAAACCTTCCATTAATTGATTATTCACATTATGGGTCAATATATAATACAACATCAATGAATAATTTGAATACCTTCTCAGGCGGTTGAATGTACCAGCCTAGACTAACTCTATAGCTAACTAGGAGTGAGAGAATCACCATAAATAGATAACTCATGAAACTACATCTCACTAAATCAGTTAATAACCAGTTACAATCAGTTAATTGAAGGGGTGGGTGAGAAAAGCCACCCATGCTCCCATGAATCATGCAAATGGGCGCTAGATACACTGGAAGTGATCTAACATATGGGGATCGGAGCACAACAGGGGATAATTAATGACCTACTAGGGTGAACTGTTGGACCATTGCGATTGGGTTCCTATAAAATAGGTATTGATCCCTAGAGATCTAAAATGCATGCAGACAGGTGCAGTAAGTGGCAGATATCCACTATTCATGTCCCCCATGCACTGGTGAAGTGATGAGACCTCTTAAGCTAGGGAAATTAAGCAAATAGACTTTATGTGGTCAAAGGAGACAAAGGGAGGATTAATAATAATTCTAACACCCCCCTTTAATCCTAACTTGGACTACATGGGCCCTGGTAACTAATACCAAAGGTCACCCATTAAAATCTAAATGTAAAAAATATTTATCCATGTAAAATTAGGAAAAAAGGAAAAACCGCATGAGCAAAATCCTTTCCTCAAAAATGGACATGAGATACACTAAAAAATAAACTACTCCAAGCCAAGTAGGTGTGAACTTGATTAGATGTCTGGAGGAATATTCTTCTTGGGAAGAAGAGGACTATGCTAAAATTGATCAAGAACATATACAACTACATAAGAGTTTATGGGACCATGTGAAGCAACTGAGATAATCTGACAAAAGAGCAACAGAGAGCGCTCATTCAACTTGATCCTCAAATCAGGTTCAAATGAGTCTTTATGTGCTTGATACTTCAAACCATGTGAAGTAGATTCAGCTCCAAAGGAGGTCCATTTTGATTGAGATATTATAAGGTATGTGAATTTTTTTCGCTTTATGGATTTGTATGCATGTTGATCAACACATAAAGAGATAGAGTCAAAACAATGTTGCAAATATAGTTTTGAGATATAACGCTTGGGGATAGAAAAGAAACTTATGAGAAGTATTCAGAAAATACCTGTATAATTAAACTGGACACAAAAAAATCAGAAATGTTAGAGGTGCTTTCAAGTTGTATGTATATCTGATTAGCTACAACTGCATAGGAAGCATTTGAATTGTATATGTGAACACAATATTTTTCCAATTTTATATATGTGTGTGTTGCATCAATAACACATTATTTGTGTTAGGTTTGAAGGGTAAAGGAATTTTATTCTACCAAATTTATCCAAGAATTACACATGTCATCATTATTTTCTCCCTTTTCCACATGGGATTTGGATATGGAAGACCACAACAAGAATGGAACCCTATGGAATGCTTAATACTCCCTCTATCAATAGAGAACAAAGGCAAGTTGGCTATTGGAATATATAATTCTACTATGTACCGTGTTATTTATGCTTTAATTAATGGCTGGAAGTATGGTCTTTACTCAACTATCGAATGCATTGTTGTGCAAGGAATTTTGAGTTCATAACAGGTCTTTCAACATTAAATAAGAACCATCATTTAAACAAGGCTAATTTTTACACTATTTTGTAGATACATTCCCATTTTTCATTAGGTGTAGGAATTGCATGTTGGATGGCTCATGAGGTAAAAAGAGACCTACTTCAGTAATTTGTACATCATCAGGGCTTAAGGATACTCTCTTGGGCACTCCAGTATGGTTCATTTGATAGACACTCAGGAGGTTTCATGCAAGAGATGGTACATACAGAACATTGGAAAAATAACTGTGCTCAAGATTTACTGTACCTTGTACTTTTGAGATGATGGTAGAGTCATCTCCCATGTGGATGGGAATGCTCTTGCTGGTGTCGAGAGAAGACAAAGAATCTTTGCTAGCCATCATGTGGTTTGAAGCTCCAAAATCTATGAGTAGAGCTATGGACTTCGAAGTGCTTGCCATGAGGGCATGACCTCTTTCATGCTGATATTCTCAATCTTGATTTTCTTTCCTTTGAAATATTTCCGAAAGATTTATGTTATTTCTCTCAAGGAGAGAAGTAGCTTCATAAAGCTTATTTTTCATCCAGGCATGTTCAGGGTGGAAACCCTTCCCATAGTATGAACACTTGAATTTTTCCTTCCCGTGGTGGCCTTTGTTTTTGTTCTTCTTCGAGCCAGAAGGCTCTTCATGTTGCTGGTTTTGAACTTTTAGCTTAGGAGCTTTGAATTTGGTTTTGCAGTTCTTCTGTTGCTTTCCTTTCCCCTTTGGATCCTTGGGTCCCGAAGCAAAGAGGGGTTGATCACGAGAGGATCTAATGATCCCCATTTGGACAAGCTTATCATGCTCGCTTGTTAGGGACTCAATGAAGGCATTGAGTGAAGGAATCTTCCATCCAAGGGTTGTGATATTTCCCGCACGGAATGTAGAAACAAACACCGAATAGTCATCTCCAAGTTTTGAGATAATGGTTAGGATGAGTTGATCATCCTCCTTCTTCACCTCACACTACTTCAATAGAAGGACTATATCCTTGAATTTTGTGAAAACATCATTAGGGGTCTCAAAATTACTAGGTTGAAGAGACATCAACTCGTTTTCAAGATGATAAACCCTCCAGCCATCCTATTTTCCATACAGAGAGGCAAGTTGGTCCCAAATCTCTTTCGGAGTCTTCACTACCGAGAGGTGGAATAGAAGATCCTTAGAGATAGAGAGAGAGACAAGAAACTGAATGCTTCATCTTTCTTATTCAAAAATATAGCCTTGTCTATAACACGAATAGGCTCTTCTTCTATGTCCATAGTGACCCGGTAGAGTCCTCTAGCATGTAGCTAGATCTCCATGTCTCCTTTCCATTGATGGAAATTGAACGAAGTCAAAAGATCTACGGAAGAAGCCATATCAAACTGTTGTAGCGAATGTAGTGAGCCCGTAAAACCTGCAAATCAAAAAAATAAAGTCACCATAAGGTCGAACATCCTACACATTTTAGGTTTTCATCACACCTAGCATAATTAATCAAGCAAGCTTGATCAAGAATTCCTTAACCTAGGGTATTAAGTGGTAAACCTTCTGCTTCTGGTGCAGTGCTGGAATTTGAGTTTTTGCTCAATTTTCATGCAAGATCTATCAAAAAACCATGTTTTTGAAGAGAATGAGCTTCGTCCCGCCGTGAGCTCTGATACCATATTAATCTATCACAGTAATCTAGGGACTAAAACACAGTCTCATAAGAGATTTCAGACAATTAAGCATGAAAATGGCATAATGGTGTTGCAATAGAATGTTACAGCTCTGTATAATCAATAAAATAATGATAGTACAATACAATGGTCATGGAAGGTGCATGAATTCCAAGACAATTCGAATTCCCAAGGAGGTCATTTGAATTGAATGAATGGGTGTAGCTTAATTGAATGTCAGCCACAATCGGCACACATAGTTAATGACATAACTAATCAATAACTGACTCTCACACTAAGTCCTAACTGAATCAGAGTGCAATAGATGACTGAGTCTAACTGAAAGTGACTTGTCACATGTAACTACATGTCCAACTGAAGGAGGTAGCACATCCATAATTCCAAGTAGCTCCGATGGAGTTAACTAAAGTGACACGTGTCATCAGAAGTGGTTGTAGGCACCAGTGTTAGCTCCAGTTCATAAATATTGGCCAAAAATAATCAAATAATGAATGGAGGCGCCTTCACAACTTGGCTTAACTGATTGTTAGGTGAAACAACAATCAGTTAGCAATTAGGTGCTTAGTTGGCCTTCTTGACCGAAGGAGGGCATGGGTGTGCTCACGCTGATGTCATAGTGTGCTCATATGATGCCAAGTAAGTCAATTAAACTTAGGATAGTGGGTAAATATGCCAAAATTGACCAAATAAGTGTGCATGTTGGGTAAATGACTGCAACACGGTATATGCAACAGGACATGATGAATTGGAAAAGCTTTAGATAGGGAAAATGATAAAGTATTCAAGATTACACTCAACGGTTTAGGAAAAGGGATTTAGTGTTGGGTATTCCTCTTTATACCCAGGAAACCCTTCTTAAATATATAGATGGTTTATATGGCTACTTAAGGCATACTATTTTATGTTTAATCCTAACAATTTGGATTAAGTATGCATACAGGCCACCCGTATTGAATCTAAGGGGAAGAGTTTTGTTGATAACAATTATAAGAAGCCTTTCAATCCAAAGGAAGAAAATATCAAAGGCAATGGGAAAGGTAAGAAGACAACCACTATTAACAAAGCAGGTGAGAATCCCACATGTGCCCTTTACAAGAAGGGAAATGATGTTTCACAGTGCTGGAAATTACATCAGAACTAAGACCAAAAAGTATGGAGGGTAAAAGGATAAAGGCAAAGCAAAGAATGTTGTTGTTGTGTTGCAGAATGTGGGATCTGACTCTGGTGATGAGTCAAAAGTATCGGTTGTTGGAATCCAAGGTAAGGATGAAGGTATATCTCTTTCTCATCATTCAAGAACAAGTGCAAATGTATAGTCTTCTTCTAGTTGGGATTAAAAGAATAGACTCTGGAATATTTCATGTTAGATTCATTACAAAATGTACAAAAATTGATACATTATTTGCTAGTGGGTCACAAGTCAATTTAGTTTATGAAGAGGGAGGAAAGAAACTAGGTTTAGATAATATACCTCATGAAAAACCATATCCATGAGGATGGGTTACTGATGATGCATAATTTCTAATGACCAAAATGTACATTTTAAAGTTTTCAATTTCTGATAAGTTTAAGGATGGGGTAGAGCTTGATGTAGTACCACTAGATATATGTGGCATTGTACTTGGTAGCTCTTATTTGTATTATCGTTAGGCTATATTATACAAGGAGAAGAATGAATATCATTTTTTCAGGATGCTATTGAATATGTTATAACTGCACATCAAATGAAAACAAGCTTGTCAATAATCTATGCAGGTCAAATGAAAACGTTAGTGAATGCTAGAAAGAATTTTGTGTCGATGATGATTAAGGTTAAAGATAATAATGATGATGAAATATACAAAGCCTTTGCAGGAGTAATCCAAATCATAAATATAAAATGTTTAAAAATATTTAGGAATATGATGGAGTATTTCAAGAACCAATAGGATCACCACCCAAAAGTCATATTCAACATGAAATCTAGTTGCAACAAGATGCACCACTTCCAAACAATGGCATGTACTAGATTTCTGTGATGCAAAGTGAGGAAATCAAGAAGCATATTCAAGACTTGGTTGGAAGAGGAATTATCAGACCTTGCACTTCACCATGTGGTTCACCAATTGTGTTGGTTCCAAAGAAGGATGGATCTAGTAGAATGTGCATCGACTACCGAGATTCGAATAAGATCATGGTAAAGAACAGGTATCCACTTCCACATATTGATGACCTACATGATCAATTAAAACATGTCGTTTATTTTTCTAAGTTATACTTGTGTAGTGGTTACCATCATGTTAGAATTTCTGAAGATGATATATGGAAGACAACTTTCAAGACAAAAAAGGGGTTGTACAAGTGGTTTGTTATGCCTTTTGGGTTGTGTAATGCCCCATCTACTTTTATGAGACTGATGAATGATGTATTTCGACCCTTCATTAATGATTTTGTCATTTTCTACTTATATTATTCTTGTTGATAATCGCACTTGGGAAGAACATGTTGATCATGTGAAACAAGCACTTGATGTATTAAGGAGGGAAAATTTATATATAAAGATGGCAAAGTATGAATTTGCTAAAACATATTTAGTGTACCCAAGTCATGCCATTGGTGGAGGGAAACTCAGAATAGACCCTACCAAAGTTGAATTTACTATAAATTGGCCAAAGCCATAAATAATTATAGAGGTTAAGAGCTTTCTTGGTGCAATCCAATATTGAATAAAGTTCATAGCTAGTTTTTTCTCCATTGCCATACCATTACATTCTTTGATGAGTGTGAAATGATCTTTCCAAATGGGAGGCAAGAAACAAAGAGCCTTCAATGCTTTGAAGGAAAAGATCAACACAACACCAGTTATCGCGATGCGAGACTTACAACAACCATTCGAAATCAATACGGATGCTAGGGTATTTTCCATGGGAATGGTTCTTATGTAGGGATGCAGGCCGATTTCTTACCATTCTGAGAATTTTTCACCTATAAGTAACTATCCTACCTATCGTAAAGAATTGTATACGCTGGTACAGAGTGTTAAAAAATGGAAACGATGTCTGATGGGCAAAGAAAAAATTATACACATTAATCATTGGCCATTACAATATTTGCACTCCCAAACTAAGTTATAACAAAGCAAGCATTTAAAATGGATAAGGTTTATTCAACAATTCCATTTAATTATTAGATGTAAGAAGGGCACTCGGAATAAAATCGCATATATATTGTCAAGGTCACCAATAAAAACCATTTAATGCATATATCATTTTACAACATAGTCCCTTGGCTCATGACAGCTATATTGAACAATATGTTAAGGATAAATAATTTAAAGATGTATACGAATATTTAATCCATGACACTCAAACTAAAGAACTGAATTATCATGTTCATGGTAAATTATTGTATCACCTTGGAAATCTGTATTCCACAAAGTGAAAGAGTGCATGTAATCATAAAAGCTCATACTTCTCTTATATCTAGTTACTTTGGGGTAGGCAAGACAGTAGCTCAACTTAAGAGGTATTGTTATTGACCTCTAATAATGAGACTGTTTCCAAATATGTAAAGTTATGTATTATATTTTCTACAAGTAATCCCAGCAATATGAAATTGGGTTTGTACACACCACTCCATGTTCCTTCTCATTCAGTGGAAAGTGTGTCTATGGACTTTAAGGGAGGGTTACCTATGTCTAGGAAAGGTAATGATTACTTGTACGTGGTTGTGGATGGATTTACTAAGATGTGCATTCTAATTCCTTGTAAAAAGCAGGTCACAGCATAGATGACTGTGTTGATGTATTTGTAACTTCAGAAGATATTATGATGTTTATTATCATTGTATGTTGTTGTACCCCCATTGGGGATGTGTGTTACCCCTTTGCGGGATGTCTAAATTGTGTCTAGATCTTGAGGTACAACCTCCATTGTAAGTTAGGGAAATAGTCCCCAGTGTAACATCATGTAATATGTAATTGTGGTCTCTCTAGGAGAAGTGGGCCCCATGTGAGATGGCATGTAGGCTCGAGTCTTATATTTGGTCAATGACTTGAAAGGGTATATATAGGGAGGCGCTCTCCCTCATTTATACACACCTCACATACTCTCTAAGGCTTTGGAGAGAGAGACACTATCATAGGATGATAGAAAGATCATTGCTGAACATTTCCTATTACTGCTTTTGATCATCTTACTATTCTGAAGAAGTTTGTGGGGTTTTCTCCTTTATGGTTTCCCCGATGAAAAATATTTGTGTCTTGTGTATCTTTTACATTTTATGCATTTTGTCGTACTTTTTATTCTTTCATATAAATATCCTAGATAATCTAATCAGATCTTAAGAAAATATAACATGGTATCAGATACTCTCTGAAAGAAGGCACTGTGCAGCTGCGGGAACTAGGGCTTCCTAGTTCAAGGTGTTCTCTTGACAGATCATCAAGCAAGGAGGGATAGGATAACTCACCTCACTAAGGTGCATCTATTGGTCGTATCTATTTCTAAATCAGAGGATTTTCAATGTACAGGCGAAATACAGCTGCAATGGAAGCTAATGGAAACTAGGGTTTCATGCCTGAAAACCCTAAAAGACTGAATTTAGTAATCCTAGAACTTTCACTATAAAGCGAGATTGAAGAAAGATCAAAAGCCGAAATTTTTACAAGACAAAGAGAAATTCATTTTGTACACTGTGTAAAAATTTCAGCCACGGATTCACTATACTTAACGAGATATGGTTCCTACAAATCAGGGTGCCAGCCTCCTCTAGAATACAGTCATAAATAGGTGACCTGGGGATATTTGCTATATCTCAGGCTAGGAAGGTCCAAACGAAATTTCGCAAGATTTTCCAGGTAGGGCATGAACTGTAGTTTCTATGGTACGTTTTTCAGACCTAGAATGTTAAACAGTGACACATGGAAGTCCGTACAACCTCACTATGTTGAACAGACAACTTGGGAAACTCATCATAAGTCCCACTTGGCGAATACATTTCTGCTCTAACCTATGGGGTTGGAAAGAAGACTTATCATACTATCACATTCACAAGTTTCAGAACTTAAGGATTCAAAACTTCATAGATAAAGCAGAATTAATATCAGTAATTTCTGCAAATGAAATTAGAAAAGTAGGGCTTTTTGTTTCGGGAGCTTCCCTCCACTATTTTCAGAAAAGGACTACATTGGACAACTCGCCTTCAAAAGGCCCATCTTTCTATACAATCAGAAGTTTGAAATTCCAAGTTTTGAAAATTATTGTTTCTCTAACAAACCCTATATCAACCAGCTCCAAAACCATGATGGACACCTCAAATCAGTAAGATCTAAATTTTTGCTATTTACATTTGAGGTTCTCATTTCAAAATGACTAATCACACCAGCTTGATGAAAATCTTAGTGAAGCTTACAACTTTCGAGTATGGAAGTATAGGACCTCTATGATCCTTGAAGAAATTGACTTGGATCAATATTTTAGTAAGGAAGTTCTAAGAGCCAGAGGGAGATGAGTCTAAGGCTAGAGCCAAGAGAATCATTGCAGATTCTATTAAAGATCATCTCATCCCTCATGTGTCATCCTTTAAGACACCAAAAGGAAGTTTTTGATGCTATGATGAAGCAATCGAAGAAGAATAAGATATTATTATAACCACCTTGAATGACCTCCCAAGATCATGGGATTCATTCATTCAAGGAATGTGTGCCAGAAGGAAGTGATTACCTTCAACAGACTATGGGAAGAGTGCACACAAGAAGAAGCTCGACTCATAATAAGAGAAGATAATATGGGAGAAACTGAAGATCAAGCTCTCATGATTCAAAGAAGATCCCTCAAGCGATCAGGAATATGAAGGACGATTCTTGAAGAACCTCTTATCCCTCTTAGCATTTGGATAAGAAATGATGATGTTATGATTGAAGAAGATGATGAAGTTGAAGGCTCAAGAAGGAGTCTACCCACAAAACAAATAAAGATAAGTATCCAATTGTCATTTCATGATATTGTTTGGTTATGCATGTGTTTATATTCAGTTTATGTGTTATGCATGTTTGAGTATTTGCATTTATACTACTGAATTGCACATGATGGGTAAGAATTCAATGATGTTGTACAACATTCCATTACTACTTATCTAGATTGAAACCTCTTTCCTGGCATATTAGGAGTAGTACACACTCTTAATAACATTAGGGTAGAATGCATCTAGAAATTATTGTATGTATGGATGAATGTTGTAGCATTGGCTAAAATAGTCGCATGTCTATGTGACATATATTTGTCACTATTAATATATTTTGGAAATTATGATATGTTTCTAATCATGCAAATGAACTCGACTTGTAGATCATTCCAAAGAACAAGGTGACGACAGTTCAGAAGAGGAACCAGAAGATTCGCGAGGCAAAGATACCATAGTGAAAGGAAGAAATTCAGAAGAATATAAAGAGAATGGTAGATGAAGAATAGTATGACGAGACTTACAAAGAAATCAAGAGGCCTCAGACACACTCTAGCTATGTGACACTGTTGAGCGACATCATTGATGCAGATCCTTCCAGCTATGAAGAAGAAGCCAAGAAGAAAGGGAAGGAGAGCACCAGTTCAATAAGAATGATGTCTAGGATGCGGTATCGAGACCTGAAGGGAATTCTGTAGTGTCTTCCAAATGGATCTATAAGATCCAACATGCAGTAGATGGAAACATCGTGGGATACAAGGAAAGATTCATAGCACGAGGCTTCTCACAGAAAGAAGGCATAGACTACGAACAGGCATTTGCAACCACTAGGAGTTGAGACACATGACAGGAAGACTCATGTGTAAAAATTAAATAAGGCCTTGTATGAGCTCAGAAGGCACCCATAGGATAACACATACATGAGGATATTGAAGATCACCTAGAGTGATGAAGATATTAATCTTTGCTACAAGGTTGAAGATGAAATCCTGTAGAGGATGACAAGCTCATAGATGTGTGTGAGAAGAACTTTTGAAAAGGTTCAAGATAGAGGATATTAGTATCCAGTGACCCTAGATGGATACACAGAATATTAGTAGCATAGGAAGCTACTTGTCACTCCCTTATAGAAATTTTCAATACATAGAGTACAAAAGGCATAGCGAGAATGATGCTTCACTTCAGAGGGAGTGACTGTAGAAGAACCTGAGGTTCAACATGGTACAGTAGGATGGACAGCTTACTAATGGATCTAGGCTTTACTGAGAGTAAAGACAATTCCAACCTTTGCTTCAAGGTTGAAGGTGGAAGACCAGTGATGATCCTGTTATATGTCAATGACCTGTTCTTGACATGAAAATAGGAACTCAATAAAGATGTAAGAAGGAGACTTGTTATCGGGTTTGAGATGAAGGACTTTGATATGATGCACTACTTTCTAGGCATGGAGGTGTGGCAGAGTGTGGATGGAATCTCCCTTGGACAAGGGAAGTATGTAGTGGAGATCCTGAAGAGGTTCAGGATGATGGACTGCAAGGCCATGGCCACACCTATGGCATTGAACCTGAAGCTATTGAGTGATGCTTCATTAGAGATGGTTGATGCCACGATGTATCATCGGATTATTTGTTCATTAATGTGCCTGACGAATACAAGCCTAGACACATGCTTTGCAGTGAATGACCTAAGCCAGTTCCTGACGGATCCGATACATACTCACCTAGTTGTGAAGCATGCTTTGAGGTACCTAAAGGGTACAATTGAGTATGGGCTCAAGTATGATACAAATCAGAATACTAACCTGTATGGTTATGTTGATTCAGACTGGTAGCGCCACTGAGAAGAAGAGCACCTTGGGTTGCTTCTTCAGTCTGAGATCTAGTATGGGCTACTGGTTTGGCGGGATGAAATCCTGCATGGCACTGAGTACAGCCGAGAGAGGAGCAGTGAAGCTCCAGTATGTGATCCAGATCAAGATCTCTCGAAAGAGGGAGTGATGAGTTCTAGCATAGCCAGTGAGACAGGTTATCTAAGCATAAAATCCAGGCAAAGCTCATAGGTTGCTTAGACGTAATCAGTCATGTAGGTTGTCCTCGGATGTAATCAGTTTTGTAGGTTGTCCTCGGATGTAATCAGTCCTAGCGAAGCTCGTAGGTTATCCTTGGACGTAATCACTCCTGATGTGATTTCTATGCTATAAATGGCCAAAGAGAAGTTTGAATACATCAAAGAGAAGCTTGGTGTACGTCAAATCAAGGTTCCTCCCAAGGGGAAGTGATGATTCCAGAAGACGTAGATACACATATGCCTTTCCGACATGGTGGCAGGTTGGGCCTCCCATGGTAATTGATGTAAGTGTTGAGAGCCTTTCTGACATGGTGGTAGGTTGGGCCTCCCATTATTGTTGATGTAAGTGTTGAGAGCCTTTTCGACATGGTGGTAGGATAGGCCTCCCATGGTCGTTGATGTAAGTGATGTGTTATCTGTATATGGGTTGTGGTTCATGTGATGATGAGATGATCTAAAGATGATGAGGTGATAGTAGGGTACACAGGTGTTGCAGGGCATGTAATCAGTCCTGCGATACTCCTTCAGGTTTTGTAGTGGCATATAATCAGTTTTGGGAGATCTTGTAGGTTTTGCAAGAGGCATATAATGAGTCATGAGATGTACCTACTTGATGGCTTGCTCGCAGAGATGATTAATACCTTGTAGAGGGAAAGGCCTACATCCAGCATGAAAAAGGGTTGGCTCTGTATAGAAATACCTTGCAGAGGGTAATGCCTACATCCAGCATGACAAAAGGGTTGTCTCTGTAGAGAAAGGCCTTGTAGAGGGAAAGACCTACATCCAACATTAAAAAGGGTTGGCTCTGTAGAGAAAGACCTTGCAGAGGGAAGGACCTACATCTAGCATGAAAAAGGGTTGGATATGTAGAGAAACACCTTGCAGAGGAAAATGCCTACATCCAACATGAAAAAGGGTTGGCCCTGTAGAGAAACACCTTATAGAGGGAAAGGCCTACATCGAGCATGAAAAAGGGCTAGCCTTGTAGACCTACATCCAGCATGAAAACATTTGGCTCTGTAGATGGAGACCTACATCCAACATGAAAAAGAGTTGGCACTGTAGACCTACATCCAGCATGAAAAAGGGTTGGCTCTGTAGATGGAGACCTACATCTAGCATGAAAAAGGGTTGGCACTGTAGACCTGCATCCAGCATGAAAAAGGGTTGGCACTGTAGACTTACATCCAACATGAAAAAGGGTTGGCTCTGCCGATGAGGACCTACATGGAGGCTAGACCTACATTCAGCATGAAAAAGGGCTGGCAGTATAGAAATTCCTAATGACATATAGTATGGGATGATGATCAAATTATAAGAAGATGATGGTTCTATGACTCCGTGATGATGATGATGCGATGAAGACCTGACCAAATGTGTTAATGACTGTGCAAAGAGAGAATACCTTCCTAGTTAAGAAGGAGTGTTGATGTACTTGTAACTTCGGAAGATATTCCGATGTCTATTATCATTGTATGTTCTTGTACCCCCATTGGGGATGTGTGTTACCCCTTTATAGGATGTCTAAATTGTTTCTATATCTTGAGATACATCCTCCATTATAAGTCGAGGCAATAGTCCCCAGTGTAACATCATGTAATATGTTATTGTGGTCTCTCTACGAGAAGTGGTCCCCATGTGAGATGAAAAGTAGGCTCGAATCTTATATTTGTTCAGTGGCTTGAAAGGGTATAAATAGGGAGGCGCTCTCCCTAATTTATACACACTTCACACACTCTCTAAGGTGTTGGAGAGAGAGAGACAGTCATAGATGATAGAAAGATAGTTGTTGAACATTTCTTATTATTGCTTTTGATCATCTTACTATTCTGAAGAAGTTTGTGGGTTTTCTCCTGTATGGTTTCCTTGATGAAAAATCTGCGTCTTGTGTATCTTTTACATTTTATGCATTTTTCTGTACTTGTTATTCTTTCATATAAAGATCCTAGATAATCTAATCAGATCTTAAGAAAATCTAACAAACTGCTCAATTGTACTTTCAATTTGTATGGGTTCATTTTAGGTTTCCCACTACCATTATATCTCATCAAGATTCATGTTTTATTGGGAAATTTTGGTCAACTTTGTAGAAACTTATGGACACCAAGTTGAACAAGAGCATTGCTTTCCATCCACAAACTGATGGTCATATCAAAGTAATCAATTGCACAGTGCCACATCTACTACACGGTTATTGCTACAAACATCCGAAGCTTTTGGGTTGTTGTCCCTTGGAAAAGACAAGTAGAATTCGGTTAGAAATATTCCCGATAATGTGAAGAATTCGGTCATAGGAAGGAAAAGGAGTTGTGACAGTACTATAGAAAGAAGGATAGAAGTATAGAAGGAAGAACAAAAGCAGATAAGGAAGAAAGAGTTAAGACAAAAGTAGTCGCAGAGGAAGCTGCGATAGAAGAGGATTTCACGAAGGAAGAAATTTTGCGAAGGAAGAAAGTTCATGAAGGAAGTGTTAGCGACATAAGAGAAACCACGACAGAAGGAAAATATACAACGAGATCAACTACGATGTAAGAAACTATGTCAGAAGCCATGCAGCAATTGAAAAGGATAGTTCAAGGAAGATTGTGGGTACGAGGTCAGTTAGAGTCGGGGCAGTCTCACATGTGATAAGGGATAAAAACATATCTGTAATTCAGGCCATTAGTTCTTACTAAAAAAATGTCACTAAAATAGGAATGACAGCCTGTTGTCTAACTGAATGAATTCGGTTGATAGCGACATGTAAGAGTCTAAAAGAAGGAATAACTCAGGCTTTGTGCGGGTTGCTTATGGTTGCTTCTTACATTGGGGTTACTTAATGGTTGCTTATCTAATTACCTATTCAGTTCACTTATAGAGTGATTTAGTTGTTTTGTGTCTGTAAGAAGAGTCGAGAGGTCTGCAGCTGAGTGTGCATAAGTATAGAGGAGAGTAGTTGATTTAGGTTGTATGTGAATCAACAATAGAGTCAAGTAGGATAATATTGAATGACGAAAGAATAGAGAACATGAGAGGAGAGTGAATTTTGTATATAAAAGATAAGAATATCTAGAATAGAGTCTGTAGCTAAGTGCACAAAAAAAAGGTGCCATATATTTCTCATTCCAAATGAAGAGCACCATTGTGGTTTTTCTTGTATGGGTTTCCACGTTAAATATTGTTTCATTGAGTAGATGATGACTAAGTTTATGTCGCATGAATGTATATGATGAATGTTCTTTTGTCATAGGAATTTATATTGTGATTAAGTGTTTATGAATTTGCTTATGAATGAATTCTCTTGTGCACGAGTCGCACTATTGATAGGTAACATGTTTGTTAAGTTTATACTATTGTTATAATATATGTGATGGGTAAGTTAAGCAGTGTCTTATCTATGTACATTAAGGTTAAGCATTACACCCACCGGCTTTGGTCATGCAAGTTGGTGATGTGCCAAGGGAGAAGAAATTTCCCACCCAATCGCGGAAACCTAGTTCTGGAACTTACCCATAGGAGATATCTCAGGTGATATTGCATCTTCATTGCATGTGCTACCGACTGAGCCTTACTCCATTGGGTCGATATCTTGGGATTTGTTGCATGCAACAAAAGGTCTGAACCTTGTTCGAAGGGAGGAAATGCCAACAAATGGTATTGTTTCTGAAACAGTGAATCATTTTGGTGAGGGACATGTTTTGGAATACGATGAGGCTGGGAATCCAAGACTAGGTGGATTTTAAAGCATTAGAGTTTGCACAAGAAGAAAGTAAAGGATCGCAGTTGAATCCTACGAAGTGGTTGGAGTGATACCTTTATACGAACATTCATGAGATTTTCTTTCTCAAGTTCCCTATTGTGTTATATGAATGGTTTTCAAAGTTAGCAACCCAAAGAAAGAATTTCCAAGGAGGAGAACTGACAAAGTGGAACCCTCAGTTGATTCAGCAACTAAAGAGTACTAGCAACCCTGTGTCAAGGGCTATCAATTTTTGGGTAGACAATATTCTTGAGGGATACATTATTGAATTTGTTCTTGATACAATAACCTCATATAGTGAGGCAGAAAGAAAAATTTTCCAAGGACCACGAGGAAGATACTTGACATCTTTGAAGACCTGGATAAAGATGCTTGTATGCAGAAAAGGAATCCTGAGAATGGATTATGACAGTTAGAAGGATTGTTCATAAGAATTTGGGAAATGTCGCAGAAGAAGTGCGCAAAAAATGGAGCAAACTAATTTGAGATGTTCCTTGTTGATAATGGAACTGAGCTAGAAGGTGGACGTTTAAGGAGACGACGAAGAATTTGGGTGAGAAAGAGAAGAAAAAATCTGACAAGAAGAGGAAGTTGTAGTAGAACCATAGGTGAAGACTACGAGTTAAAATCTCATTTTGATGAAGCTTCTTGCGACAAAGAAGAGGAATATCATCCAATATCTGGAAGAGAAGAAGATAGAAGAAGCAGAGGCACTATGTGCCAAGGATGTCAACCAAGTCTCTCAGACTTGGGAAGCATTGATCAGCGATGAGGAAATAGAGAAAGTCATAGAGGAATTGCACACAGCTGCAATGGAGGTAAACCAAATGAGAAATGAGATGAAGGTGTTTCCCTTAGCATAGAAAATGGCTAAGGAAACAGAAATGAAGATGTAGATCCTTTAAACAACAATGATCGTGCACGGTGAGGGAAATTCATTGTCAATTACGAAGTTACTGAATGTATGAAAAATAACAGAAACCATATTGAGACCTGGCAGTTCATGGTTGGAAAATGAAGACGGATAGACATTTAGGTTTTGCAGGTTAATCGACTGGTGCAATTGTGACAGCTAAATACAGAGAAGCAAAGGTCAAGGGACACCTGGGAAGACAAAATACCAAATTTTAAGAAATCAAAACTATTATCACGACAAGTATGCAACCGATTATCGACATCATCCCCGAATTTGGGTTTGTAGTGGCAAAAGCTGTAGTGATGGTGGTTAATTGAGAATTACATCAGATTCAGGAGCTCGATTTCTTGCTCAGTTATTAAATATTCATTGTCAGTTAAAATTGTCTCGAAATTTTTATCATTGATAAGGAAAATTTCATGTTAGGGTTTTCAATCTGCTCAATTTCTGATTTACTATCGAGACTACATACTTTAAAAATAGCTTGACCAACTTTCTAAAGGAAAAGCAATTAAGGTTATTGTTTAGAATGAAGAAGAGTGGGAAAACGAATAGAGCTGAGCCTTCAAATATGTCTTGGGCTAAAACTTTCCCTGGCTGTGCAAGGTTGTTTTCAAAAGCAGGCTGGTTGAATTATTTTGAGAAAATTAATGGTCATCATACATAGGTTTCATATAAATTTGCTCAGGGATTACAGAAAGCCATAGTCACATTTAATACCCTAAAAACTGAGCTGACTAGAGAATTAATAGCAGAGGCTACAGGCATTGCTGATGAGGGGGAGTATTGGTTCAAGAAGGTGCCTTTTGCTTTTAACTCAGAGAATTATCTACTGCCAAATGTTGTTGTAGATTGGGGTAAAGGAGTACATATATAGAAATTTAAACCAGAATGGAGAGAGCTAATCAAGATACTGCAGAGTTATGTAACTTGTGAAGGAAGATATGCCTCTCTGTTTAAATATCATTTTAGGTTTCTTCAGCATTTAAGTCATGAATCAAAGATGAATCTCCCTTTCTTTTTTCTTAAAAGTTTGCAGAAGATGTCTAGTAGAGTAAAGGAGCATCGGGATCATACTAAGCAATCCATATTTCATCATGGTTTAATAAAATTAATCATCAGTATTGAGCTTCAAAAGAGAGGAAAGACTTGGAATTATTTTCTATTTTGGTCTGGGTTTCAAAGTGAGAAGGAGGACCAATCAAAGAGAAGACAGGTGAACAAATCCCAGAACCTAGTAAAAAAGTTGAAGAAAGAAGTCATAGTCTAAGTAGAAGAAGAGATTGTACAAGAAAGGTCTATGACACAGAGGGTTGAAAAACCTGAAAGTGAACAGCAAAAGAAAGTTGATGAAGATGAGTTGTTGACAGTTCAAAGGCAAGATTTAGATCATGCAGAAAATACCCTGAATAAAGATGCAAACCAGGGAGTAGATGAAGGCCCGGTAGAACAAGAACAGATCCATACAGAAGTACATTCAGAAAGAAAGGAAAGTCCATTGATTGATAAAACTGGGGTTGATAATGCACAGATTTCACAAGAAGAATTTGTAGAGAGGCTGGTTTCACAAGGAGCCAAAATAAAGGTGGTTCATTTTGCAGCTATAAAGCATCAAGGTAAAGCCTTGAGCATGTTGGGAGAAATAGGAGTAGGCTGGAGACCTAAAACCAAACCTAAGAACAAATTGAGGCTGAACATGAAAAAGCTCTTAAATCCTAATCTAGCTCAGGAGAAAATCATAATAGTAGAAGACTCTTCTTCCCAAGAAGAATTAGAAGAGGATGAAAACCTAAATGATAGAAAGATCAAAGGTAAGAAACAAGTTTCATTGAAGGTTAATTCACCCTCAACAATGATTAAAATCTTAGAGCATTTAGAATATGTTCAAAGGAAAGAAAATCTTAGCTATAATCGAGATGATTTGATGAACCAGTAGACAATGATGACAACATTATATATAGATGAAGAAAAGATTGTAGAGCCATCAACTCAATGCAATTTTGAACGCGATGAATCTCCAGGGGTTCCTGTAACAATGACAGAACAACAACAAGAGGATGATGAAGAGATTTTTAAGAAATTGAAAATCCCTTGGATGCTGGAAGGACTGTCTTCAGCTTCATAAGGAAAATGTATTGATTCTGAGAATGAAAACCTTCAAAGAAGTATCAAGCAGTACAAGTATCAGATAGAATTCCTGCATGAAACAAATGAAGGATTAGTAGTGGCCAACAAAATATTAAGAGAGTATCTAGAAGAGATTAACAGCCATTACCAAGAGTTAATTGTAATCTCCAAGGAAGCACTGAAGAGGAAAAGGCAGACACAAATTTTATGTGCAGCACTGAAGCAAACTGTCCAAGAAATAACTCAACAAAATCGGGAATTATAAAAAAGAGTCAAAGACCTAGAAGCTAAGCAGCAGAGATCCAGGAGGAAGACTCAAGATTTGGAGGGGATAGCCCTTTTGGCAGAAGCTGCTAAAGATTTGTAAAAGGATTTAAGTGATAGGTGTTGTTAGTTAAGTTTTGTAAAGAAATTAGTTTATTTTGAACAACTTTACTTTGTTAAGTGATTCCACAGTTTGACCTAGAAGGTAGTTATTCAGTTAGATAAATGTTTTTTGATGTAACCAAGATAAAAGTAGGAGTTTAGAATGAAATAGGGTTCAAATTTTGTACAAGGGGAGGCTATCAAGCTACTGTATACAAAGCTAAGTTCAAAAACTCTTATGTACTTTGGATTTCTGATTATGTTATATATGCAATCTATAAGCGCATTTTATCCTACTTGCTGGTTTCATTTCTGATTGGTGTGATCATTCAGTTTATAAATTCGTTTCTTGTTTAAGGTTATTTCTCATGGAATGCTTATGAACTGTGGATGAAACTCAGTAATATTCTTATGCTGTTATGGTTTATGTTTCGTATATTATACATCTCAGTCTTATATTGTTGCATGATTTAGTATTTGTCTTAGCCTTATGATTTTTTACCCTCTTGTTTACAAACTGCACAACCAAAACCCTAAAAACATGTTTTACTTAGTTTTATTTTATGAGATTGTGTTGGCTTGTTCTTTAGTATTCTGAGAACAATTTCTGGCACTAACATCTTTGGCGTCATTGTCGGGGACAAAGTTGAAGCATACTTTCCCTGGGTTATTCATCATTCAACTAATTTTGAGAGGTGGACAAAACCGGCAAATCATTAAGACTACAATTCACCAAAAAGTTCACAGTGGCTACTAAGGGAGTTGGGATAAGAAGTAGACATAGTTCACCATTACACCTGGGTGTCTTAGACCCAGAGCAAATTCTAAAAACAACTACGAAAATTAAGAAGTCTCAGTCATCTCCAGCTTTATGTAACCCTGACCAAATTGACCTATTGTCACCCTTTTCATTTGCAAAGGAAGAAGAAAAAGATTCATCATGGTTGAAACCTACACTCCCTGTTAGCAGTTTTCAAATCTTTACTGATCCTCGGTCTTTCAAGAAAGAAAAAGCCCTATCTCCTGGAAAAATCCCTTTATTTCAGTTTAAAGTCAGTAAGAGTCCTTTTCAGCCAAGTTCCAGTCAAGCTTTTCCTTCATCTAAACCAGTCAGTTTAAAAATGGCAGCTCAACAGCAACCATTAGATATGATGGATAAAATGGTGGCAGCTAGGTATGCACCTTTAGTTTTACCTCAGCCCTTAAATGATCTTCCTGGTGGAGATTACCAAAAGTACTTGCCTAGGTTTAATGGAAAAGGTGAGACAACAGCTGAGGAGCACTGGGATGGATTTCTCAGCAATGCAGATAATCAAAATATTGAGTCAAAAGATGTGTGGATGAGAATGTTCGTACAAAGTCTGGATGGAGAGGTCATAAAATGGTTCAGAGAGTTACCAACAAATTCCATTACTTTAATAGAGGAGCTTCAGGATGTTTTCATGAGACAGTGGGGTGATACTAAGGATCATACGTATTACATTACATAGTTTGGAGCTCTAAGAATGAAGAAAGATGAAACTATAGCTGATTTCACTAAGAGGTTTAACAAAATGTATGGAAGAATCCCTGCAGAAATCAAGCCTTTCGAAACTTCAGCGAAACTCACCCATGCTAATGCTTTTGACCATGAGTTTTCCTTACTCCTGAGAGAAAGGAGAGTTGTTACTTTAATGAATATGCAAGAAGCGGCATTAGAGGTAGAATCTAATATTCTTGCCTCTAACAAATTAAAGGTAAACTCAGCTCAACAAGCTTATGACAGAAAAGGTAAAAGGGAGGCAGCTCCAGTAGTATCAACATCACAACCTGCAGATGGTAAAATTGATGAGATGGCAAAATTAGTGAAAATCCTAACAGCAAAATTAAATAAATTGGAAATGGAGAAAAATTCCAATACGCCTGCTTAAGAAGGGGACAGAAACCCTAACAACCCAAATCAGTTTAGAAGACAGTTTGCACCTCGGTTTATCCCTAGAGAGAGAATGAATAATGATATACAAAGAGAAAGGAGAGAAGTTGAAGATCAAAAGGTGTCACCCCCACTTCAAGAAATTGTCACTGATGAAGGAGAAATAGAAGAGGATGAGCAGTTTGAAGATCTAGATCAAGACATAAATTATTTTGGAGAACAGTTCACTGAAGGTTTTGTGACTGGGGAAGATTTTTTTAATTCTGAATATTATGATGCAAATGTTTTTCAGACAAAAGATGATTTAAACCTTGAAGTAACATCCGATATATATATATCAGTCTAAGCCTAAGAAAACCCTAAATTTGAGGTCAGGACCAAAACAGGTGGTTCAAAACCCTAAAAAGAAGGTAATTCTTCCTCCTAAACAACAATCAAATCCAGGATTAGAAAAAAGATAGAATCAGGATAATCCAGAGAAGGTTATTGAAGTTGAAGAAGTGAATAAGAACATGCAGAATTTTAAATTTGAAAATCAATTGTGCAAAATTAAAGTCCCAATGCCTTTCACTGAATTGATTAAAAATCCCTGTTATAAGAAATCAGTTTTGAAAATGATGGATTCAGCAACCAGTCAAGTACCTCTGACACAGTAAATTTACAGGAGGAGAATCCCAAAACTTTTATTGGATCAGCTTTAGCAGAGAAAACTGAAAATGATGCAAGTGCATCCCCGCCTTTTTATATTACATTAACCATCCATGAGCAAATGATCCATAATTGTCTTCTGGATTCAGGAGCATCTCATAATCTAACGCCTAAAGCAGTCATGGAAGCTTTGGGATTGAGCATAACAAAACCTTATCATGACTTGTATGCTTTTCATTCTAGAGCTGTCAAATGTTTAGGAGTGATAAAGGACATGGTGGTTAGCTTAGCTCAACTACCAATGAAAAGTGTTATTATGGATGTAGTAGTGGCAGATATCACACCTAAATTTGGAATGCTCCTTTCTAGATCTTGGGCTAAGAAAGTAGGGGGGAATTTAGAGATGGACTTAACATATGCAACCATTCCTATCTTTGGAGGTGAAAATAGGAGGTTCTATAGAGAGTTACAATTTGCTTACATTGTCACTGATGACGGGAATCCAATGAATCAGCTATTGTATGCTGTTGAAAAAGACTTGGGCTCATGTATGTTGCATTTCAGTGATGATAACACTAATGGCATATTGCAAGTTGAAAAAGAAATACCAATCAAGCGTTCTGTATAACAGAAGGATGAACTTTAGCAGATGTCTTTTGATGGATCCTCATCGAGAGAGGGAGCAGGAGCAGGTATTTTGTTGACTTCCCCTGGTGGTGAGTCAGTAAGTTTGATGTAAAAATTGGAATTTGTAACCACAAATAATACAACATAGTATGAGGCATTGTTGTTGGGTTTAAATGTTGCAAAATACCTTGGTATTCAGCAAATCTATGTTTATGGCGACTACGCGTTGGTTGTTCAGCAGGTGAGGAACAACTATCAAGTAAAGCAAGATTTGTTGAAAGTGTACAGGAACGAAGTATGGGATATGATAGATAATTTATTTGTGGCATTTAATATTTCCTATATTCCTAGGGATCATAACCAAACTATTGATTCTCTTTCCCTAGCAGCTACACATTTCAGGATTCCTAAAACAACTCAGTTGAAATATCCTATTGAAGTTAGGTACAGACCTTCTGTGCCTGATAATATAAAGCAATGGAGAGTTTTTGAGGATGATCTAGAAATTAAAAGGTTTTTAGAGCTGACTGATGAGTTCTCTAATTCCTTAATTGACCAAGAACAAGACAATGAAACTAAATATATTGAGGGTGTTGCAGAAAATGAAATTGTAGGTCATAAAATCATTGACCTGAAAAGCAATTTTATTCCTAAGGGTTTAGTGCCCTTAGAGAAGATTTTTTCGAAGGATGATACCCCCTTAAAACCAACTATGTAGTCTTTAGAGGAGAATGTAATGGATTGTAATATTGGCACAAAGTAGCATCTTAGGATAGTGAAGATCTCAAAGGCACTTACAGTAGAACAAAGAAACAGGTACATCAAGTTGTTAAAATAATATGTTGATATCTTTGCTTGGTCATATGAAGATTTGAAGACTTATGATACTAGTATTATACAGCATAAAGTGCCTTTGAAACCAAATGTCAAACCATTCAGATAGAAACTGAGGAGAATCAATCCTGCTTTATTCCCCGTCATAGAAAAGGTGGTAAAAAATTTGTTAGATGCTAAGATCATTGTTCCTCTTCAATATTCTTCATGGGTAGCAAACCTAGTACCTGTCAAAAAAAAGAATGGAGAAATAAGATTGTGTGTTGACTTCCATAATCTGAATAGGTCTTCACTTAAAGACAACTATCCTTTACCAAAAATTGAACAAATATTGCAGAGGGTGGTGGGTGCACAAATCTCAATGGTGCGATGGTGTGGATGATGTCAAGCACATGAGAAACAACCATCTAAAAGGGAAACAAAGAATCCCCTAAAATGGTCTATTAGAACTCAACAATGATGGTGGCGAGCCCAAGGTACAAGGACCTCTAGGTCTATCATATGGAACATATGTTCTTGTTGGGTATATGTTATATTCTTTGCATGTGCCTATGGAGGGGAGGTGCGCATGTCAGCTATTTATAGATTTTATGGTTATTTATAGCTATTTTTGGCTATTTTTAGAATTTGTCTAAAAATATGTAACTTGATCTCGGTTAAGGGATTGGAGGATTTTTCTAATCCGGTTTAACGGATTAGGGTATTTGGATGTTGCGGAATACCTATATTTGGTATTGTGAGTATTTCATAATGTAATAAAGAGAAAATAGGAGGTGTGGCTCCAAGGTTTTTTGGTTTTCCCGGTTAAGGGTTTCCAAGGTAAATCTCTGTGTTTATGTGTGAATGATGTGTTGTGATCTCTATTTTGCTTAAAAGAATCTGTATGCTTTGCTTCTCTGCAAAGGTTTAAAACTTACAGTTCTAGCGTCAACAAAGGAAGACTTACAACTACTAAGGAAAAATGGTTTCTTGATAGGAGCGTGAGGTGTACAACAATAGAGTAATTGGAAGAAGACAGTAGACCGAGACACTGTAGGTGTGTACGAGGGTGAATGAGTGATAGAACTCAAAATTTCTTTGTTCAAAGTATGATGGCAAGGCTGACCTGGAAGCATATGAAATTGATCTTAGGGGAGGGAAACATAGGTGGGGGGGGGGGCGCGGCGGCGGCGCGGGGGGGAGGGGACTGCACAGGGATAATTGCAACGAGATGACCCTAGAGGAAAAATTGTTGATAATAAAGGAGGGGGACTCCAAGGGTGACTCATTGTAGAGTACTATAAACAAAGGCGATGAGGGTTGATGCCAACACGAGGGGATAGATGTGGTTTGTAAGGGTGCTAAAAAACACTGGTCTGGCCTTCTTCATGGTTTAAAGAGCCCAAAGAAGGTATAAAAGTGTGGTCAAAATGGCATTGTCCTATTTATTTTATCGAGCCAGAGGCAATTGATTCTCGTCGGTGTTTTCAATTTTAGATAGTCTAAAAATAGGAAGAAGACCCCAGTGGTGGTATTTTTGTAAAGTTGTGTTAAAAATCATGAAAAAAAGGTATAAAAGTGTGCAATGGATAACTATTATAGTTGAAAGGGACTAGAGTATTCATTTTTTCATAAATAGTCAATCTGGCCCGAAAAAGGGGTAAATTTATACCAAACAGACGTTCTTTCATGTCCTTTAACGAGTCTGAAAGAGACAAGATAACTCGACGATCTTTTCATTGTTTAAGGAGTAAAAAACGAGCTTACCAAAAAATCCATGCTGGGAATCCAAGGTGACAATTCGATGAGTGACAATATGAGGAAATGCATGCAGATTCAAACTCAACATGTCATACTATACATACTCACAATCCTAGGGGGATATGAACGGCATGGGTACCAAATGCGAGGGGTTATCCACTGGCGAGCAAGGGAAAATGCAAGGGGTGGCTGGGCGGGGCAACTTACTCAGACAATGCAGGGTCGTACAGGATTAATGGAGGAAAATTGAAGTAATGCATAAACTCGAGAGAGGGAAATAATGTGTTATATGCCAGTTAAGGGGTTATACCTATATAAGTGGTCGATGCCACGAATGGGGCGCACAACTGTAGCTTGTATCTATACATAGAACAAGGATACCAGAGCATAAATGTGTGTTTAAAATATAATTAATGCGTACAAATACATATAAGACATGAATCACGTGATGGCACACAAGTCAAGGTGGGCCAAGAAGGTGGCATGAAGAAATGTTTGGGTACACATGGTACTCCCAAAATACCGAACACCTAGAGAAACCACTCACACAAACAGATCACAGATCAACAACCGATGTTTTCACATGGTTTAAACCCTCAAAATGGAAACACTCCATGGCCCCAACCAAATAGCTACTTGAGGTAGTTTATTATGCAAAAGAAAGAAAGTTACAAATGAGCTTTTCATAATCAATCAACTAGCCAATGCCCCTCCATGTTATTTAAATAGATATCATGAACCAATCGGGTGCTAATCCATAGATCAAAGGTAGTTATGATCTAAGAGAAGATGAATCGTTGAATCACTCTACGTATATAACATATCGTGACCATCGGATTATATTTTTACAAATGCATAAAGAAACACACTTTTCCTAACGAATATATTATAACAAGTTGATATTAACTAACTCCTAAGTGTATAAATATCCTAACATACCCCCTTAAGAACAACTTGGGATAGGATTAAAGGATTTACAAAAGTGACACTATTAGGAGAAGGAAAGCCTGGTCTAATGCCTCCTTCTTTCTCCTAATAGTGTCACTTTTGTAAATCCTTCAATCCTATCCCAAGTTGTTATTAAGGGAGGATGTTAGGATATTTAGGCACTTATGTTCAGGTATATAGGCTACTCCCAAAAGACCGAACACATAGAGCAACAACTCACACAAACAGATCATAGATCAACACGCTGATGTTTCCACGTGGTTTAAACCCTCGAAAGGTAAACACTCCACGATCCCAACCAAATAACTACTTGAGGCAGTTTATTATGCAAAAGAAAGAAAGTTGCAAATGGGTCTCTCGTAATCGATCCAACTAGCCAATGACCCGCCACGCTCTTTAAATAGATATCATGGACCAATCAGGTGCTAAGCCACATATCAAAGTTAGTTATGATATAAGAGAAGATGAACGGTTATATCACTCTCTGTATAGAACATATTGTGACAGTCGGATTATTTATTTACAAATGCATACTAAAGAAATACATTTTTTCTAATAGATATATTATAACAAGTTTATCTTAACTACCTCCTAAGTGCCTAAATATCCTAACATCCCACCTTAAGAAAAACTTGGGATTGATTGAAGGATTTACAAAAGTGACACTATTAGGAGAAAGAAGGAGGCATTAGAGCCTATACCCCCTCAATGACAAACTTCTGAACTCCTAACATAGATCGAAGTTCACTTCTGTAAGAGACTTAGTGAAGATGTCTGCAACTTGATCATCAATAGGGAAAAAGTGTACTTCAAAAATGCGATCATGAACAATCTTTCTGATGAAGTGCATATGTATCTCAATGTGTTTGTTGCATTGATGTTGAACTGGATCTTTGGTGTGATTGATGGAACTTTGGTTGTCGCACCAAAGTGGAGTAGGTTGTTGCTACTCGAATGCAAACTTTGAAATGATCTATTGAAGCCATACATCTTCATGACTGGCATTAACTGTGACTCGATATTTTGCTTTTGCTGAAAAAAGAGCAAGAGCTTGTTGTTTCTTAGAAGCCCAAGTGAAGGGTCCAAATCCTAGACTAAAAGCATAACTTACAGTATAATTTTGATCTTTAGGATAGCCAACCCAATCTGAATCAGTGGAACCAACCAACCAAGGAGTCCCCGAATCTCAAACTGAATTGTAAGCTGAATATATCAAAGTATTATTTTCGCTGCTTTCCAGTGAGTTTCATTAATGAATCTCAAACTGAATTGTAAGCCGAATATATCAAAGTATTATTTTCGCTGCTTTCCAGTGAGTTTCATGAGGTGTTTGCATATAGCGGGAAACACGACCAAAGACAAAAGAAAGGTGAGGATGGGAATGAGTCAAGTATAAGAGACTACCAACAAGTCGATGATAGAAGGTGGCATCTACTTCAAGTGAAGTACAAGTGGAAGAAAGTTTGACTCCATACTGGGAAGGAGAAGGGGATGGTTTACAATCTTCCATGTAAAAGTGATTAATAATGCCACAAGCATACTTAGATTGAGAAAGTGATTAATAAGGCCACAAGCATACTTAGATTGAGAAAGAAAGATTCCTTATTTGGTTTGCAAGACTTGGAGACCAAGAAAATAATGCAAATGTCCTAAGTCTAACATTTCAAAATTTTGCTTAAGACTGGATTTCACATGGGTTAAAAGCTTAGGGTCACTACCACTACAAATAAGATCATCAACATAAAGAACAAGTATGATGAAATGGTTTCCTACTTTCTTGGTATAGACATTAGGGTCAGAATGGCATCTAGAAAAACTAGTGTCAAGTAGAAAGATATCCATTTTTGCATACCAAGCTCGATGAGCTTGTTTAAGGCCATATAAGGATTTCTTAAGGTGACATACAAGGATAGATTCATTCTGAACATATCTAGGAGGTCGTTCCATGTAAATTTCCTCATGTGAATCACCATGTAAGAATGCAGACTTGACATCCATTTGATGGACCCTCCATTTATGTAAGGCTGTAAGGGAAAGAACGAGGCAGATGGGGTTCATTTTAGCGACATGAGCAAAGGTTTCATTGTAATCAATCCCTTCAACTTAGGAAAAACCTTTGGCTACTAACCTTGCCTTAAGTCTTTCAACACTTACATATGATGCATACTTAGTTCTGTATACCCATTTACATCTGACAAGTTTTCTTCTTTTGGAAGAGGAACATGATCCCAAGTATTTTTTGCCATTAAAGAACAATATTCTTCATCCATAGCTGCATTCGAATCTGGATTCCCTAAAGCTTCCGCAAAAGTCTCTGGATCATGATTCTCTAAAACTTGAGCCAAAAGAAAAGAGGCTTGTTGGAACTGAGAATGTGTTCGACGTTGATCTCTAAGATCATCGGCAACATCACCAGCTGCTTCAGATGTTGAACGAACCCATCGAGGAAGAAATTGTGTCGTTACAACTGGAGGAAAATGAGCAGGCGGAGGTGGATTTTCATCCTCACTGTCATCATCTGAAATTGGAGTTGGAAATTTGTCAAGGAAGTTGGAAATAGAAGAAGACACAAGCGTTGAATCAGGATCGTAGGGAAAAGATGGAACAAACGTCGAGTTAATTTCGCAGGCCAAGATATTTTCTACAAATTTTACATCTCTTATAATAATTATATCATGATAATGTGGTTGAGGAAGTCTATAACCTTTTACATCTTTTGAGTATCCAACAAATATTCACTTTTCACTTTTAGGCTGCAATGCTTCCCCTTTTTCATTTGGAATGTGAGCCTATGCTTCACTACCAAACACACGAAAGTGAATTACATCTAGTTTAATTTTACTCCATGCTTCTTCTGGTGTCATACCTTGTAAACATTTATTGGGGGTGCGATTAACCATGTAATTTGCACAATTTATGGCTTCATCCCAAAAATGAAGACTTGGTCCCTTAGCTTGGATCATACAATTAACCATTTTTTTTTAAGTGCAATTCTTTCGTTTAATTACACCATTTTGCTATGGTGTATATGGAACAGTGTGTTGTTGTTGGATTCCTTGTTCAATGCAAAAAGTAGTGAACTTGTTAACATATTTTCATCCATTATCAGATCTTAACTTATGAATTTGATGACCAAATTATTTTTCAACAAGGGTCTTGTAAGCCAAGAACATGTTAAATACTTTGCTCTTAAGTTTTAGGAAATAAACCTAAGCGCGTCTGGAGTAATCATCAATGAACGTTAAGAAATATTTGAAACCATAAAAGGAATGATATGGAAGAGGGTTACACAAGTCACTATGCACAAGCTCCAAGGGAATCGAGGCGTGTCAAGCGGCACGTTTGTCAAAACTGTGCCGATGATGTTTTTCACGTACACATATGGAACAAAAACCATCACTGCAAGATACCATCAAAAGAACTGTCACCATATTGTCTTTACATAGTTGTTGCAGTGAGCGATAGTCTAAGTGTCCAAATTGCTCATGCCAAAGTTTGCTCAAGTCATCACTATGAACAACAAAAATTGAAGGAAAATGTGATGACCCAAAGTTCTTAAATTTGTACAAGGGATATGCAACTCCCTGGATCATTCTTGGCCCTATCGTGGCCGAAAATATCCCATAGCAACCTACAGCAGCCCCAAATCGCAAGGCAACTCATCAAATAAGAGTGGGGAAACAACAGCTAACGAACCACAGGGAAAACCACATCAATCTATGGCAAATACCACATTGTAAAGGAAAAACACAGTCAACAATGCGTGGAGGAAACACAGTCCAATAATGTCCAGGGGAAATTCGATTCTCTGCATGAATAGAAAGAAGAACATAACCACCAGTCGAGAAATCGGTGTGAGAGAGGAAAGGGCCAACCCCCACAAAATGGATCGTGGATCCTTTTAGCTCAGCCCACGTGAGGAAACTAAATCGCCCACGAGGCAGGAAGTGTCATCATGGGAGAGTGGGATCATGGGCGTAGTGGTCTCTTTGTCAGCATAAAGGGTCAGCCTGGTAGAGTGTGCATATGGGCAAGGCATGGCAGTCCTCCCACACTCCACTGCCAGCATTAACGGCTCCAACCACCCGTAGAACAATTAAGATGGTCGTTTGATGAGACAAGGGAGGGTGAGCAAAAAGAGTGGTGACACATGGCCTTTCCCCCATGGCTCAAGATTGAGCATTCCCCCTCCTTATCCTTAGGAATCATGCCCCTTCTCAATTTGGTTGCAGTGAACATAGCTGGTTGGGGTTATTTAATTAAAATGCATAGCTACATGATGCCACAACTTTAATATATGGCGTATGTCCCGATATATCATCGGTGATAATTTCTATCCGAAACATAACATAACCAAATCGATGGTGGGGCCTTTGCCTTTGGCTTCGCACCATGATTATTAACAATATATGTATCATGTATATTTAATGCAAACGGGGTCAAAATCGGGTGTTACATTCCCCTCCCCCTTCAATAGCACTGTCCTCAGTGCTTTACAAAATTTGAACAAAATGCTACACTAGTACCGCCTCAGTGTTCCGCAGAATTGAACAAAAATGGATGTGCCAATCGCATGGCATCCTCCAGCTTCCACGTAGCCACTTCAAGTCCGTAGTGCTCCCATTGCACCTTTACCTTCCCTATAACTCGGTTCCGAAGCATTGTGACCTTCTTGTCGAGGCTACGCATTGGCTCGATTTGGAACTCTCCCTCGGGTTCCGCCTGAATCACATCCCAATTTATCACATGGTTAGGATCATGTACCTATTTCTTAAGCAAAGAAACATGAAAAACATTATGAGCTCTAGTACTAGCAGGCAATGCAAGTCTATATGCAACGGGCCCTATTCTTTCAAGCACTTCAAACAGCCCACAATATCTAGGTGACAGCTTGGCACAACTTCCAAGCTTCCAGGAACTCTTCTTTGCTTTCACTATGAGGTAAACATGATCCCCAACACTGAACTCTCTGTTCATCCTATGCTTATCAGCATAGCTTTTCTGTCTGTCATGTGTTGCTTTTAGATTATGCCTGATCTTTACAACCTCTTGCTCCATTTCCTTGAGCAACTCTGGTCCAAGCACAACTCTGTTCACTGGGTTATCCCAAGTCACTAGTGTTCTACACCTTCTTCCATACAAAGCTTCATACAGAGACATCCCCAAGGATGTCTGCTATCCATTATTATAAGCAAAGTCTACCAAGTGTAAGTAATCTTCCAACTTGGTTGGTTTTTCCATCGCATACATGTGAAGCATATCTTCAAGTACATGATTAACTCTTTCTGTCTGCCCATCTATCTGAGGATGGTAGGAAGTGCTGAATTTTAGCTCTATACCCAAATCTGCAAACAATCCCTTCCAAAAATTGGAAGTGAACTTGACATCTCTGTCAGAAACTATTGCCTTCGGCAATCCATGCAATTTGAAAATCTCCTTCATGAAGATCTTTGCAATGTCATCAGTCTTATGCGTAGACTTCACCGGTATAAAATGTGCTGCCTTTGTCAACTTGTCTACCACAACCATGATGGAATCATGTTGTCTCCAAGTCATCGACAATCCTATAATAAAATCCATGGAAATAACTTCCCATTTCCATTCCGAAACTGGCAAAGGCTACAACAAGCCTGTTGGATGTTGATGCTCAACTTTTACCTGTTGACATTTCATGCACCTTGAAATGTAGCCAGCCATGTCCTTTTTCATTCCTAGCCAAAAGTACTGCTTTCTAGCTGTAGCAATTGTCTTTTGATATCTTGGATGACCATAATATGGATTTTGATGGATTTCATCCATAAGAACCCTCCTCAAATCTATTACATCTGGAATATAAATTCTACCTTTATAAGTAAGAAATCCATCTTCTTCCAATTATATCCCTCATACCTCTTCTCAAGACCTTGCTGCTGCAATTTGTCTTTTACCTGCTCATACAATTCATCTTCGGCAACATGATTAACAATATGTTGCCTTAAATATGATTGGCAAATACTAAGAGATGCCACATGCATTTCCTATACCTTCCTGCTGAGCGAATCAGCTACCTTGTTTTCTTTTCCCTTTATGTGCTTGATTTTGAGATCAAACTCACATAAAAATTCCAGCCATCTCGCTTGCCTAGCATTCAGAGTAGCCTGATCAAATAAATAGTTTAGACCACAATGGTTTGTCCTGAGCTCAAATCTTCTACCCATCAAATAATGTCTCCACATCTTGAGAGCATGTACTATGGTTGTAAACTCTAGATCATGAGTGGCATAGTTCTTCTCATGCTCCTTCAGCTTTCTTGACTCATAACATATCACATGGTTGTCCTGCATAAGGACTCCTCCAAGTCCTTGTCCGCCTGCATTGGTACACACCACAAAATCTTTCTCTGGATCTGCAACCTTCAATACCGATGCACTGGTGAGAAGATTCTTCAACCGCTGGAAGCTTTCTTCACACTTTGAATTCCATTCGAACTTTGCCCCCTTCTTTTTCAAAGAAGTGATAGCATGTGCAACCTTGGAGAATCCTTCAATGAATCTCCTGTAGTATCCTACAAGTCCCATAAAAGATCTTACATCCGTCACATTTCTTGGAGTAGGCCAGTTCATAATGGCTTCAATCTTCTCAGGATCCAATGATATACCCTCTTCTGAGATAATGTGACCCAAATATTGAATTCTATCTCTATAGAAGTCACACTTGCTCAGTTTTTCATACAGCTGATGCTCCCTGAGAAATTGCAATGTCAACCTCAAATGCTCTGCATGCTCTTCCTCATTCTTAGAATAAACAAGAATGTCATCAAGGAAAACAACAACAAACTTGTCCAAATACTTACTGAAGACACTGTTCATAAGGCACATAAATGTAGCTGGTGCATTTGTGAGACCAAATGGTACCACTACAAACTCATAATGCCCATACCTTGTCCTGAAGGCTGTCTTATGAATGTCTTCGTCCTTGATTCTCAGCTCATGGTAACCAGACCTCAAGTCAATCTTGGAAAATACCTTTGCTCCTCTAATTTGATCAAAGAGGTCATCAATCCTACGCAAAGGATATTTATTATTCACAGTAACCTTGTTCAACTGTCTGTAATCAATACATAACCTGAGTGTACCATCTTTCTTCTTTATAAACAGAACCGGTGCTCCCGAAGGAGACATGCTCGGTCGGATATACTTATTTTCCAACAACTCTTGCAGTTGCATCTTCAACTCTAGAATCTCTGGTGTACTCATCCTGTAGGGTGTTTTAGACATTGGTGTCGCTCCTGGCACTAGTTCAATGGTGAAATCAATGTCCCTCTTTGGAGGAAGCCCTGGAATCTCGTCGAGAAATACATCCTTGAATTCCTGTAACACCTGGTAGTCTTCCAACCTAGGAATTTCATCTCCTGTTGGTTCCAGAATATGAGTTGCATACAACTGGAAACCTTTCCTACAGAACTTCTTCAACTGCATTGCTGAAATCTGTCTTACTGAAATTGCCTTCGGAATACCTTTCACAACTACTGAGTTTCCTTCTTCATCCATGCATTCAAAATTCTTGTTGTAACAGTCAAGCTTTACTCTGTGAGCTTCTAACCAATCCATTCCAATGAGAACATCATAGGAACCAAGCGGTAGAACATTCAAATCCACACAAGTGATCAATCCATTCATAATCAATGGACATTTCTCTACCACTTCACTAACCTTTCTCTTAGTCCCAGTGGCTAGCTGAACTAACCAAGATTTTCTATGCTTTACCTTATTAAAAGCACAAATCTCAACTACTCTAGGAGTAATGTAACTGTGAGTAGAACCAGGGTCAATCAAAATAGAAACAAATTGTTCAGCAATATTACCTGCAACTTCAACCACAGCTGACTGGTAATCTGCCTGGCGGTCCTCCAGTGCTGCATAAATTCTAGGGACTGCCCTTGCTACTTGACCCACTGTTTATGCTTCCTGAATGTTATAAGTTGGCCTTGCACTTTCATTCTCAAGTGGACAATATATGCGCAAGTGGGGTCCTTCGCATTTCCAACATTTGAGTCGACCTTTATTCTATGGTGGACCTTTAGGATTTCCACCTATCACACCAACTGGATTACTCACAGCTTGGGATGGCTGCTTCTGCTGATTCCTGAATCTAGAAGGTTTGAAACCTTTCCTTCTTTGGTCAAACTTCTCATTCTTCTTGTCCTTCCATGCCTTATGGTAATCAAGTTTACCTTTTCTTTGCTCATAGCAATACTTAGCCTTCCTTATCACTTCTTCAAGAGTTCTCGATTCATAAAACTCAATTATATCTTTGTAGGCTTGAGGCAATCCACTCAGAAACCGCTGGACCTTAACTTTTTCATCTATGATGTACCATACATACCTCAACAAATCCAAGAACTTGTTTGAATATTCATCCATGGTCTGCTATCCCAATCTCAGCTCATGGAACTCTTTATTCTTGCCATCATAATACCTGTTAGAGAGGTATTTCTACTTGAAATACTTCTTGAACTGTTTCCACTTCAATATCCTTTCACTGATCCTCTTTACTTGCTTGAAGTGTTCCCACCAAATGGATGCTCTTCCATTCAGATTGAATATGGAAACTCTTGCCTTCATGTTTCCCGAATAATCCCGCACTTGAAAGTACTTCTTTATCCCAAGAAGCCAAGCTTCAGCCTCTTGTCCAGTCTTTATTTCACCATCAAATGTAGGAGTTTTAGCTTTCTTAAATTCATCCCGAGAGCGATCCCTATGGTGTCTTCTTCTTTTCCTTTTTCGAGAAGATGAACTTATATCTCCGTTGGATTCTTCAGAGTTAGATGATCAACTGGAAGTCCTTCTCCTCCTCCTAGTGCTGCTCTTACTGCCTTCTCGTCTTGATGTACCTCGTCCAGAATCTATCTTTCTCTCCAAATCTGTCAAACTCTGCAACATGGCAGCATTCAACTAATGCTACTCTTCTTGGGATTTAATGAAGCTTCTCATGCTGGCTGCAACATCTGACGGTGTCTCTTGGAGTCTTCTTCCATTAGATTCTATGTCATCATTTCCATTACGGACATTTTCTCCCATGGCATCTCTCGCACGTTCGTAGGAGTCCCAAGCATCATACCCATCATGGGTTCTCATGAATGAATCACCTCTTGCTCTATCACACTGTTCTACTTGGAATACTGCTCTTAGAGGTGTCTATAATTCTACAAACGTGTTCGTAGCTAACTGTTAAATGCATGTCTTTAAAATAAATTAGAACTACTTACCTTCCTCTTCTGGAAATTCATAAAATAACAATTTTGCTCAAAACATAAAATTTTATCTCTTCAGCCCTGTAATCCACTGATAGTCTACTGAAAATTTCCATGAAAAACAGTTGAAATTTGCCGAGAAAATCTCTTTGAAAAACCCCAAAATTTCCTTTGTACAAGGTCGGGTCTCATCCCAACTAACATTTCAATGTTTCGGTGACCAGGACCACTAATTTTCTCCGCTGCACTTCGGCGATCTATTCATCTATCTTTCTCCAGCGTATCGAACCTGTAGTGGTCTAGGCTTCCGGATTTCATCGGTGGTGCCAAGGGCTATCCATCAACGGTCAAACAGCTAACGTTTTTTGCTATTTTGGACCTTCAGGCGTCTAAACTTCCGAACTGCATTAGCGGTCGGGTGCACTATGCATCGGTCAGCTAGTTCTCTAGGCTTCCATAATGGCGACCAACGAACTTTCTGAGTCTTCTGTGGCCACAGTCCTATTGGCAGTCGGAGCAATTAGCATCTACGGTGTCGGACGGTTTAACCACTATGGATCCGCTGTGTCGGCGGTTTCAACCCTTAAAATTTTCCCGATGGGGGCATCTCAGAAATCAGAACACTAATTGTTACGGCATCGGGCGGTTAGTTCCATGGGAAGTTGCAACGGTGGCCCACCATCCGTAAATCTTTTCCGATCGATGGCCTCATTGACTAAAAATTTTCAATCTCCAGTTGGAGCGACTAGCAGCTACGACATCGGTGGTCGGGGCCTCTATCCATCTGAATATTAGTCCACTAGACAGCCGCAACGGCGGACGCTCGAACAACTAATCTTTTTCGACAACGTCCCTCAGCAGTCTCATCAACTAACTTCCGTCAATCGCCGATGGTTTTCAACACTTAAACAATTTTTTGAAAATTTTCTTCTTTGCATCAGCTCTTCCTTCCACTAAGTTTCGTCGATCCACTTCACTAGTCTTTCGGCAGCCTCACGATTTTGTCAGCAGTCAAAGCGACTAGTCTTTAGCGGCATCAACGCTCAGATGCACTTCACGTTGGGTGATTAGTTCTTTACGTTGCCACAACGGTGGGTAGCAGAGTCACTATGGTCTCCATGGGGCACTTGTCGGCGGTTGGAGCAGTTGTTCATTGTGGCATCAGATGGACAGTTGACTAAGCAGCCGCAACTGTGATTCACCTTCATTGATCCTTTTTCGATTGGCGATCCAATCCACTAACATTTCCCAATGGCCAACGATCCCGTGCCTTAGAGAAAATTTTGAATTTTCTTCTTGCCTTGTCTTCCGCCGCATCGGTCGTTGGAGCAACTATCCTTTGTGTCATCAGCGATCGGAGGCTCTACCAGTCGGAAGCATAGTTGTCTAAGCATCCGCAACGGCAACACAAGATCATCTAACTTCTTTAGATGTAGTCGCCAAACTCTTCGCCACGTCGATAACCTGATCCTCTAGGCATCGACGATGCAATCAACTAATCATTACCGATCACCGACGGTTTTATGACTTAGACAAATTTCCAGAAAATTTTTCTCGTTATTCTTCTTTACCACCACTTCATCGGCTCATCCATCTCTTATTCTTCGTCGATTCGTTTAACTGTCTGTCGGCAAAAGCCCCTATACGTCGTCGATTAACTAACAACTTTCGATCAACGACCGAAACACAACCATCACAGCCTTGGCAAGCGAAACCTGTATCCGTCAGAGGATTAGTGCACTAGGCTTCCGCAACGGTGGGCACACAAACCACTAACTTCTTCCTATGGCCGATGATCTCATGCCTTAGAGAAATTTTTCGAAAATCTTTCACTGCATCAGCTATCGGAACATCTTTCCTCTACGGAATCGGCGGTCGGAGGCTCTATCCGTCGAAAGGATAGTCCTCTAGCCATCCGCAACTGCGGTGCACAATCAGCTCAGCATCGGTGACGCAATCAACTAATCATCACCGATCGTCGATGATTTCATTACTTCGTTAAATTTTCAAAATTTCTCTCGCTGCGGGTAATCTTCAGACTAATTCTTCCAAGGTGTCGGCTGAGCTTCAAACTATAAGTTCCGTTATGTCGAGGACCTTCTCCCTTAGTCCTCCGATGAGATGACGGCTAATGAATGCAACCTTTCCTCAATTTCCTTCTGATTATCGTCCGTCGAGTGGCCTTCCCACTAAGTGCTCCGCTGCATTGAAAGAACTTGTCACTAAGTTTTCCAATGAGCCGACAATTCTGGCACTTAGAAAAATTTTGTGAATTTTCTTGTCATCACCCATTTCTCCTGGTTCCTTCTGGTAATAGGCAACTTGCCTCTGTTAACTGTTCTCATGGCCCTCTGAGGCCCAAATGCTGCAACATAAGCTCTGTCACTACATCTTCACGGCCCATTCAAGCCCATGCTACAACCAGAGATCTAATACCATATTGTAACGTCCCCGACCCTCCGACTGGTGAAGAGGACGCTACCATACACCAAACATCCGGGCATCTAGCCCTGTGAACATATACATACATATAATGTTGAAGCAAAATGCTGAAAACATAAACATACTAAGATGCATAATGACACATATATTCAGCGGAAGCAAAACAGTATTCATTCATATACATGTTCATCATAATTCATTAACCGTAACCATACTGCAGAAGTAAAATAGACAAGAATACTTATCTTATAAAGAACTTGTTCCGCAATTAGCTACGTCGCTGTAACGTTCCACCCAACCATAGGCCTGCGTTCTCTTTAATCTCTCAGCAATGCTGCCACCCTCGAGCCAGGCATGATTCCCCAAGGAATAAGGAACTAACAGGCTTACACATGGCTAAGCATAACAATACCGCAAGGGTACACAGTTCAGCCAAGCCAACACAGTTGGATTTATCAGGCGAACAATAGATCAGCCAAGCCAATCAAGTTGGCTTTATCATGCCATCCAAGAGCTGGGAAAGGCTATATGCTAAGCTGGTGAGCTCATTGAAGAGCTACAAACACCGACACCAGAACCATCTTGGCTTCTAGAACACCCACACATGCCCAACACAAGGAAATCAGTCCTTTCTCTGTAACGTAGTCCCTCAGACCCTGATCCCCCTTCCAGTGTTATTCAAGGATTGTGGAGAAGAAAACCAGCCCACTAGATCTATCTGTGTGGTTCCTAACCCACCAGGTTTATCAAGCACATCAGGCCCTCATTCACCACTCCAATGCAGTCCGAGGAAAAAACCAGTGTGTGCATGTAGCAACCAGCTATTAAAGCTTTGACATTGGATATGCAACTCCATGGATCATTATTGGCCCTACCGTGGCCAAAATGATCCCACAGCAACCTACAGCAACCCCAAATCGCAAGGCAAGTCAGCCAATAAGAGTGGGGAAACAACAGCTAATGAACCACAGGGAAAACCACAGCAATCTACGGCAAATACCACATTGTAAAAGAAAAACATAGTCGACAATGCATGGAGGAAACACAGTCCAATAATGTCCAGGGGAAATTCGATTCTCTGCGTGAATAGAAAGAAGAACATAACCACCAGTCGACAAATCGGTGTGAGAGAGGAAAGGGCCAACCCCTACACAATGGATCGTGGATCCTTTTAGATCAGCCCACATGAGGAAACTAAATCGTCCGCGAGGGAGGGAGCGCCGTCGTGGGAGAGTGGGATCGTGGGCGTAGTGTTCTTTCTGTCAGCGTAAAGGGTCAGCCTAGTGGAGTGTGCGTGTGGGCAAGGCATGGTAGTCCTGCCACACTCCACTGCCAGCATTAACGGCTCCAACCACCAGCAGAACAATTAAGATGGTCGTTTGATGAGACAAGGGAGGGTGAACAAAACGAGTGGTGACACATGGCCTTTCCCCCATGGCTCAAGATTCAGCATTCCCCCTCCTTATACTTAGGAATCATGCCCCTTCTCAATTTGGTTGAAGTGAACATAGTTGGTTGGGGTTATTTAATTAAAATGCATAGCTACATGATGCCACAACTTTAATATATGCCATATGTCTCGATATATCATCGGTGACGATTTCTATCCAAAACATAACATAACCAAATCGATGGTGGGGCCTTTGCCTTTGGCTCCGCACCATGATTATTTACAATATATGTATCATGTATATTTAATGCAAAAGGGGTCAAAACCGGGGTGTTACAACAATCACAAAAGGATTCAAGACTAGGCTCTATATAGCTAGTTGGATTCAAGGATTCTTTTATGGAGTAAAATGTAGATACAAAAGTAGAATATGCAGGTCCAAGTTTGGAAATAATATGTTAAATGCATTGCTTGTATTCCCTCTTAATTTTGCATTATGCACATAAGAGTCTAAGAGTTTTGTACTTAGATAAATAGTCTTAAATGCATGAAAAATCACTTGGATTTAAATAAATCAACTCATTTTCGAGTTGATGACCTCGAATTTCATTGTGTTTACCAAACACAGCTTTCACTTTTCCCAAGCTTTATCGGGTTCATCAATTTCAGATATGTGGAATCATAAATCAATAGAGATTGACATCTCAATCAATCCATGAGCTTCATCACATTTATTTGTCTATTTTATTTTCTTATCATCATCAATGGGTTCGGTTTCTTTCCTCGAGGTAAGTCTGAAAAGTCCTCTACTTCGTAGAACATTCTCCATACGAGATTTCCATGAGAAGTAGTTGGAACTAGTAAGTAGAATATCACATGATGCGGCCATATTATAAAATAAAGGCTATAAAACATAAACCAATGGTCTAGATGTAAATGTCACGAAAAAAACAGGATGTAAAAACAGAAACTAATGGTGTGGATGCAAATATATCGAAAAAACAAGTTATTTAAAAAGAAAACGACACTGAAAATTAACTTGGATGAGGAAGTTATGCTTGATTAAAGAAAAGGTTGAAAATGACCCCAAGAGCGAAGTGGCATATCGAGGATTGAAAAAAAAGACCCTCTCTTCCCAATATTAACCTTTTAAACTCACTTTATAAGAAAGTTGTTGAAAATAAAAAAATAAAAAATAAAAAAAAAAAGGACCCCCCCTGTTCCCAAGATAAATTCGTTTTATAAGAAAGTTGATTTATGTGAATCACTTTTGTAAAATAGGTGAAATTCAATTTTCAAATATTGCAGCAAAAAAATAAAAGCTTTAAATGACTTGCTTTTATAATTTAAGTGAGATGCACTTTTACAATAAATTAACTTAAAAATAGAAATTATATGCACTTTTAGAAAATTAACTAATAAGGATTGAACTCAAGACCTTTGAATTAACAAAACAACTTTTAACAAAGTGATCCAATACTAAAAGGTACGTAAAATATGGGACGGAGAGAGAGTTTTTTTTTTACTCTTATGTCTCGATGTTTTTTTTTGTTTTGCAAATCACTTCACATAAACCAAATCAAACAAAAAACAAAAACATTGCCACACTTTGGGGGTTAGAACTCGTTATATTTCCCGGAATGTCTGTGTTTTCTCTCTGTTTCTTATTCACCGTGGTCACACAAGGTGCACGACAAAGAGCATACATGGCAAAGAAAAACTCTTTCCTTTTTTGTTTTTGATTTGTCACGATCGTGCAAGGTGCATGGCAAAGAGCATACATAGATAGGAAAGGAAACAATCTGAAATCAAAAGAAAAACTAGATTTGATAATGAATCTGATCAAATATGAGAAAAAAAACCGTCATGGTAAAATTATTCCCTCAGACCTGATGAAATGATCGTATCTAGAGCAAACATAAATTGTTTTTTATCAAATGAAAATTATTTCCCAATGGAAAATGCACTCTGGATGCAATGGAACACCTCCCACATCCCAAAAATGCACAAAAAAATCAAAACCATAAACACTTTCAAAACTTCGACAACACCAATTCAAGATCTAGATCATCAACATAAGCGACTCTTCATAAATGCTTTAATTTCATGTTCGGGTACACAAGATACTCCCAACAGACCGAACACCTAGAGAAAACACTCATACAAACAAATCACAAATCGACACACTGATGTTTTCATGTGGTTTAAACCCTTGAAAGGGAAACACTCCACGGCCCCACCCAAATAACTACTTGAGGCAGTTTATTATGCAAAAGAAAGAAAGTTACAAATGAGCTTCTCATAGTCGATCAACTAGCCAATGTCACTCCATGCTCTTTAAATAGATATCATGGACCAATCAAGCGTTAAGCCACAAATCAAAGGTAGTTATGATCTAAGAGAAGATGAATCGTCAGATCACTCTATGTCTAGAACATATCGTCGTCGTCAGATTAGATATTTACAAATGCATACTAAAGAAACACACTATTCCTAATGGGTATATTATAACAAGTTGATATTAACTAACTCCTGAGTGTCTAAATATCCTAACAAGAAATGTTAGTGATCATGTGAAAAGGTCCCAATAATCTTGAAAGGGCACGAAATATAGATTTCGGTGCTGCAAATGGTGCAACAAATGGATGCAGTATGACATATGATCTCAGGAAGTGGTCGATATCATGCATGCAGAAAAGTGAGTAGGGTTAAGGTCCTACCCTAATGCTTTGGGCATGGATTTTGTGATTATTGATCACATATGTGTGGTGATGAGCTATGGATTCATTGAAATACTAAGGCAATTGAGATGGGGATGGGTCAAAATGTGTGAGTTTTCCCCCTATTTTAAGGTCGAGGTAGTTGATGATGCCCCATAGTTTAGGGGTGTCGATGGAGTGCAACATTATCAAGTGAAGAGATATCGATAGGACATCGAGAAACTGTGGCAAGCAGGGTGTACGATGAGGTGGATAACCATGGTGGCAAGCTACCTTGGTGAGATTATGATGGGGACACCTGCATAGGGGTGAATTCCCCTAGTATCATTGACAATGATGATGAGGATGAGTCGGAAGGTTTCGATTCCTACCCCCATGTTGTAGGCATGGGATTTCCTCATTGATTTGAAAGGGTCAAACAGATAGGTTTGAGGGACTCATTTTCCTCGACATAACATATAGGCATGGGATGATGAGGAAGGATCATCAGAGGATGAGATGAAAAAAATGGTGTTTATCTCACTTAAAAGGATTTTGAGTGGTGGATCTCTTATATAACAATGATTTCCAACCAAGAGAGAGTTTTCGTAACTTAGCCAAGATAGATCGGTGTTTGGATAAAACTGTGCAATGATGGGAGTAATGCCCATAAAGTACACAAATTGCACATTGGTGTTTCGTTTGAAGAGACTTGTTCTTGGTTTGGTTCGGGTTAGTGACCTGGACCACAAGAACATTCTCATCATCATCGAGCGTTTTCACATATGTTCATAGGATGGGAAAATGTAAACAATTTTGGGTAGCATGACCAGTAACGTCACATAATGCGCAAGGGGGTGGAATTTGAGTCAAAGCAGAGGAAGGTGTACTACCAACCTTACTCTGATTTATATTGGAAGGGTTGCTTCATGTCTTCTTCTTAGGAGGATGCAGGGGGTTACTAGGGGTTCGTTGAGGGGCGTCCGGAACTAAGGGTATGCCAAGTGGTGGGAAGTTGGTAGTGGTAATAGGATGAACTAGTGTCAAAATGACCTGTAGGGTCGAAGGAGGGTTAGGGGGTGTAAGGTACCAAACTGGGATGCCCAAGGTTAGCCCAGGTAAGTTGAGGGTTGCCATAATGGGTGTTCTCATGATGCCTAAGGGAGAGAATATGAAATGTATCTACTAAATAGTCGTGGCTCCCCATTGGTTACCAGGTAGTTGATTCAAGGCGAGAGTTGGAATTTGTTATGGTTGTGGTTGTGGTTGGAGTGGTTGTTGGGTCGTTGGTATATCAAATGAAAGGGTGTGGAGATATGATACATAGACCACTACTGGAGGTGGTGGCAATGTAGAAAAAGTGGCATTCATAGGGGCTTCCTCGAGACACCTGGACAAGGACAGTCAATGAAGGAATAGATGCACTGTTGACAGCATTATCCACCATGGGGAGGGTGTTTTCTATAGTGGAAGGCCTCTTGGGGTCATAACATATCAGTTGGTCGATTTCTGCTATCTTTCCATCATGAGGAACATCATGGTCCGGAAAACACTTGAGGCGGTGACTTTCATCGTGTACATGTAACTGTGCCCTAGGGGAAGGTTGTAATCAACCTAAGCATTGATCAATTCAATGTCTATGAGGACAATCTTACCGACCAACTCAACTGGTACGTTTGGAATAAGTCCTTGAGGTTGGGCCACATGCCCATCATAAGCACGCAAGGCAGTCGAGGAGGGCACTAACTTGGGTGACTTGAGATTTTGCTAGACAAAGGTAGACATGGTGTTGTTCAGGATTAAACACCCTTGTAACCTAGGTTATGGGGTTACCAACTTACTACTAACCTTCCAGACAATTAGCTTGAATAAAGTACAGAAAGGAAATAGGAAGAAATACTTGACTCGCTCGATTACTGATGGTTGATCCAAGCTTGATCTCTTCCGCTCAGCTTCTCTCCAAAGCTTCCAGGGATGCACCTCCTTCACCTGCAAAGAGCAAATTCTCCAAGTACAATCTTATACATGTATATATGACAGGTTAGATAAACAAAATATCTAGCGCATAATCGAATATATTCATCAACCATAATACATGAAAGAGACTCAACATAATGTTGGAAGAAGAATCCTCTGTATTAACAATCAGTGAATGAGATAAGAGTACAACCCAACACCTGAGACAATGACTCCTCTGCAACCAAAGGACTCTGAGTTCTGCTACTCCAAGACTTCTGAAGATATACCACAAGCATAACTTTTCTCTCGAAACTTGATTGATTAATACCCTCCCCAAGGCCTCTATTTATACTTTGGGAAATAGAGTGGTTGAGGAGGTTGAGGAGGTTGAGACAGTTGGGATGGTTAATGATTATGACCCAACTAATCTCCATTAATCGTGATTTATATTCTTTAATGTCGAATCAAGATGTACGCGACTATTAATATAGGCAACCCGTGTATGACACGCGAGTTACTTAAAGGAAACCCGTGTATACTGATATATGTGGGTTGCAATGGAGATAGTCGCATATAGTACGCGAGTTGTCAATGGGAATAGTCGCGTACGTACGCGACTTGCAATGAAGATAGTCGTGTACACCATTCAACACTTAGAAAAATAATATGGCAAGTTGGTTGAAAGGTAAATGCATCTCATGTCATGCCCATCTATAGTGTTTTGGCAAACTTCAATCCTAAGATGTCCTTTTGTGTACCAACATAAGGAATGTTAGCACTTGGACGGAGAAGTGCCATTTGGGTTGATAACAGATGCCCCCTAATATGTGAGGTCAGAGCGAAACGATGGCCGAAATACATTATAATCATTATCTTGGAGAACTCAAAAAACCAATGCAGCAGAGGTAGTACCTGAAACAAATACATAATAATGTCATATACAAAGTCATATCTGAGGATGCTATGTTCAATATACTGGAACACTAGCTCCTTTACAATATTTGAGTACATCATATAGTACGGGTACAAGACCACGTATATTACAAAGGTGGATTAAAGTCACAATATACAATGATGATGAATCTTCAAAGATCTAGAAGCTGTGTAAGTGACCACAAGATAATCTTGCGCAACTTAGTCCATAGATATGAACTTAAGGTCTTCATCAAAAAATCCCAAAAAACCAGTACAATCCAAGCCATGTGAATAGATGTTATTGAAGTCGAACATGGATAGGATTCAACAGATTCTCAACCAATAGGTGATAACCAACAACTGAAGCAAACGAATTCACCAATAATGAAAGTGAATCCTAAGGTATGATCGTCAAAACTCTAGGTCTTCGTCGTCAGGAAGTGCTGATGCGGAACCATACTATGATAAGGAAGGCAATAGATCCTCCAACGGATCACAAGAGTGACTAGGAACTGGGTAAAGGAAGGAGACACAAGTAGTAATAGATACGACAATGATGGAATCAGGATATAGATCCGATACAGGGTTAAGTCTTTGAATAGTGACCACGACAGAAAGATGACCCAAGGCAGCTTTTAACTTTGCAGATAGGTCAACTAAACTTATCTGTCATGTAGGAGACATGATTAGATTCCCTAGGTAGAACTGACAAGAGGAGGAGTAAGAAACTCGAAGTAATAGCTGAACTGAAAATGAAGACTGAGACATGAGTATCAAAAAATACAGAGAGTGCTATGTTCAAGGATGACATACTACCACTAACTGAGAACCAAAAGAAAACTTCTTCCCTATCTTCCCTGTTAAATTTTAACGAGTCCAGGAAAGTCAACTCAAGTCTCTCTTAATTTTTTGACAAGCTTGAAAAGAAGAGGGAATAATGCTTGATAGTGTCACTAATTGGTGGATTTTATGAGCCCGAACTAGTACATTCTCACTTGGTGTTTTCATGTTTAGAGAGTCTGAAAACTCCAAAGAAGACTCTAGGGGAATCTTTTTTCATCTAACTTAGTCTCCTGAGGCCAAAAAAGTATAAAACATACCACAGAAAAACTCTCTTAACTTCCGTAGAAGAAAAGGTGAACCTTTTTCGTACTTAGTCAGGGAGGTCCGAAAAAGGTTAAATTACCACCTACCCAATGCTCCTTCTAGAGCAGCAAATAACTTGAGTTTTACGAGTGTGAAGAAAAGCAAGATCATTCAGAAAGATCCATTTGAGTACAAGAAATAGGGCTTACAACAATAAACTCGATGCTTTGTTCTTGGTATTTAACGAGCATGACAAAGACATAAAGTACACTCGAAATATTTTTCGTGTTTAGGTCCAGAGCATGAAAAAGAGAAAACTGAGCTCATACCTTGTATTCCTTTTTCGTAAGTTTAGTCCCTCAGGTCCGGAAAAGTGATAAAGCTATACCTGAGAATACTCTTCTCAATTCCGTAGAAAAGAGAGTGATCCTTTCTCGTATTATTCCACATGGTCCGAGAAAGAGATAACCTACCACCAATGTGGATGCCCATTCACGTATTCTTAATGAGCTTGAATGGACAAGTTTGAGCGGTAGTCAAGTCTGTTTTGAGGAGTTAGACCTGGGCCTAAAGAAACTCCATAAGGGCAGGGAGTCCTATAAAGGGACAGCTTGTAAAAAGAGACCAAAATGAGGCTCAATTTGGCATGAAAAATAGCTAAAAAAGATTCCCCTGAACCTATGACAGTTGCAGCATGAGTATCAAAAGACAATACATAGGTTCTAAATGAGGATACTCATGGGAGGAAAGTCCAATCCATGGAAGAACAATGGTAAAAACAAGGAACTAATGGTTAAAGATACCATAGTCCGTGGTTGAAGTGTTAATGCAAGGATTAAGATGGATTAGGTATAAATGCAGAATGCATGTGAAATGACCAAAAACCATCCTATATGAGCGAAAAAACAACTTTAAAACGACCATAAACCTGTCACATGGGAGAAAAGATATGGCATTAGTTTAAAAATTATGAACTATAGGGAAAAAACTCACTTTGAAAATAAATTTTCAATAAATAGTTCAAAATATGAATAAAAAAAACTCACCATTTGAATTTTAACCATAAAAAGACAAGTTTTACCTCTACCTTTGATTGCTCGGTGTGGACGATTCGGTGGACCATTACCAAAACCGCAAGTGTCAGGTAAAACTACACTCCACGCTCTTTCATTTGATCCAAGCAATTGTCAATTTTGAGCCCTAATTTCATGTTTTCAAGCGCCCTCAAAGCATGGACACTGTGTACATGGGTATGATATGTTAATAGTCGCGTACACACGTTCTGCACGCAGGTTGCCCGAAAGACAGTCGCGTACATTACGCGAATTGCCTAAAAGAGAGTGCCATACGCTGCTCGAGGGAGAAAAAGAATGTATAGGGTCAAAAAATTCAAATTTTATATGAATCTAATAGTTTGCAATTGCTTGTTTATTAGATTGAAAGATGGTGCTTGAGTGGAGGGAGAGGGAACATGAAGACATGGACCAAGAAGCTCTTCAAGATGCCCCCACAATGAATGTTTTACGTCAAAGTGGGTTATTAAAGTTTTTATGTGCCTCACCTATGCGGTCAAATGTCCGCCTCTTAGAGTTTTTGATAAACTATTGGGATCATGATCTGGGCATGTTTGACCTTCAAGGTGAGTCTCTAGAGATTACATTGAAGGATGTCTATTTCATTTCTGGTTTATCACGACGGGGAGCTCCGGTGAACTTGGAAGGTACCGACAGAGGCGGTGACCCTCTAAGTGTACAGAACTATATAGACATATACTGCAAGCTAGGCACTCAAAACAGGGGTAGCTGCATCCCTATTGTTCACATTCGTAACTTTCCTTTATAGGTATTGGTGAGCACTATAGTGAGGGTTGCAGGGTCATCATAACTTCACCTTGCAACTCGAAACCAAATGAGACTAGCAGTAGACTGTATGCAAGGAGCCCTATATGACTAGTGCTCGGGAGTGATCCTGATAATGAGAAAATAGCTCTCTGACTGCAAAAGAGGCAGGAGGAAGAATTTTGGTTATTCCAGCATGTTAGTAGCCTTTTTCTTTGAGAGAGTGTCAGATTTGAGTCCTATAGTACCATTGCCAGTTTGTTCTCCCCGTTAACCTATGCTGAGTAGGTGGGGAGATATCTTCCGCCACCAGGGAGGTGGTGGATCGGTCCAGAGTGTCTATGAGGATGACTTGTACTTTTGGTGGGAGCGACAGTTGCCAGCCTTGGAGCAGTTTCCATATGCTGGATTAGATTTCCGAGGTGATACTGAACTCGTCCTCCCTCCAGGAGGAGCATGGGGAGAGTTAGGTAACTTTTATTTTCAAAATATTTTTTAAAAATTTTATGAATTTTAATTATATAGATATATACATATGTATAAGAGTTCCAATCCTTTTAAAATGACAAAATGCAGATATTGGACCAGTCCGCCTTGCTGAGTATCCACGCATGTATGTGTGTCCTGTCTTGGGAGAAGACCAGGGTTTGATTAGGGTTCTTGGGGAGAAGCTGGCCAGACTTACCCAGAAAGTACCTACCTTACAGATTGATCGCATCCCTCCATCATGTAGGAGCTAGTGGTTGGTGTACCACCAGTCTAGATACACCTTCTGAGGCGGGTAGCCAGAGAAGTACTTGTGTATACAGATAATGTTGAGACTGTTGAAGCCAAGGAAGCTAGAGAAGCCCGAGCGCAGGGTGATCGGGGGGACCAGGGTGGTCAAGCTTAGACTTAGGAGCATTTTATGGACTTTGATTCATGTTTTGTATATTATACAGTTATGACTGGATCTGAAAATCAGAGACTCGACCTATCTACATGGACAGATATTCACACATACACACACACACACACACATATATATATATTGTCAGTTTATTTACAAATGCTTTTAATGTGTCTGTTGTATATTTTTATGTAAAATGTATTAAATTCCAATCCAAGATATAATTAGCATATGCATTAGTTAATGAATTTTGAGTTCTTGGAATATGATTGAATGTAAGGAACTCAAAATTTCTTTCCAATAACCTAACTTGCATAAACTGACGTATTAGAATAGGGTTCCACACCTGATAAGCCCGATTGAGCTGGGAAACCACTAGTTAAGAGTCCAGTCGGACTTCCAGCTGAGTGATGCCACATGACAAAGCATCCCATAGAAGCTCAATGGTAGCCCTATATTCAACGACATTATTAGTAGCAGGACGTTAGAAAGCACCTCCTAAGGCAACTAACTGTCCTGAGGGCGAATAAATGACCCATGCAGCTAAAGCCAAATTACAAGTGTGGCGACTGGCACCATCAACGAAACCTATGAACCACTCGGAAGACATTTGTAACAACCAACAGATGGTATAAAAAACACAAACTGACGAACTATGGTACATAAAAATACATACAATAAAATACAGGAAAAAGTGCTAAGCCTAAGCATAGTACTTTTTCAGGTAGAGCCCATTTCTAGGCTCAGGCAACTTATTCCCATTGAAATTAATCAATTCATAGGTGCCCTTCTTTAACACCTTTGACACGACATAAGGCCCCAACCACATATACCTGAATTTCCATGCCCCCGGAGGTTCTTTGTCTTGGTCCCAGAGCAAAACAAGCTCCCCTTCATAGAAAATCTGAGGCTTGATCGATTTATCGTATTGGCTTTTGACCCTATTTTTATGAGCTTGGTTTACTGTCAGCGCATCTCTATGTTGTTCATCTAGATGTTCTAAATGTAATAGACGTTCTTCCATCTCAGTCATAGCAGGTAACACATGAATAGCAATTCTTAAGGACGAGATTTCACATTCAACCAGGGTAACAGCTTCCACTCCATGAACGAGTTGGAAGGGGGGAAACCCTGTAGCAGTTTTCACATTGGTCCAATATTCCCAAAGTGCAGGATATAGCATGATATGCCAGTTGGAACAGGCTGCATTAATAGTACGTTTGAGGATAGCTTTCAAAGTTTTATTAACAGCCTCGACTTGACCGTTTGCTTGAGTATAGAATGAAGATGAATGTTCTTGTCTAAATCCTAGCATAGTGGTCAATTCAGTCATCATGCTATTTTGGAAATGACTACCATGGTCAGTGATAATCACTTTAGGTATACCGAATTATGCGATAATTTGATTGAATACGAAAAAAACTGCAGTTTCCCCATCAGCTTTAAAGGTGGGCATTGCCTCTGCCCATTTTGTAAAATAATCTACAGTGACAATGATATATTTGTGCCCCCCAGCCGAGGCTAGGTTACACGTCATGTAATCAATCCCCCACTTCATGAAGGGGCCCACTGAAATGATGAGAAATAATGGAGTGGGATGCGACCGCATCTTTTTGGTGTAAAGTTGACAAGGATGACAACGCTTCACAGCTTCCACACAATCTTTAAAGACCGTGGGCTAGAAATAACCGACACGTAATATCTTTTGGGTCATTGCTAACCCAGATAAATGACCCCCACATGCTCCACTATGGGCATCATTTAGGATAATCTCCGCTTCCGCGTGAAGACATCGACGCAAAATAGAATCTACCCCCTTACAATATAAAGTATCTCCTATAATGAGGTAGTTCTTGGCATGTAGGCGTAGTTTATGTCATTCTTCCTGCGAGAAAGCTGCAGGATACTCCAAAGTCTGGAGATAGATAAGTATATCTCCGTACCAGGGCTCAGAGGTGGAAATAAAAAATATATGATCATCTAAGAATGAGTCTTCTTCAATGGCTACATCTTCCTCTACTAGAAATTCTACAATGAGCTCAGCAAAAACTAAGGATTTTTTGGATTTGGCGGATTGAAAATCCAAGTCAAACTTTTGGAGAATGACTATCCATTTGTTGAACTTGCCTCCAACTATCCATCGAGACAAAACATATTGAAAAGGATTAACATCTGCCACTACCATCGTAGTCCTCAATAAGATGTAGTGACGTAACCTCAGCACAGCATAAACAGCTGCTAAGGCCAACTTCTCGACATGGGAATACCTAAGTTCGGGTCCGACTAAAGCACGACTGAGATAGTAGACGACATGCTCTTGGAGCTTATCATCCTCCTAGGTTAGGACTACCCCTATAGTCAACTCAGATGCGGCCAGATACAATATAAAATCCCTAGAGTAATCTGGTAGACGCAATAATTGTGCCGACAACAAAGCTTTTTTTAATGCCTCAAATGCGAGTTGTGCAGTTTCATCCCATACAAACGGGGTGTCCTTTTTTAACAGACGCATGAAACCTTTAGAAATCTTGGCATAATTTACAATAAAACTTCGAAGAAAATTAGACTTCCCCTGCAGGCTGTGAAGCTTCCTGATAGAACGAGGAGGAGGAAAAATTACAATGGCCTCAACTTTCAAAGGATCCACCTGAATGCCTTTGTTAGAAACAATGAATTCGAGCAGTGTCCTTGACTCGACACAGAAAACGCACTTGTGGGGATTCAAGCGAATCTTATAGTATCTGCATCATTCAAAAATCAAACGCAAGTGATCTCGGTGATCGCTCCTCTTATGAGAATGTGCTGGCAAATCATCAAGGTAGGGTTCGACAATGGCTTTAATATCATGAAAGGCAAAATTCATTGCCCGCTGAAAGGTTGCCCCATCGTTTTTCTATCCGAAGGGCATTTTCTTATACGCGAAGGTACCCCAAGGACAAATAAAAGTTGTTTTATGTTGGTCTTCGGGTTTAATTTGAATTTCATTATATCCAGAGAAACCATCCATAAACGAAAAAACTTCACTTGCGGCGCAAGCATCAATAATTTGATCTATAAATGGTGTGGGATAGTTGTCCTTATGACAAGCTTTGTTTAAATCTCGAAAGTAAGTACACACGCGTATGGTCCCTTTCTTTTTTTCAACAGGAACAAGGTTGGATACCCATTTTGTCAAAGCTATGGGATAAATGAAACCGACTTTCAAAATTTCTCAACTTCAGCCTTTACTAACGCCGCTTTACCTGGGTTGACATGTCTCAACTTTTGCCGAACGGGTTTAGTGTCAGGGTATGTTCGGATTTCATGCTCGACTATAGATGGATCAATGCCTAGCATCTCCTCATATGACCAAGCAAAAACGTCACGGAATTCCTTAAACAAGGCCATATAGATCGCAATCTCCTCAGGAGAGCAGTTTGTGCCGATATGCACATTTTCCACAACGTTAGGATTTACAGAGATGTTGATAGGGATAGTAGCAGAAATATTTGTCAGGTTCCCCTCAACAAACATTCCTTCCCTTGGTAAGGGATTAATAGGCGTATCAACATCGTCTGCCAGTCTCATATGAAACTCCTGGTTCTCTATACTGCTTAACTCTGGAAGAAAATAGGATCGATGGTTAAGATCTTCACAGATCTTATCTCGTCCGCACATGGCTTCCAAAATGGATTCATCCAAAGGTAAAACCATATCTAAGCAATCTATAGAATGCAAAGATTTTTTTGCCCAAGCAGGCAGATAAGCTTCTTCCAATTCCTCTGAGACTATGAGGGGGACCGGAATGGGATCAACAGCGGTATGGGTGATAGCTTGATAAGCCACTTTCGCTACCAATAAGGGTACTTCAGGTTCATGGTGGGAAGGGAGAACCCAAGGATCAGTCATATCAACAACCATAGCTATGGACTTCCCCACACTAGTAGAACCTATATAATTAATCGGAGCTGGAAAATCAAATGTGCCCATCAATGATGCGTACATTCCAGCCCCTAAGCTCTTTGAAGCAGGTTTAACCTGATCAACCAATGGTATAGTGGACTCATTAGATTCCATGCGGCCTTTTCGAGTAAAACTGAGTTGGTCAACAGTAACCAACTTCCCTTCGTGTGGAAACACTACCACCCGAAAGACGGCTGATGCAATAGCAGACATGGCATAAGTCCAACTTCTCCCCAAGAGCATACCTCAACAGACACCGCTTTCCCTGCCAGCTTAATTTCAAAATCCGGTAGGATACCATGTGGACAGAATGACCTTCCGTCGAAAGCAATAAGTAGGGTGTTTGACGGGACCAGCTCTAGGGATCCAAGAGATTTCCAACAAGACAAGGACATAACACATGTAGAAGCACCCTCCTCGACAACTGCTCTTCCAATGGTCTTTCCACCATGGATGACATCTATCGATAAGGTTACATGATATGGTAGGCAAATTTTGACATCAACCAAATTATATTTCGCCATGAGACTCGATGAGTCCATACTACCTAAGGCTGCTAAGAGTGCATCCCGTTGGGCGGGACAACTCTGTAACACCTCTAAAGACGACATTGCACAGGGATTCTGGGCTAAGTCTTCAACTATAGAGTAGTTTGTTGCAGCCCTGGCATTAGGATTATGCAAGGTCTTCTTAAAGACACCTTTCGATATCTTGGGCATAATTTCAGCAAGTTTCTCAATCGTAAGAGGGTTAGAAGTTTCACCTATTGACTTACCCTTCTCCGAGGTCTCTTTTTCATAGTTCTTGTTCCTGGTCTGAAGTAAAGTTTGGGATCAAACCATGTTGATATAATTATGGTTAGGGGAATTTGGGGTGCCCCCTGCTACATTTGAAGCTGAAGCTGAATTCTGTCCCCGGGGAAAAGCATCCTTCAGGACAGCCGGTTGTTGGGCTTTTAACAGCTTCTGAGCTTGTTCCATAAGGGGACATATATGGGTAAGGTGATCTTCATGGCACAACTTACATGGGAATTTCACCTTCTTCTTTTCTTTCTTGCCCCCATCAACATTTTTTGCAGGTTTTTGCTTGTTTCGGTTTCCCTCCCCCTTATTTCCTCTCTTATTTTTCCCACCTGGCTGCTGATTTCCCTTCTGACAGGTTTGTGCAAAAACATTTGCATTTTGGGATGAGGGGGCAGCCTTTGCTGCCTCCGCTGTAGAATGTTTGATGGACAGCTGATGGAGTTGTTTGGCCAAAGATTCTACAGTAGGAGAATTCATGGAACCAACCACATTATCGGCATGGGGTCCGGGCTTAGGTTTCTCCGCATCGTCCGTTGGCCTCGCTACCTCAGGGATAATCTCATATAAGATCCCAGACTGAGAATATATCAAATCTAGTTGCTGGGCCCTGAGGATAGCTTCTTCCTCATTTGTCACTCCTGAAGTAGATACATCCTTAGATATATAATGCAATAGGGATTTAAGGAACCATTCTAATAAGAACTCAGGAGGAATAGTGGCTTTAATAAGGCTCTTCCGTCTTCTCCACTCTTGGATGTGATCCAAGATATGGGTGGCCTTGTTCTGTCGGAAGGTAGACAACAAGTCCGTTCCGAAATCATATCAGACAGGAAGCTGGAAGTGACTAAGGAATGCATTAGCCAAGTCCCAAAAATTGCTAAATGCAGCAGAAGGCAACTCAATGTACCATTTTGTTGTAGTATTTGTCAAAGTTCTTTGGAACATCCTCAACCGAACTGAATCTTCGTTCAGTGAGTTGGAAGAGTAGCATAAATGGAAAGTGGTGGCATGAGCTCCAGGATCGTCACTAACTTTGCCTTCTAATTTTGGGATATCCGAGGGCAGCTTGGTAGGGACGGGTGGCCAAAAGGGATCATGTCCCACCGGGTCATTCATCAGTTTAGACAAATCTGGCAAGTTTAATATTGCCAGGAAAGGAAGCTTGGGTCTAACCGAAGCACTAAAAGTACCAGTTTGGGGATTAGAGGGACTTGCCCCCATATTCCCATATGTGAAGGTGGGGTTGCCCCCTACTGCCGATTGTGAAGTGCATGGGTTGCTTTGGAAAGGATTCCATCCATAAGCCATAGGATTGTTTGTGTGAGGTGCAGTATAAGAGGTTCTGGTTACCCCAGTCGAAACCGGGGTTTGAAATACAAGAGTAGGTATCCCTACGCTAAAAAGCGAAAAGGGAGAGCTCATGAACGGAGCTGAAACCGGAGTTTGAAAACCTTGACCATAAGGGTTAGTGTTTCCAAACTGCACCCCTACATATGAGGGTGTTGGGCCTACACATGGAGTGGATGGAGGAATGTGTCCCCCATTCCAAGGAAATCCTTCGACAAAAGCCGAGGATCCTATAGGACCACTCTGGGCAATGTGTGTGAAGGAATTAGGAGCTGTAGGTACATTAGGAATACCAATGACCATACCACCAGAAGCACTTGCTAGATTTGTGGGAGCCGGTGGCTGAACCACTCGGCTCACTGGAGTTAAGGTCGTAGTAGGTATACTTGTTCTAGGGGCCCCTACGAGGGGAGGTAGCACCCCTTCAGCTGGAACGGCTGAGGTGCAAGTAAAAGAACTTTCTCCTGCAGTAGACATTATCCTGCCCACGAGGACACAAATCATGGGTGGGTCGAAAGGACGAACCTAAATGATCACAGGATCATTTAAATTAGTTAGAGGTGTATTAAAATTCCTTGCAAACTTGTCAGCCTGCAAGTATTTTATCTCAATTGTGTTTAAATTAAAATGGTTTGCCCTAAGTTCTAGTTCACCCTGAACTTCACTAACTCCTATCGGTTCAAAAGAACCGTCTGTGTTCAATCTTCGCCTTTGAGGAGGAGGTGGAGGTTCCAATGTGATAAGTAGAGGAAGGTTTTGCAACCTTCGTGACCTTGTGATATATTGGTCCTCCACGATTGTAAATTTGACTCTTCAAACCCTAAGGTCGGCTAAAACACAGACAAACCACAAAGCAATCACTACAAAAATTCCTAAAGTCTTAACAATCACAACGGGTGCAAGATATGCTTTTCTAAAGAAAGCTGAGAGACAATTTCTTGGCGTCCTTCAAGACATTCTTAGGCACAAACGGAGGAATCACCCACCGCCCTCCTACACTTTCAACAAGGATTACCTTCCAAGCCCATCCAAGGTGAACCAAAAATAGCCTTCCGGTTTACCTGTGTATAAACCTTAGATGTCAAGAGACTAGCGACTACCTTAACTATATCAATAGTCTGGAGGGACAGTCGCAAGCCTGATTCGTACGCATGGGCAGGGTAGTTGAGCCCAAAACTCTATCTAGGATAGAATCCCCAGATGCGTAAAAACCTTGGTCTACGTTTCGACAAGGAATCAGAGGGTTATCTCCTCAGTCCAATGCCTCCATGCGGCCTCGTGCTTAACTCCCGTTTGAGAGGAGTTTCCTTGATACTATCGATAAAGAGAAAGATTTACCTATCGATTGGCCCACTATGTCTGAATTTAAGTACTTATGGAGAGTTTACACTTCCTATCCCACAAGTCTAGCCTAAGCTAGTATGTATATGGCCCTATAAAACAAAAATTACTAATAAGTTTTAAATTATAGCGTTCATTTTAAGGGTTGTTTTTACTCAGAAAGCAAGTGGAGTGAAAGACTATGATATTATTGACTCGATAAGAAACATAAAAAATAGGTGTATAAATCAATTCCAAAGCAAATTATCACTACTTAAAACAAGCTTCTCTTTTTCTTTTTTTTTGTAAATATAAACTAATCAAAATGCAACTAAGAAAGAGAAAACTAAGAGTTATTTTTGTAATTTTTGAGATTTTATTTAAAAACTAAAAGTAAAACTACCCCGTGCATTTCGAATGCAAATGTTTCCAATGCTTTTCTTTTCACTTTTCAAATTCCTCAAAGATTACTATGCACTTAAATGCAAAAATTCTTGAGTATGCTTGAATAATATAACTATATAAAGTAAGCAAAATGAAGTAAAGCAGATTTATAAAAACCAAAGATCAGCCACCTAAGGGAAGACTTGGAAAACACCCAGCTTGGGAAGACACAATGAATGGAAATCACTTAAATCAATCAAAGGCAAGTGACAAACCAACACTATTTGGAAATAGAATGGGATATACGGTATCTAGAACCCTGATCACTGATTCAGACAACCAGCACTTGGACCTATCACCCAATAGGAAAATCCACTTCAAATTGCTAAAAGAAAGACAATCCAACCAATAAAAACTCAAGGGCTTACCGAAAAGCACGAAGTATGGTTAACAGGGCTATCAAACCTATAGTGCAATGCCAGTACTAAAGACCATCAGGTAAGACAAAATCCACAGAAGGATAGGGACAAGCAACCCTACCCCTAAAATTTTGTTGCTCAGGCTTGTACACGACTGTCTACAAGAGCAACTCGCATAATGTACGCAACTGTCCAATACAACAACCTACGTACACAGACCTCTATACGCAACTGTGTAGCACAACAACCTACGTACATGAGTATAATTTTTTCAAAAAAATAAAAATTATAAAGGTCATCAAAGCACCACTACAAATCTAAACCAAGACAAAACACCACACACTGAATCAAAGCAAACACTAGGCAAGGATCTACAGATTTAACCCACAGCAGGCTGGGCTCCCCAGGGGATTCGCCAGTTCTATTGCTCAGGATTAAACACCCTTGTAACCTATGGTCTAGGGTTACCAACTTACTACTAACCTTGCAGACAATTAGCTTTAATAAAGTACATAAAGGAAATAGGAAGAAATACTTGACTCACCCGATTACCGACGGTTGATCCAAGCTTGATCTTCTTTCACTCTGCTTCTCTCCAAAGCTTCTAGGGATGCACCTCCTTCACCTGCAAAGAGCAAATTCTCCAAGTACAATCTTATACATGTATATATGACAGGTTAGATAAACAATATATCTAGTGCATAATCGAATATATTCGTCAACGATAATACATGAAAGAGACTCAACACAATGTTGGAAGAAGAATTCTCTTTATTAACAATCAGTGAATGAGATAAGAGTACAACCCAACGCCTGAGACAAGGACTCCTCTGCAACCAAAGGACTCTAAGTTCTGCTGCTCCAAGACTTCTGAAGATATACCACCAGCAAAACTTTTCTCTCCAAACTTGATTGATTAATGCCCTCCCCAAGGCCACTATTTATACTTTGGGAAATATAGTGGTTTCGAAGGTTGAGACAGTTGGGATGGTTAATGATTAGGGCCCAACTAATCTCCATTAATCGTGATTTATATTTTTTAATGTCGAATCAAGATGTACGCGATTATTAATATAGGCAACCCGTGTATGACACGGGAGTTGCTTAAAGGAAACCCGCGTATGCTGATGTACACGGGTTGCAATGGAGATAGTCGCGTACAGTACGCAATTTGTCAATGGGAATAGTCGTGTACGTACGTGAGTTGCAATGAAGATAGTCGTGTACGCCATTCAACACTTAGAAATATAATATGGCAAGCTGGTTGAAAGGTAAATGCATCTCATGTCATGCCCATCTATAGTGTTTTGGCAAAATTCAATCCTAAGATGTCCTTTTGTGTACCAACATAAGGAATGTCGACACTCGGACAGAGAAGTGCCATTTGGGTTGATAACACATGGCACATGTGGATGCACCCCCATCGACGATGCAACAGAAAGCCATTGATGTGGCATCTATGGCATAGACTGATCAAGGTTGAAGGTCATCAGACGTCCATCGGTTGGGTAGATGGTGCATACTGTGACAACAATGCTTTGTGATGTATTAGGAAATTCTTAAGAACTTCCAAAGTGGACATGGATGTGGGTGACTGGGCCAATTCGTCGATGATACTATAGTTGGGTACGACGTAGGCATTGGCATTGGTTGTAAAACTTCGTAATGGCAACTTTGGAGACTTAGGATTTACCTCCATAGGGGGCTAAGGTAATTATATGGTTGGGTTGATAAGGGGTTAGTTGCTAGACTAGCTATAAGTGGTCTCGATCGTCGAGTTGTACTGGTTTCTCCTTGTTTGTAGATTGACTTCTTCTTTTGATAAGGTAAACAAGTGTTGAGCATTTGACTTAGGGGGTTGGCTTGACAATGCGACATACTGTGTCATTGGTTGGGCTGTGACCACCCCTTGAGTAGGTAAATGGTTTTGCAACACCATAGGAGGATGTGTCAGATGAGGTTGCATATGAGGGGAAGGAATAGTATTATGATAGTTAGCTTCATCCCAAAGTTGGGGAGCTCTAGCTAAATGAGGACAATGGTGCGTGTAGTGTCTGTAAACGTTGCGGTAGTAGTAAGGATGGTTAGTTCGCGACTGTAGGTTCTTGCCCCGTTGTGGAGTCTAATTAGGGTCTTAATTCACAGGATTGGAACCATTGTTTCCCTGGGGGTTAGGAGGTGGTATTCCATCTCTCCGACGTTGATTATTTCCGCAATTCTGACCTCGTCTTTTGTTTTGTTGGGCCTGTTGGTTATGGGGGCAGGTTTGTTTGGTGGTTGTTTCTGTTGAGCATACACCTATCGAAGCGGTGCGAGGGGAGCCTGAGGGGGTGCCAACATAATGGAAGTTGAAGAGAATTTTGGGAAAGGGTAGTAAGGGTTGGCTACCAGGGGTGGAGAATATCCTTGAGGGGTGTTCCTGTAGTTAGTTCCTGGATAAGGTGATCTATGGGATTGAGGAGTTGAGGCCGAAGGCGCATAGGAAGGGGTTGCTCCCAAGTTGGAGGTTAGTCAAGAAACATCAGGGCCATAAGGTCCCATGATGGGGAAAGGTCCCATCGTCGTTGGGGTGGCGCTGGATGGACTGTTGCATGGATAAGTCACCATAAGAGGGATGTTCGCATAAGGTTCAAGTATGGAGGTGAATGAACCGATAACACCATCGACAGCGTGTGATGTCACCGGTGGGTATTTTGAGAAGAATTGTTGCGAGTTGTGTCTGGAAAAATGGTGTATAAGTAACTTGGTTGGGTGTAAATCTAGTCGAATTGTTGTGCTTTGAGGATGGCCTTTTATTCCATATGTGAGCGTTCAGAGGCAACCTCCTTAATGATGGTAAGAATCAACGACTTTAAAAACCAGTCAAAGAATATCCTATCATCTAACTTAATTTTGCACAGGTTGCATCATCTATGCCATTCATGGATGTGGTCCTTGAGATGGGTAGCGGTGTTTTTGCGACAAGAAAAAAGGATCTCTACAATGACATCATATTGTACGAGCAACTAAAAGAACTACAAGAACGTGGAATTTAGCGATGCGAAGGTGGAGTGGGTGCCATGTGGTTAATCATTGTACCACTTGATAGTAACACCAATGAAGGTCCTATGGAGGAGACGTAGTATAACTGAGTCATCGACTATGGAGTTTAAAGAACACCACAGGTGGAAAGACATAATGTGGTTTTGGGGATCTTCACTAGCCTTCCCCTCAAATGTAGGGATATCCAAAGGGATTTTGGTAGGCATCGATGGCCAGGTAGTATCATGACGAATCGGGTCATTGGTCAACCATGCCAAATTAGGAAGGTCAAGGCTAGCCATGAATCAAAGGATCGCAGGCCTAGAGGCTCCATCTGAAGGTACAGTCATGGGGGGGTTCCCTAGAGGAGGGTTCCGGACAGGAAAATTACATGGGGGTTGCTAGAGGAAGGGTTTCCCATCAAAAAATAACTTATGTATGGGTTCCCCATTACAACATGCTTGGTAGGTGGGTTGATGACGGGGGGATTTCCAGAAGGGAGGCTCCCGAAAGGTGGGTTTCTCATGGGAGGGTTTTCCATAGGAAGATTCCCAATGGGAGGGTTCCTAGTAGGTAGGTTCCCAATGGGAGGGTTCCTAGTAGGTGGGTTCCTGATATATAGGTTCCCAATAAGTGGGGTTCTTGTAGGTAAAGGTCCGCTACTGGACGATGGGATGTGACAATCCATGGGGCTATGTGTAGGTGAAGGATCTAAGTGATAGGGATCGGTCTAAACGTGACTCTCTTGGAAAGGGAAACCAAAGAAAGTGAACGATGACGGCTAGTGGTGCGACATAATTGTTCGAACAAACTGAACTATGGTGACTGCCCTTGAAGCCTACTAGAGTACCTTGAAGAATCAATGATGGCAGAGTGACGTACATGAAAAAGAGGGCTATGAAAAGGCTAAAAATGCAACTATATGCTCTGAACAAAAGCGACACTCAAGCCAACAATAGACCCTAAACTCTACTGCAATCCCGTGTCACAACAAATAAGTAGTAAAAAATGGCCTAAATTCCAACAATTAGTCAATACTTAGAAACAAAAATACTCACTAACCTATGAGGTATCAGGGCATGCAAACACCTAACTAAAGAGATGGAAACCCTCACAAGCGAAATACTCTGTAGGGTTATGAAATTTGAGTCAAATAATATGGCTTGGAAGACCAATAATGGCTATGGAATATCCCCTACAAAGAAGGATCCCAGGTAAAAGAACCTATAAGAATGGTAACTAGGCTACCTCTTTCATGACACGTCCGAGTAAGTGAATCTGCCACTTCAGCCTTTGACTATTGCACCCCTAGTAAAGTGTCCTGAAAATGCAATGTGAACTATGAGTAGGTATCCTTCAGTACTGAGTGGAGTACAAGATTCCACCCAAACCTCTGGAACCAGTATTATGACTTCAACCCTCATAAGGGAGAGGCTTACTTAACAAATTGGCTATAACCATGTCAACAAATACTAGGGTATTTTGGTACCCTAAGAGTCAACAACTATGTCTCGGATGTGAATGGAAAAGGGGGATTATTTGGATGCTTACCGCCAGTGCCCTACCTATCTACAAGATTGTTTTTGGTCCCCAAGTGGGTTAGATGTGTGTTCAATTAAGTAAACTTTTAGACTCACTTTATTCTTAGGGAGTGAATTGGTGCACAAGTGGTGTGAACGATATTGGTGTATGCTGAAAATAAATAATTATTGAAAGTAAATGCTGAAATAAATAATTGAAAATGAAAATTTATTGTAATAATCGACTAACTATTTTGTAAAGAACACCAAGTAGTAACTACTTATCAATCAAATGTTCATCTACTGCTAAAGCCAATCAGAAAAACACACCATGCAAGAACAATCACTCATATGAATGCAAACAACCAAAAAATGGGACTGGAATCTGTCACAACCGAAAATTGAACAGTCAATCTAAACAAATGGGTGGTTTGAACACTTTTGTCTAAGGAACAAAATCATTCTGAGGTGCACCCTACCCAGAAACAGAAACAAGACAAAAATTAGTCAAACTAGAAGCATGGCACTCTTATCGGGGAGAAAGGGGTGCCTTGGGGCGCCCTCAACTAGGAAAATGAAGCACTCTAGGGTGCTCCATACCAAAAGGCGAGAAAATTTTAAAAACAACTCAAGCAGGGGCTTAGTAGGGGGTCTGAGGGATGGGGTAGGCTATTTTTGCAGTCTAGAGGTCAACTAGGAGCATAACAGAGTTGAAAAACATGTAAACCAATAGATATAATCAAGCAAAAATTACATAAGAAGACATGATCAAACAAGTAGTGAAAACAACCAAGGATCCTTAAGGATCGACCTAGTATGGTCACCAATTCTGTTGTTAGTGCTTTTGCACTCCAATGGGTGAAAAAAGGGGTTCTACCAACTTCAGGAAGCCATGGTAGAAGGCACACAAGAGACTGTCTCTCATGGCTCTAGTGTGTGGAATGGTGCAGTAAATGTAGGTAAATACTAGTAAACTATGAGCTTAACTATGCAAATGGAGATATGTATGAGTCATAAATGAAAAAGAAAGAAATGAATGTTGTAGCGTAAAAATATACAGTAAAAGTAAACTATGAACAATAACAGTAAAAAGGTAACTGTAAACATCAATAGTAAGAATATAAACTACACACGGTAAAACTATAACCCATTCAAGCAACATGTAATATAAATAAATGTTTTTTCTTTCATTATTTGGAATGAATAAGGCTTTCCAACTGGTTCTGAGTTACCTCGAATGTCGATGGGCCCTTGTAGTTGCGTGATGGATTGTGCTCATGGTCTCTGACTGTCACTGGTTCTCCACTTTGAGACTCTATGGGTGCCGAACTCAATAGAAGTTCCAAGCTCAATTGGTGGATAGGTTTTTTCTGGAGTGAAATCGGTAAAGTGTCGATAAGGAGAAGTGAACTTGCGTAAATGGGGGCCTCCACCCCTCTTTTTATGGAATATTTTGATGGCGGTAAGTTTTCCCTAGGTTTTTGGAGCAAACCATGGTATTAACATGTTGTTTTATGAGCTTCCTGATCCTTTTGGATTTTGAATACTTTTTCCCTTTTTACTTTTACTGTTCCTTTCCTTTTTTGTTTTTTGGGAAATATTTATGCAGGAACTTTAAGGTTGAGCTATTATGACTATGTAGCTTAATATTTGTAGGTTGGTGGAGGCCTAACTTTAGGAAAGTGGGTATATGGATGAGATGACCAAGGGTAGTGAGTTTAGTGAACAATTTTGTGGTGTTAATGAAGTGCTTGGGTAAACATGTTAACCACATCATTTATCTTGACATCCTCATCTAAGACTAGTTAGGACTAGTGAGACTTCCTTTGTTTTATATCTAATGCACTTTCAATGTTGTTTTTTTAGCAAAGGTAACCTTATCTTCAAATTGACCAAGACCAATACCTTTGTCCTTGCATAAGTAAGTCTTCACTTTGCTAACCTTTTATTCTTCCAAACTTAGGACTCCATTGCTCCACATTGGGTCCACTCTCTCTTAAGGAACACCAAAATAAATTAGACTAGGACAATATTCCACCATGGGATTCCAGCTATACTTCATATTAGGCTCTGAAACAACCTTTGATTAACTCAAGGAAAAACACTCATTAAGGTTTGAGGAAACAAAATTGAGTAGGAATTGCATGGATTTGGTCCATAAGCACTTTAAGCTAAACCACTTACAGCATTCAAACCAAATTCTATGTTTGCACGAATAGATCCCTCACATCCTTGATTTCCATTGCACTGCAAGCAAAAACAAGCATGCATGACTATCCAATCTAAGTACACATGAAGAGATCCATCTAGATCCAACCACTTGTTTGACACCTTGACCTTTGTCACTAGACTTATTGAGTTGACAGCTTTTTTTATTGACCCAAAAAGTATTGCCATTGAAGGGAATACCTTGCAAGTACTCTTGGGGTGCCCCTTAACATCCTCTAGTGGGACATATGATTTTGCAAATTTGGGCTTCAACACCTTGTACCTTGATTCCCCCAACTTCACAACCCTAATCATGGATACCAGGATTAGGGATAGCCCATAGGTAGCCCATATTTGATAGCCTTAAAAAAGATCTTCATAGTAGTATACTTTGTCCAATTACCTATAAGAAGTTATGTGTCGCAACTCCATATTCATATAATACAACTTCACTTTAAAACAAGGGAGAATCCAAACTTTACACGTCTAACATCAATCCCTTTCCAAATCTTTCACAAGATAATTCCTAAAAATATCAAGCTCATTTTAATGACTCAAAATCTTAAATACATGCACAAAGTTTTAAAATTAACATTATCATAATCAAACACTTTATTATGTGACAATAACAACTTAGATAACATGTCCTTGTTTTCTTCACATCCGGTCACAAAAATGTCCTATATAGGTCATAATGATCTTAAAAACCCCATGTCCATTACATCAATCTTTCCATAATTTATAAGTATTTTGGAGAGATAATATTCAATATGTGGGTTTAAATCTTCAATGAGACATTGTCTTGTTGTGGGTTGGTCAAAAGAATATGAACCCCTAGTATAAATATACCTCCTATGGGTGTTTCAAGATATCCTGACCCTAAGTTGAAACATGATTTTTGAGCTAGGTGTCAACTTGAAGGTTGTTCACAACTAGTCTAGGTTAATCTTGAGTAGTTACCAATTCCCCTATATCTCATTTTTTTATCCAATATCTAAATAGAAAGAATGCTCATAATCCTTGAAGTTGAAAGATGTCCAAGTCATGAATCCTAGAATATAACAAACTTCCTAAACATATTTATCGAAGCAACTTTCTAAAGAAATTGGAAAAAAATCTAGATCAACGATTTTTTATATATTTAAAATCCCATCAAATTGGAACAACTCCAAGTTCAATTGTAATTAGGGTAGTAATTAGTCTCGTGTATGGAACTAAGACTAGGTGATACCAAAAAACACATGACCATGTTGTAGGTAGTCTCGACAACGACCACAAGAGACATTGACTTTTTTGTAGATACTATTTAGGCTGAAACTACTTTTGATCTTGGAGTTTGACCTAAAAATGCTTTAGATTAACTAAAAGTTTGTCTTTCCACACACAGAAACAACTTAATTACCTAAAACCTTGAGACGTTTGATAAGAGTGAAAATTTACCTCCTTACAGATTACCAACAAATTCTTGTATCAAAGATAGCCTAATTACGTCGTAAGGCGTTTTTCTCTGGGGTCTTCTTTCTGGGCAATCGTTCTCATTGGTTAATTCTTGGTCGTCCCTCTATCAAATAACATGTTTCCAAGTGTTTTTCCTCTTTCAATCAACTTCTGCCATGCGTGTTAGCTCTGCCCATCAGGAAGCTTCCAATGGAATCCATGGATAAGATTGGTCAGAGCTATCTGAACAACTTTCAGTCCGAGACTGTATCTAGGGCACATCCTCCTCCCAAACCCAAAAGGCAGGAGCTTGTAATCTCTACCCTTTACGTCCATCGTGCTCCCTTTGAATCTCTCTGGGAAGAACTCCTAGGGGTTCTCCCATAGTCTGTCGTCGCGGCCGATAGTCCAAACATTCACGAACAGCCTCGTGTTCTCCATTTGAGCCACGACGAGGTAGCTGAGCATTTTCAGATCTGCAAAGGCAATTAGCACCCTCTATAAATCCATCGAAATAACATAAAACTTTCTACTCTCAAGAAAGGGTCTTGCAAGAGTTAAGTTGTTATGTGTTCTTGCAAGAAGTCGTGGGGTCCTTATATAGATGACTTGAAATCATTCTCGCAAGGAAATTGGAAGGAACCTTACATTGACCACCACCATTAGTATGTGCGTTCCGAGAAAATGAATGAGAGAACATTTCGACCATCTGCAGGTCAAGGTCAAATGCAATAAAATTGTTTGATGTGTGCACTATGTACTAACTATAAATTATTTTTATTTATTCGTTATTGGGGAATGGGAGGTACTATCATTATAAACATAGGTGTTAGGTGTCGTATCAAGTATGGGATATAGGTAAGTTTTGATGTGATTTGAATTTATAATCTTTAACTTTATTTCAAGGGAATCGTCAAAAATGACATCGGTGCATGCTGAGGATACTATGATTATTACTAGCATTTGCACCAAGAGGTGCAAAAAAACGTAGAGAGGGTAAAAATATTCTGTCTTTTCGCAAGCCAACCTTTGTTATTTACCTTGGGAGAGTGCATATTAATACTGAGTTTTGAAATTTTAGATAAAGACATTTATAATTGATGTGTTTTAGGGTTTCGATTTTGGATTATAAAGTGTGCAAGAAATAATAAAAAATAACTGACAGTGACCTAAAATTAACACATACAATGACTATGCCAAAAATTATGAATAATAATAACACAGTTCAAGTTCCTGCAATCCACAACCCGGAAATTATGAGATGCAGGTTTCGGGAAAGTTTAGCGGGATGAAGATGGATGGTATATATGTTATTTGATATTTGATTGCGGGATCGAAAGGAGTCCGTAGATGAGATTTGCGCGATCGATTGAATCAGACCAGCTTGGCGAAATATAAAATGTACCCACAATCGGGCGGTCCAGATGAAGGCAGGCTGCAAATCGAGGGTCTCTGTTGACACTATTGAATTAAATTGTGCAGATCTTGATAAGAAGCTGATCCATGGTGAATATAATTGGAGAAGCAAATGAAATATATGTGGTTCAAGATCGGCTGATGAACCAAATCTCTCAGTGTGGACAAAATGTCCTAATGAACTTGCTATAGAAAGGACATTCCCACATATGATATGTTTTTTTCTAACCAGTAATTGATTCCCCAGATGCCATTCGCAACATTCTATAGGTCAAGTTCATGTTCCCAGCATCGTCTGTTGTCCCAACTCCGAGGATCCATCATGAAATTTAGATATTTGAAACAGTAAATCTTTCCTCTACATGAAGCAAAGAAACCCGGCCAGTCAAATTCGTTCTTATCCCACCTGCAGCATATGCGAAAGGGCAAGGAAGGTCAAGTCTAAATGCCTTGACCCACCTAGGAAGCAACACGGGAGAACACCTAAGGTCTTATCCATGGGCAGTATGATAATTGAATATCAGAGGAGATGACTTGACTGGATTTTCCGCAAGGAGTGGAGATCCTCGCTCACTTGTCACTTGTACTATTGTTATGATTGCCAGTTGTCAAGTGTACAACTATGCTGGTAAGTTATTTTTCGGTCTGTCTGGCTCACCCTATATAGCGCCACCCTGTGGAGCTGTTGAAAAATGGGGATGAATGAACACTGAGAGAAAGGCCAGAAGTGCTCAATTACATGACGGATTGAGTTTCCTTTTAGACAACAATGGTTGTATGGTTCCAGAAGCTCATTTGTCAAGGGGTACTGATGGTTGGAAAATATGAAATTATGTTCCTTTATCATCCTGGTTGTCTGCACCAGGAAATTTCCAATCATCAGGGCCTAGATGTGATGCACTTTGAATATTTCCAAATAGTCATACTTCCAGCTGCACAATACGACGGTTTTCCTGTCCCTGGAGTGTGTTCCCAGAAATCCTCAAAGAGGTCACGGCTTCCAAAGTCCTATTGCATGGGGGCCACGTTCAGCGACAGGCAGTCGAAGCGAATGCTCGTACTGGGGTGGCGGGTGTCTGAAGTCTTCATCACCTCGTTTGTAATTTCCACTTGCTAATTTTCTCTGAGGTGGTGACAAGGTTGAGGACATACTCCACTGTATTTCCTGTTGGAGAGCCTATTTCATGGGAGGTGAGGAGAACAAGAATGCTTGTCTCCAAGACCCCTCATACAACAATGTTACTAGCACATAGGGGAATTTTGGACAAGGGTGAACAAAAAAAGCACATAAAGTCGTTGACAGTAGGAAACCATGCAGAAAGGCACCATTGAGCACAAAACACACAGGAAAGGAAGGACACGTGGCTGAATCAATAGACAGACGTGTGGTTGAGCCCAGTGTGTTTATTGCATCCAACGCTATACCTTTCTGTAATTTTATGCTAATAGATATACAAATTCATTATAATTAATATATTTCATAAGAGTTTGAGCGTTCTGGGGTTTCAAACCATAGTCATATCATAATATTAGTTGGTTAAGGTTTGTTTATGGTTAATCTATTCAAAAACAGTGCTTGCTTATAACAGCACGAAACACACAGACATGGAAGGACACGTGGCTGAATCAATAGACAAACGAGTGGCTGAGCCCAGTGTGCTTATTGCATCCAACGCTATATCTTTCTGTAATTTTATGCTAATAGATATGCAAATTCATTATAATTAATATATTTCACAAGAGTTTGAGCGTTCTGGGGTTTCAAACCATAGTCATATCATAATATTAGTTGGTTAAGGTTTGTTTATGGTTAATCTATTCCAAAACAGTGCTTGCTTATAACATCAATCTTAATAGTTTATGGTTAAACTTGGGGTGATAATAATTCAGCTACATTCCAAGATCATTTGGACTTTGAACAAGAGATCGAGACTAATATTGTGTATTCAATAATGGGCAATGGCAAAGAAAATCATAATTTACTTTATGCTATCGATTTAACTAACAACCCAAGCTATGAAAGCATTTTTTAAAGCAATTCTCTGATCCAAACCTTAGTGACTCTCAATTAATTCGTTTAAGAAATTATTTCAAGGTCTCTTTGTTTAATTAGTGTGTTTTTTTAGTACTTAAGAGAATAATGGTAATTATTTCAAGTTTTATTTGTTTCAGTAATGGCTTTTCCACTTTCATTTGCACACAACCAGGGAGCAGATGAGCTGGTTCAATAGACAGACGAGTGGTCAACGCTATAACTTTCTATAATTTTATGCTAACAGAGATGCAAAATCATTATAATTATTACATTTCACAAGATTTTGAATGCTTAATATTAAAAATATTATTAACAACGTTAGTTGGTTAAGGTCTATCTATTTCAATAGTTGTGCTTAATTTATGGTTAATCTATTTGAAAACAGTGCTTGCTTATAAGAGCAATCTTAATAGTCTATGGTTAAACTACGGGTCCTTTTACATTGTTAATAATTCAATTACATTTTAGGATCATTTGGACTCTCGATCCAAATCTATGAAAGCAAATTAGTGACTATGGATCCAAACCTTAGTGACTCTCAATGAATTCATTTAAGAAATTATTTCAAGCTCTGTTTGTTTAATTAGCATGTTTTTGTTAGTACTTAAGAGATGAATGGTAATTATTTCAAGTTTTATTTGTTTCATTTAATCCATTATTTCAAGTTTTATCAGTGGCAGGTTTAACATGACAACAATAAACTCATTCATTCGCCATGCACCTGGCATAACATTCATTATTTCAACATATATCTGTAACGGTATCCACGTACCCATCATTCAGTAATTTCCATATATTTGACATAATTAACACATGATACATATCTAAACATGACTACCGACCATACTACTATCATCTCACACACACATATATATATCGGCAAAATAATAGAACCATATGTCCATAGTGTCGTCAAACCGGCGAGGTCTCACAATCAAACAAATACAACATATAATAGTAGTTCAGGTAAAAATGTCAAAACGGGGTGTTGCATACACCCACCCTTCAGGAAACTTCGTCCCGAAGTTATGATTAAAATAATGTGGGATAATCATGATGCATAGTCTCTGCGTCCTCCCAGGTAGCAGACCCCGGGCTATATCGGTCCCACTGGACCTTAACTTGGTCCACCAAATGGTGCCTCAACTGTTTAACCCTGCGGTCCAATATAAGTAATGGTTCGACCCTGATGGTTCCCTCATCCGAAACCTGCAGTTCCTTCCAATTTATTTTATGTGACTCATCAGCTACATAATGTCGTAAAACAGATACATGAAAAACATTATGAGTTTTGTGCAAATGGGGTGGCAACGCAAGACGATACGCGACAGGTCCAACCTTTTCTAAAATTTCAAAGGGTCCTATAAATCATGGTGACAACTTTGTCCCCTTCCCAAACCTGATGGTACTTTTGCTAGGCCTGATGCGGACGAACACTGCATCACCAACCTTATAGCTTCGGTCAACCCTATGCGCATCGGCATAACTCTTCTGCCTATCCTGTGCTTCCTTTAACCGCTGCCTAATCTAACCAACCTGCTCTTCCATCTCCTGAATCAACTCAGGTCCTATAATTACTCGATCCTATAACCTTTCCCAACTCAATGGTGTCCTGCATGGCCTTCCATATAAAGCTTCATATGGAGGCATCCCAATTGAGCTATGGTAACTGTTGTTGTAAGCAAACTCCACCAAAGGTAAGTGCTTTTCCCAATGAGTTTGTTGATCCATGACATACATTCTAAGCATGTCCTCCATCACCTGATTCACTCTTTCTGTTTGCCCATCTGTCTCTGGATGGTAAGCAGTGCTTAGGTTCAACTGAGTGCCCAACGCCGACTGCAAACTCGTCCAAAACTTAGATGTAAACCTAGAATCTCTATCCGATATAATCTTCTTGGGAAACCCATGGAGACAAACAACTTCATTTATGAACACACGTGTTACATCCGTGACATCATAGGTCTCCTTAACTGGAATGAAGTGAGCAGTTTTGGTCAGTTTGTCAACGATGACCATAATGGAATCATGCCTATGAGAGGTAAGAGGCAATCCCACCACGAAGTCCATGGAGATAACCTCCCACTTCGACATAGGAATGTCATGCGGCTGTAACAATCCTGCCGGGTGGTGATGATCAGCTTTTACCTGTTGACACTCAAGGCACCTAGCAACAAATTTGACCATGTCGCTTTTCATCCCTGCCCAAAAGAAGAGTTGCTTCATGTCTGCATACATCTTCTTTACACCCGGGTGCGCACAATGCACTGCTCTGTGGGCCTCCTTAAGGATAGTCTGTCTAATATCTCCCTCCTCAGGAATGTACATCCTCCCTTAATACCGTAGCAACCCATCGGCTTCCAACTCATAGCCTTCAAACTTTGGTCCCACCGATTTCCCATTCTGGAGTGCCGCTGTGACCTTTAGGTACCAATTATCTCCAAGCAGCTGACCTAAAATTCTTTCCCTCAAATCCACCTTCAAAGGTATAAGAGAGAAAACTCTTGGTTTTCTACTTAAGGCATCTGCTACCACATTCTCCTTCCCTTTGATGTAGGAAATCCCAAAATCATACTCGCTCATGAATTCACTCCATCGCCTTTGCCTAGCATTTAGGTCTCTCTGAGTGAAGATATACCTTAAGCTTTGGTGATCAGACTTGAGCTCAAAGCTTCATCCAACAAGGTAATGTCTCCAAAGCTTCAAAGCTAACATCACTGCAGCCAACTCTAGGTCATGAGTAGGGTAATTCTCTTCATGTGGTTTTAGCTTTCTCGATGCATAAGCTATTACCCCACCTTCCTACATCAATACTGCACCCAAACCCTGCCTTGAAGCATCGGTGCAAACTGTGAATTCCTTCTCCATATCTGGAACTCGTAGAATTGGTGCTCTTGTCAATAGTCTTTTCAGCTCGGCGAATGTGCATCGCATTCATCTGTCCATTTGCACCTAGTGCCCTTACGTTGTAGGGTAGTTATGGGTTTCACGATTTTTGAGAAACCCTCAACAAACCTTATATAATACCCAGCTAACACCATGAAGCACCTTACTTCATGCGCATTCTTTGGCACGGGCCAATCCATTATGGCCTTCACCTTTTCAGGGTCAACAGAAATTCCCTTACCGGAAATTATATGCCCTAGGTAATGGATCTCCTTCTGATAGAACGAACATTTGGACAACTTACCATACAACTGATGCTCCCTTAAGCATGACAACACTATTCGCAAGTAGTCCTCATGCTCCTGTTCATTCTTGGAGTAGATGAGTATGTCGTCCAAGAAGACTTGCACAAATTGATCTAAGTATTTTCGGAACACGCTATTCATGAGACTCATGAATACGGCTGGGGCATTGGTCAAATCGAAGGGTACAACCACAAACTCATAGTGCCCAAACCTTGTTCGAAAAGAAGTCTTAGGTATATCACTTTCCTTAATCCGTAACTGGTGGTAACCTGATCGTAAGTCTATCTTTGAGAAGACTATCGCCCCTTTCATTTGATCAAAGAGGTCATCAATTCGAGGTATCGAGTACCTATTCTTTACGGTGGCTCTATTCAAATCTCGGTAATCTATACAAAGACGCAAGGATCCATCCTTCTTCTTCACAAAGATTACTGGCGCACCCCACGGTGAAATACTTGGTCTGATGAGCCCTAGATCTAGCAATTCCTTCAACTGCATTCGCAACTCACAAAGTTCTGGGGCCGTCATCCTGTAAGGTGTCTTCGATGTTGGCTCTGCACCGGGTTTTACCTCAATGGTAAAATCAAGTTCCCTCTTAGGAGGTAACCCAGGTAATTCCTTTGGAAATACATCACTGAACTCGGCTAACACTGGATAGTCATCAAAGGAGGGTCCCTTCTCACTGTTTACTGCTTCAACAATGTACAACTGGCATCCCTGGCGCATACATCGCTTTACGTTCATCGTTGATATGAAACGTAGGGACACCTTCCGTTTGATACCCTGGATCTTGATGGCCTCTCCATTGTCATTAATGCAAAGAACCTTCTTTCCATAACAGTCCAAGAAAGCTCGATGTTCCTCAAGCCAGTTCATACCGATGATGAGATCATAAGTTCCGAGAGTGGTGACGTACACTTTGACTTGTGTT
>LPNX011074088.1:474831-487994 GCA_001517045.1 Pseudotsuga menziesii | reverse complement strand
ACATCACTGATTTACGACACATACTAATCAAGGGTTTTACACACCTACAGTTAGATCTTGTTTTCACCCCTACTTCACGCTACATCTATCTACCTACATCTTTACTAACTTCCACATCATATCCTGTCCTCTGCTGGACTACCCTGGAATGTCAAGCCATGACCGATTCCAGCTAGAACCCGTAAGCGGAAGTGTCGACCACATCGACCAAGCTTCCCCAGCAGGCAACCACCAGCCATCATCACACACCTTGGGGAGCGCGCCGTAGCACAACCCTCCCATGACTCTGGGTTTCGGGGATAAACGGTGGGTAAAGCCTCCACCCCCCCTAATGGAACAAGGGACTATGTCTACTCGACATAACAACAGCGTTGCACTTGTACTCGGTCTATCATCATATAACCGATCTGGGCGGTTGAGTTTCCTGGAACTCTACCCCACCCATGTCATAACATACATCATAATAAACAGCATAATAACCATACGAAAGTAAATAATGCATCACTCGCATACTATTTTATCTTTCGAAGTCCATGTCTCCGAGGCCCTCCCACCTCGTAAGATCCAGCTATCACTTAGCCGTTTCAACCTGTAAGTCAGTCCTCGACATACAATATAGGATATCGTGCACAATCCTCGATATGTACACATATATCTCATCATAACATGACAACAATAAACTCATTCATTTGCCATGCACCTAGCATAACATTCATTATTTCAACATATATCTGTAACGGTATCCACGTACCCATCATTCAGTAATTTCCATATATTTGACATAATTAACACATGATACATATCTAAACATGACTACCGACCATACTACTATCATCACACACACACATATATATATCGGCAAAATAATAGAACCATATGTCCATAGTGTCGTCAAACCGACGAGGTCTCACAATCAAACAAATACAACATATAATAGTAGTTCAGGTAAAAATGTCAAAACGGGGTGTTACAAAAATGATTACAACTCTTGGCATTTGTCTTTATTTTTTTTAAGACTATCATTAGGTGGGTACTTATTAGGGAGGTGTTTGTTCATGAAATATGTTACAAGGAGGGGTTTATAAAACTTTAAAACTTACCAATGTGTAATAGTTCTAGAACTACCCTAATGACAATAGTTGCTAAAGTAATAGAAAATCCTTTCCTTATGTAATGATACTAATAGTTAATCATTTGCTTCCATAAGGACTTAAAAAATAGTCATGCCACCCATAGTAAATACCACGAAGGGCTTTAAATTTTATTTCTATTTTTTGTTATAGTTATAGTTAGGTATTTAAATTTTTTTTTCCCCAAAGGATTTTAAATTATGTTTATCTGAAATTATCAACCTTTACTACAAAGCCTGACCCCAAGGGATTAATATAATTCAACTATGACCTCCCTAAATTTGGAGAGATCTTCACATTTGATTGACTACCACTTGCACTAACGTAAGTTACGATCATCTTTGAATTGTGCATGTGTGTGTGTGTGTATATATATATATATATATATATATATATATATATATATGAGAGAAATGGTTAATGATTTCTTACTCCAGCAAGCCAACCTTTAACTTACCTTGGGAGACTGCTTATTAATAGTGAGTTTTGAAATTTAAGGTAAAGACATGTATAACTGTTGTGTTTTGGGGTTTTTATTTTCGATTATAAATTTTACAAGAAGTAAGAAAAATTAACTGACAGCATCTTAAAAGTAACGCGTACAATGAATATGCCGAATATTTGCAAATAATAATAAATGTCAAGTTCCCGTAACCCGCAACCCAAAAATTGCAGGATGCGAGTTTACACAAAATACTTACATAAATTATTCTGCATTCAGCATCTCGCAACCGCAAATATATAGATGCGGGTTGTGGGATGCGTGTTGTGGGTTCGAATGAATACAACTTGATGTATTTGGTCTTCCTAGTAAATTGCAAGATGCAGCAACCCGCAGCTTGAAAAATGCGGGATGCGGGATTCAGGAGAGATTAGAGGGATGACACACAATACTTACAAAATCCATCCCGCAGGCCGCAACAAAAATGCGGGATGCAAGTTTCGGGAAAGATTAGTGGGATGACACATAATTGGGATGGTGATGGTAAGAAAGATTCTATCCCTTATTTCTACAGTTTCACAATCTTCATCTATGTCTATGTGTTCGTATTCAGCATTGCTCCTTTCATCCATCCATACTTTATCTACCTTGCCTGCAGGAGGATGCATATCACCTGCACTGTCTCAATTGTATTAGAATTTGATATCTACACCTGAATATGTCACATCTAATATTGTGCAAAACTCCATCTCACTACCTGTTATTTCAGGAGCACCAATTTTCAAGATTCCCTTACACCTACCGTCAGTTACTCTGTCAAGATTGTCTCGTAGTGAAAAGCTTTTGGGGTCTTTTTCACCACTTTCAACTATCAATCTCCACTTTCCATCTTCCGAATCTTCAACCCCACTCTCGTATTCAATTGTTCAAATAGATTATGTTCAAAACATTTTAGAAGCACCAATTGTGAAGATTTCCCTAGAGCTATTAGCAGTTACTCCATCAACATCATCTGGTACTGAAAAGTTGTTGGTGTCTTCCTCACCACTTTCAGCTCTCAATCTCCACTTGTCATCTTCGGAATCTTCAACCACACTGCTCTCTTCTATCCTTGAAATAGCCCTTGTTCAAATAAATTTGCAAGCACCAATTTTCAAGCTTCATGTACATGTACCCTTAGTTACTTTGTCAACATCATCTAGTACTGAAAAGGATTTAATGTCTTCGTCACCACTTGCAGCGGTTAATCTGCATTTGCCATCTTTCGAATCTTCAACACTATGCTTGTCTTCAATCTCTGAAATAACCCATGTTCAAAACATATCTCTTTTGAGTACTCACATTACCATGACCATGCCCTCTCCTATCATTACTCATACATCCTCTTTGGTGTCTACAGTGATTAGCACATCTAGATCCATTGATCCAAGAGATGAATTTGATGAAGACATTGTTGTCTCTCTTGGAGAATATTATTATAGCAAACCTGATAAATCAGTGAACAGAAAGGGAAAAAAGAGGGGTAGGGATCAAAGTGGGATGGAAGTATCTGTTTCTGAGCAAATACTTTGGACTCAGTAGTCCGGTGATCCACAAGTAGATGCAACAGATACACCTGTTGCTTTGGGTGCATTCATAGGTGCCAATATCCATGTTGTTAGCAATTTAAACAGGGAGTTAGACAGGAGGAAAGAAGAGATAACCCAGTTGAAGGAAGAACTTCAGAAGAGTAAAAGGGAACATGAGGCTCATGTTGCTGATCTTATGAAGATATCTGAGGATAAGTGCAATGAACTACTGGTCAAAAGTGTCTTTCTTCAGGTTGAGCTACAAAATGAGAAGACCTCAAATGTTGCCTTTACATAGAGGATAGCTTCACTTGAAAAGCAATGTGAAGATGCAACTGCAAGTGCAACTTCCTCTTTGTTCTCCAGGTTTTCACAAGAAGAATTTAAGCAGTTGGTGTTAGTTTTTCAACATTCAAGCTAGCATTATGTTAGGATATTTACTGAGAGAACAACAATTACATCAATCAAACACAAGAGACAATGAACACAATGTTTTTCATCGGGGAAACCATAAATGGAGAAAACCCTGCAACTTCCTCAGAGATAGAATCAGCACAAGATGTAAAACCCCAAAACAGTAAGATGCACTCCCGACAACATTAATCTTCTTCTTGTCTATCCCAAGTGTCTTCTCCTTCCTCAACTATGTGCTACACTTGAGTGTGTGAGTGATGTGTAATAAATAGAGACCCCATCTCTCTATTTATACTAATCTCGACATGACTAAAACCCTACTAGGGCCGACCTCTACTAGGAGAGTCTAATAACCCTAGTGCCCCGGAACTGCGGGGACTTTAACCCTTAGACAATCGGATGGTTACCCACTATGACTTGATTACATTATTGATTCTCCCGATCGGAACATCGGGGCATGACAACATGACTCAATTACATAATAGATACATCCCGGAATAAACATTGGGTTACAATACATGAGATACATAGATGAATACATTATGAAGTTACAAATACATCAACAGTTGGCTATTAAGATAAATGAGGACCATTATGAGTTAATAACTGAGTTGTTTCACAGTTTAAATGATATTTATGAAACGTATATTGCTTTTGGTTAGATGGCCATTGTACTTGAAGATCATGTGGAAAAGAAGGAGAAAGCTTCAAAGGCTTTGGATGAGATTGTGGACTGGCAAAGGTACAGGAAGGAAAAACCAGAAAACATTATCATCCTCGACAGCTTTCAGCTAAAGAAAGTCAGAACAGTACTCCATACTTGGCTTAATCTTAATGAGATGGTTGAAGAGACTATTAAAAAGGCACAAGCTGTGTGTGGAAGAAGATGGTATGCTATTGATAGTATCATGGAGGGTTTGCTTTTTCCCACATTAAATCTTATTGAAAACTTATGTCCTCCAAAATTGATGATCAAGCAGGTTGAACGCCGGAGAGATGAAGCAAGGGAGAAAATCCAAGGGCTCAATCATATAACGATTGAGGATGTCGATCGCTTAATCAGACAACCGTTGGCTATTGAGTGCAAGGTCCACATTTACATCCGCATCTGGAATAAGTTAGCTAAAAACGAAAGGGAGAATTATAAATGTGATGTTCAAGTTGATAGCCAAAACCGAGCCGTCTAAACTTGGGTTTAGAGCTCAGTTTATATTTAAAAAATGATTTTACTTTTCACTCCGACGGGATTTTTACTGCGACCACCTTTTTACTTCGACCAAATTTGGAAGCTTCGACCTTCGACCAAGTTTGGGAGCTTCGACACAAATCAATAGCTGCGACCAAGTTGGTAGCTTCGACCAAGTTGGTAGCTTCGGCACAAATTTGGTAGCTTCGACCTTCGACCAAGTTTGTGCAGAATATGCTTCTTAGTCTAAAGACTCAAGAAATTACAAATGTTTTTACCTGTGAGTAAGATGAAGTAAACTACCCACTTTTACGAATTCAAATAACTTATAAAATACATATGCCCGAATATGTGGGAAGATTTGAGTAGACCAAAGTGCCATAAAACTTGAACTTTCACGCGGTGAGATTTTTATGGGTTCTTGTTATTTTACTTATCAATAATTGTAAAAGACATTTACAGAAGTAAATCTGGAAATATGTGCGGCCAAATAATCATGAATTCAACCACAAACTATTTCATATATTAACTATGCGGAATTACAAAGTAATACAAACTTGTCTGTTACAAACTCGTCGGTTCACAGAGCTTCAGCTCTCCGACTAAATCACATGCACAGAAGCTTGAGCTTCGACTTCACTTTCACACCTTGAATCCTTTGCTGGTTTGCGTAACTATATATCTGTATCTGTATATCTCTCTCTATTGATTTACAATATGCATCTTCTATTTATAGACAACCTGAAGATTGCTATAGCATAGGCCGACTTACTTGCCGACTTACTTTCCATTAAACACTGCAATAACTATCTACCTAACAACTTAGCTTCTGAAATAAATTCGACTGAATTAAGTTGCCTACTTGTGGACTTTTCCTTCTTGTCAGACTGAAAGACAATATCTTGGCTTATACAGACTTTGATAGAGTCGGTTGGAAGCCAAGTAGAGATCTGTGAGTAATCACATTTTTCCAACACAAGTTGGTTTTGAATCAGCTAACTATCCCAACATTGAGGAATTGCTAGGGATTTGGAAGAAATGACAGGATTTCCTTGGATATTGGTTTTATTTAGATTTGTCAATCTGAATTTGATGGAAATCTACTCTTTGTAATAATTATTTAAAGGGTGGGTTTCACATGTAATAGCGACTTTTTGGAAGGCAAAAATCTGGACAAGACTTTGGAAAAAACTCTGTTTAATTGAGGTTTTGTAATTTTGTGCAAATCTATTTAATACAGTAATGATATTCTTTCATGTCTCTTTTTGTTTATTTGATTAAGTTTCCTTAATGAATTATGAGTTTTGTTGTTTTAGATGATTCAATATTACTGTTAGTATTTTGTGATCAATTAGTACATTTATTCACAACCTTGTTAGCGACTTATGTACTAATAAGCTTTTAATAGAGTTTATTTTATTAAAATCTTATCTATTTCTGCAAATGATTACACAGTAAATTCGATAATACATATGTTAATTTGCTGATGTGTTGATTTATTTTTTTAGAAAATTAGAAACTCAATTTTATAGATTCCTATAACTTGTGAGAAAAAGGGGCATCCCAGAGAGAAAGACATGAAGATGTAATTTTATTGTTTCAGATGGATCAATATTACTGTTAGTATTTTGTGATCAATTAGTACATTTATTCACAGCCTTGTTAGTGACTCATATAAAGAGAAGTTTTTGATAGAGTTTATTTTATTAAAATATTTATCTATTTCTGCAAATGATTATACAGTAAATTCAATAATACATATGTTAATTTGTTAATGTGTTGATTTATTTTTTTAGAAAATTAGAAACTCGATTTTATAGATTCTTTTAACTAGTGAGAAAAAGGGGCATCGCAGAGAAAAAGACATGAAGCTGTAGATTCCCAGGTAATAAGTTGGCCCTCTTCAATTGTAGATAGGTTGTTTGCAAGTGTTGTTGGAGCAGCGTTGGGGAATGGTGGGACTTGAATGGTGACTTGGAAACTAGAGAAGTTGTATTGGAAATCAGAGAAAAATCTTCAGAAAAAAGGCGATACAGATTGGTCGTGTTACAGAGGTTTTAATGGAAAAATTGTTTGAACTATTTCCAATATTACTGTTGGAAATTTCAGCAGGTAGATATGAGTTTGGATGGGGAGCCTTGCCAGATGCAGTTTGTTGTAGTTCTATTTTAGAACTATGCCTAGTTTGTTCACAAGGTACGAAGATTGTGTTCTTTTGAGATTGTTCAAACAAACAACAATTTAAAAACCAAAACTCCAATTTCTAGGTATATATTTAAATATTTTTTGGATCTTTATTCAAAGAAAGTAGATATTCTACATAAACAAGTGACCAAATAAAAATAATACATCTATACAATAGAAAATGAGGAGATTCAAGTAGAAGGTGGTTTTAAAGACTTTGAAGCAAGTAAGCTTTCCTCTTGTTTTCTACGTTCAACATATCAATTTCCTTGCATTCGAGAGTATCTAGAAAAAGAGAAAGGTGGAGAAATGCGTAGGCCTGAAATAGATGTAACTCTTGATATTGCAGTGAATGTAAGTCCTTGTTTATCAATGTTTCCAATATCTATTGTTACATTTTTTAGGGTCATACCTAAGGCTTCATGAATTGTTAAACCCCATGCCATTCGAAGTGGTATTTGTCTACGGGATCCTCTTGTTATTGGAGATATTGGAACATAAGTAGGATTAGAAGAATCCCATAAGGGCCCTTTGTAATGCGCAAATTCGACAACAACAAATGATGGCAAGGTAGGAGGTTTCTCATTTGACTTGTAGACAATATGAATGACTTTCCCAAGTGAGCCGTTAACAAGTCCTGCTTGAACCCATAAATTAGCAGTTAACATGACTTGTTGACCAACAACAAGAAGGACCTTTAATGGCAGTTGTTCATCATCAATGGATTGATGGGCATTTTGGTTTCGTTGTTCTGCAAAGCAATGTGCAATTGGCATATTAAGTTGTTTTTGCATGTGTTTGTTGTGTAGTGCAATAGAGCTATTTGTGGGATACAAATGGATAGATTGTTCAAATGAAGAATTTTCAACAAATGAAAGGCATTAGGTTGTTCTTGTCATTAGGAATGCCCAATCTTCAACAGTTGGTGTTGCATTTCAAAGGTTTAGCAAGAGTTTCTGAAAGGAAGTTTGAGAAGCACTATTTCCAGTTTGTCGGAAAATTGTTTCAAGTGTGATAAAAGTATCAAATGTATGCTAAAGAGCTGTTCCAACAGATGAGCCTACATACATGGGGATGTCTTTTATAGGAGGTAATTGTCCAAAGTCACCAACAAGAATTATGGAACAGCCACCAAATGGGATTGTACATTGCAAGGGGAAATCTTGACGTAAGCGTGCATCAATTTGAGTCAACATTTTTGGACCAATAAAGCTCATTTCATCTATGAGAATATAGCGAATATGACGAAGTTCTTCTTGAAGTTTTGAAAGGGATTGGCCTTCAAGAGGGTGCATTTCACCAATGGGTATTCGAAGAGCAAAATGTATTGTAGATGCATGTATGTTAAAATCATCAACACCAGTTGGAGCAAGGAGAAGAAGTGGGAAAGCATTTTGTTCAGATGCAGTTTGAAGTGCAAATTTGAGGCAAGATATGAGGTAAGATTTTCCGGTTCCTGTAGTACTTTGAATTACCAGTTTTAGCGGTTGAGCATATGTACTGTTACCGAAATGGGACATGACAAGATCAAAGGCTATGAGTTGTGTGGGAGACAAGGAATGAGGAGAATTGGAGAAGTACGTGATATCTTCATGTAGTTCAATGGACAAGCGATTAATCTCAATGAATGATGTTGCTGTCTCATGCAATTGGGTGCATATATTGTTATGTGACCAATTGTGATTTTTGTCAAATTCACGATGGCCAAGCATTTCAAGGTCATTAACTTGGATGTTGTTGCCTAGTCTCATTTGAGATAGAAGTTCCCATTCATCCATGGTATGGAACAACGAAAACGTAATAGCATCAAAGTTTGAACCATCAGATAGAGGTGTAGAGGGTTCTTGTTCTGCACGTTCATTATGCCACACAACATATGTGCCTTTAATCTGATGCCAATGAGAAATAATTTCAAAAGTTGTGGTTCCAATATCATGAGGGATAAACCGAAAAGGTTTATATAGAAGTAGTTCACTCCAACAAAATGGTTCAAAAGATGAAGAATCACATGGAGGAATGGAAGTGAAATGTGGATAGACTCTAACAATTTTTTCACACAAGTTTTGTTTCCATGGATTTTTTTTCCCATTAGGAGAGAAAGACGAACAACGAGCAGCTTCAAGCAGAGTTAGATGCTCGAGAGCAATGGGTCTTTTCATGTAAGCAAAAATGAAGGGGGCGTTGCAGGGGTGTTATCAGTGTCATTAGAAACACGACGGAAGACAGTTTGGCTCACGTTTAGGGAAAATAAGTGACTGCTACAAAGAACAAGAGGAAGTTTTTGCAGCATGTCGACACGTCTCTTGAGCACTAATGTCTCTTTCTGCAACTGTTTGTGCAAGAAATTGTTTGATTGGCTGAAGAATGGGGCTCTCACTTGGTGTAGCATGTGCAAGTCAAGACAGAATGGCATGGTAGGTTTCTGATTTTGGCTCTACTTTTGATGCATACTTTGAAATGTATTTGAGGACAACATGTTTACAAAGAACAGGTTGGCAATCAACATTAACCCTCCATATTGAAAGCATGGTAGGGTTGTGAATATTTAGAAGAGGATCATTTCTTGTAGTATTGTAGGTTTTTTGTCCATTTGGATCAATGAATAATGAAGAAGTAGTTTGTAGTTCATATGGAAAACCATAGCGACATTGAACAGATGTTCCTTTTTTGCGAAGGCAAGTCGACTCTGAACATTTGGTGTGCCTTTAAACAAAATTGACAAGTTCTTCATAGTCGCCTGAGTAGTTTGATGCAAATATTGATGGTGATGCAAGATTGCATAGATCATTTGTAGTAGAATGATGTGACTCAGATGTGGACAACTGGGAATTATGAGGATTCCAAGTTGTTACATGCGTGTCAATTTTTTTTTGCAGCTTCAACTGCAACATCGTCTTCCCAATCTAACATGTCCATATTTGGTGCATTTGCCAACTAAATAAAACCATGAATGTCTGTGGATCCTCTATGTTTCCATTCATATCTGGATGAGAGGAAAAAGCATATATTAGATATAAATTGTATAAAGTAAAAAATAGATAGAGAGAAATAGGAAGGAATAGATGGTATAAAATCTGCACCAATAATCGGTTATATGAAAACCTTTTTGAAGCACCTCTTCAAGAAATGTTTTGAATCTATTGTGCATGTATTGTGATGTAATATGTGGATTTGATATGGTGTTGTGAACCTTCCATTGATAAACTTGAGCTGAATCATTAGGAGCTTTACCAGGCATTAGAGCATGCAAATATGGCCATTTTGTGTCAGTTGCACTAAGGGTGAAGAATAATGTTGGTGTACCTTGTTGATTGATCATATTTGTTAGTTCAACTCTACTTTTGTTCCAATATGGTTGTGTTCCACGTAATGAAGACCCAAATCTTGTGACCTGCTCACCAAATTTATCATTTGGCATGTCTTGCAGTTGGTTGACAAGCTCATGTACTGTCGGAGGTAGTGTATCTTCAAGATTTTTTTGACAAAAACAAAGGCAGTACTATTACTTCAATGACGCATAATTAGATTGTGTATGTAGTATCGGAAGCAAGGATGTTGGGCAAATATATTGTCGTCATAGCGAATAAGGTGGAGTGCATATTCATGCATATCAACTTGATGAATGCGTGGTTGTAATAACATTGTTGTACCTGTGGGAAAAAAAGTTGGAAATGCCATGGAAAGAAGGCCTTCTATGTTGTACTCATTGATAGGGGACATTTCTATAGGGGGGCATTCTATGAAAGGTGGTAGTGGGATATTTGGTATGTGTAACAACTGTCTAATTTCTTCAACCTCAGTTCTAGCATTGGTTTGTGTTGAAATAAATGACGAGGATTGCAATTAATAGGGTTCAAATGAATTTGGTGGTTGATCTGTACAGGATAAGCTTTGCGGATGAGATGATGTATCATTGCTATTAATATGCGGAATCAAAGGTGAAATGTCTGCTGAAACAAGTGGCAAAGAAGCTAATGCAACTGGGTTGATTTGTACATCCCTGTAGTATGGGTCGTTTGCCATTTTGAATTGAAGGGCAGCAAGAACATGTGTTCGACTAACAAACAGTTCATATGGTTTGTTTGTAGAATTGCATTTCCGAACAACGAGTATGTCAAGTTCTGATACTAATTGCGGTAGGTATGTCGCAATGTTGGAAATGTCTTAGGGGAAGCAAATAGTATGACCATAGTATTTATATTGACCACCACGAGCATGTGTGACTTGCAATATGGGGTTAGCACGGCTAATGAGCATCTCTTCAACCTATGTAAGTACTGCAAGGATAGGTGGTTGCTTGCCTGAATCCATATTTTTATCCGATGAAAAGCGATGCCCTTTTTCATTCTAGAATACAACGTGAACAAGTGTATTCCTCATGGAACTTTTTTGTTACAATGCCAGGGTAACATTCTTTGCAAATCGAGCAGACATGCATATGAGCTAGTTGGTCCATTTTTTTACGAAATCGTTGATGTGCATCAATGAGGTGGTTGTTCGATGGATTTGGTATAGGAGATGGAAGTGAAGCTAAGTCGACAGGTTCTACAAGAGAATTTGAAGAAGACATATCCACACGCATACGAGTATCCCTGTAAAGATGATGTTGTTTCTTGTTGTTTTTATCTTTGTTTTGTGCATATAAAACTCTTCTTTGTGCATTGGCTTGTTCCTTGTCATGAATTGGCATAATTCCTACAAGATAATTGTAACCTTGTTAAACACCTAGAAGCTTTGAGTGTTGGCAGGGACACATTTTGTACATGTATTAACTGGAAACTATGTGGAGATAAAGCAGAAGATAAAAAGACAAATGTTAATTCATTGCATACGGGGAAGTAAGAATGTAGCTTAAAATAATATAACTGGAGTAAATTTTGTTTTTCAAGTTGTAATTTGATAATTGTAAGAAAACGGAATTTTAGAAGAACAAAGTGTAGCGTGAGAAAGTATAAATGAAAAAAAAAAAGTTACTGTAATTATTGTTATGTACAGGGTAATCAAAAGTTGTGCCCAGAAACAAGAGAACAAAGTTGTGCATTTTATAAAAAACATGATAGTTAAATAGTAATGTATTTAAAAACTACCATATAGGTTTTTTCATCAATTTGCATAAGAAATGGTGGGTGATAGCCTGTACATTGGAAGTATGAAACTGCAAGAAAGTGGCACTACAAGAGAGTAAAAAAAATACCCTGCTATGTTGAACAATGAAACAACGAGTTAAAATTGAGAATTGAAAGCATTCATTATAAACAATGAAGAATGGTTAAGTACCAACTTGAAAAAACATATATATTTATGTGTCCATCTGAAATTGTTGTTTATGTGTTTTCAACCATGATAATTACAACTTTTAGGGGTGCAACTCTGCAGAAGGTCTCTGTTTTAATTGATAGAGTAAGAAGTAATTTTTTGTTGTAGATCCTCTGCATTATTTCATCAAGTGATGTTGTTTCAGTTGAGAGAAGACACAGATCTTTTGCAAAAATTCCCATGAGTTGGTTTGCAGCATCATCAAATGCTATTCCATCAACAAAAAGAGGGCATGCAAGGAAATAAAAGTCATCCATGTTAACATTTGTGATGGTTGCTATAAGAGAGTACCAAACAACTTTTTCAGATGATTGAAGAGTTTGCAGGTCCTTGATGGTAGTGACTTTACGAGAACCAGAGTGAGAGGCATTGAACTTTTGGCTCAACAATGGTGATGCTGAACGAAATCCATTTTCATGAAACCAGTTTTAGAGAATTGAAGTTTGTTCAATATCTGGGTTTATAAAAACAATAGTGTTGGAAATAGTTCCAACAGCTTTTCCATTAAATTCTGTAACGCGGCCACCTTTGATTGCTACAGTTGGAGGTGTAGGTAAACCACGGAGGTTGGCAAGTTCGACTCCTTCAATTTGGTAATGGTCACCCCAAAGTGTTATGTCAATACTATTTCCTAACATGTCACGGAGTCCAATAGTGTGCCTAACAGTCTCAACGCCATCTCATTTTTGTATTGTGGATGTTGGAGAAACTGAAATTACAAGGCCAACAAGGTCCACCATGGAATTGACAGGTATAGTTTGTATCTCATGAATAGTTTTAAAGTTAAAGAAAAAAAAAGGTATTGAGGGGTATTCATTTAAGCATGGCTGGATGGTTAAGGAGGAACCTAGGAAAATTTCATTATGGCTTTTCAAATGGTTGAAAATTGGATTGGATACTTTCACTGTGCCATTTGATACTAT
>LPNX011074088.1:404884-474702 GCA_001517045.1 Pseudotsuga menziesii | reverse complement strand
TATATATATATATATATGTATTTCATCATGTGAAGCATTAACAATGTCAAATCCAAATATTTTTCCAGACCCTCGTTGGTTTCCATATTCATGTAGCTTTGTCTTGGTAATAACTCGACCTTGAATGTTCCATACTTTGCTAGAACGGGTTAGTGATGTGAATGGAATAGTTGATGCAACCAAGGTAGGGTTATCATCTACTGATATAGGATTCACTGGAACAGAGGAACAACTCTGCGAGGGAGAAGGTACAGGTAAGTGGTAAGGTGCAGGATCTCCAATAATCGCTGCATCCACTGTGACAACTTCGAGTGGAAGCAATACGATAATCCTGTGAGAAGAAGTATGTTAGAGTTGAATAGGATATAAAAACATTGGATGCATGAACAATGTGAAAATGATTAAGTGGACAAAGACAAAATGGAAATTAAACATACATTACACTATGTACAATGTTCGATGTACACTTGGTAAGTTTGATTATAGATCCTTCTTTGAGTTGTCCAGTTTCTACAAGACTACTATATATAGTTGGAAGTAATATCTCATGCTTGTGAAGCCCGTCTGAGATAGAAATTCAGAACCGAATAGATGATGAGTTCAGTGAGTTCACTTGGTTTAACGAGGAGACTTGTACCAGCGGGCAAATGTTGACAACACCATGCAGCAAGAGTGATATAGAATCTTCAGTTAGCATACTCTCCATAGTGTGACAGTTTTTTTTTCCTGTGAAATGAAAAAGGGAAAGAACAAAAAAAAATTCGCAATGTCACATATTCATGTGATCCATGTGATCCAATGACAAAAAATACTTGCAGATATCACACACCTTTTTTTTTCCTTGGTTGAACTTACACCAAGGGGGAATATTGAAATTTGGGGTGTACGAAGATGTATGTTTTTTTATTTCTACCTATGAGCATGAGACAACCACCGTGGAGATTGATTCTATGGCAATTGTTCAAAATTTGCAATAAACATTAATAGATTAATTTGTGTCATATTTCAATTTTTCACTAAAAATATTGTAATTCTTAAATAACTTTGAAACTAACAGGAGCACTATCAGCAGTATTTTTTTTCAAACTTTCTGAGAAAATATGTACTTTCACTATAAATATTGTAATTCTTAATTGTATTCATTTAGTCTTCTTCATACAGTATGTACGGGATTACTAAATAATATTTCATTCACCACCCTCATCTCGCAGCCCGCATCTTGCAATTGCAGGGCAGGATGCGGGGTGAGGGTTACGGGGTACAGGATTACTAAATAATATTTCATTCACCACCCTCATCCCGTAGCCCACATCCTGCAATTGCACGGCAGAATGCGGGTTACGGGGTATGGGATTACTAAATAGTATTTCATTCACCACCCTCGTCCCGCAACCCGCATTCCGTAATTGCGGGGCGTGGGGTCCGGGATTACAAAATAGCAGGATGCGCGAACACAAAAATGCGATATGCGCGATTACAAAATAGAGAAGTTTTAATTTCCCTTTCAGCAACGTGCAATCCCGCAAAATGCAGGTTGCAGGTTGCGGAAACACATAATAAAAATCCTAAATCAAACCACAAGACAAAAAGCCGAAAATTGAATATTGTTTTTGTGAAAGAAATTTATACGAAAATCAATCGTCGGTGACAGCGCAAGGATTCAAAAGTTTTGAACGTGCTTGTAAAACTCTAGTCTACTATTTAGTCCAGTTTAGCCCAGTCTACGTTTGCAAAATAGTGTAATATAACTATGGACTAGTGGTATTCTCTACTCTTCCATCGGTAATATAACTGTTTACAGGACCGCTGGTGTCTTGTAAATTTAAGGAAAACTGTAAACTGTAAATGAAGCGCACCAAAATCAATATGTGGTTACCTTCAGGTGTGTTTATATGCAATAAAGCAAAGGCGTTTTCCGTTTGCAGCTTCAGAGTTCCTTTCAAGCAAAAATGTACCGAATTCTATATTGCCGAGAAAAAAAAAATGAGGCAATACATAAACAACTAATAATCAGACAAAGCAAGAATAACAACAAAACAAAGCAAGGGTGTTTGACCATCTCATGGAACACCCTTGCTTTATTTGGTTGAACTAAAACAAAGCAAGGATTGTGTCATTCTCTTTCAGTCAAAGCAGCAATAATAGCAAAACAAAGCAAGGGTGTTGGATCATCTCGTAATTAGACTAAATGAATATTCAGAAAATTTCAGCAGACTAAAGAAATATTTTCAAATTTAAAGAAACTGCAAAGTGCAAAAGAAAATACATTAATAACTAATAATCAGACAAAGCAATAATAACAAGAAAACAAAGCAGGGGTGTTTGACCATCTTATAATCAAACTAAATGAATATTCAAAAAATTTAGGCAGACTAAAGGAATACCTGCAAATTTAAAGAAACTACAAACTATGAAGTGTAAATGAAGCGCACCAAAATCAATATGTGGTTACTTGAAGGTCTGTTTATATGCGCAAAGCAAAGGCGATGCTTTATTTAACATGCATAAGCTGGCAAATGTGGCAAATGCAGTATTGTAACATGCTTTTCAAGATCGCCATAAGCTGAGCAAAGATGAAGATATTGACCCATGTCTAGATCATATGACAAGCTTTCTTGCATTAATTGAGCAACAATGCATTGATGAAACATTAATGCTAGTGGATAAAGGGACATGGGCAAGCTGTATTGAATTTAATGAAGCACTAGTAAAACAGAAGCTCGACCAAATTGTGAGCGTAAGGACAGAAAACTCGTCCAGAATAGCGTCTGCTAAACCCAAAAAAAATGGTGAAGCGAAACTCCGCAATATTGTCAAGAATGAGTTTCCCGAATCGAGATAAATGAATCACGGGCAAGGACAGTAAAACCCTGTAAAAAAAATTCGCCCAGACCGGTGGTTTAGGACAACAGATGGAAGAGTAGAGAATACATGCAAACCATCTGTCAGGAAAACACAGTAAACGACAACTGCAAAGAACGACCCACAACTGGCAACCAATCCATCAATCCATTCACTTGCAGGAACGACTGTAACACATAGGACATTAGTGTCTACGGGGCAAAAGTTCACCTATCGAGATGGCAGAATCGGGGACCCAAATAAAATGCATTAGCTAAACACCAACTCTAAAGAACGACCTGCAACTGCCAATCAATCCATCAATCCATTCACGTGTAGCAACGACCGTAACACAAAGGACACCAGCGGTCTACGGGACAGAAGTTCGCGAATCGAGATTGCAAAATCAGGACCCAACTAAAACGAAGAAGAAAAAAATTCCCATTGTTCAACACAACACTTGTCCACGATCCATTGGCTAATCCGACGCGACACCTGTCAAAGTGTGAATGGCCAGGGAGACAAGGAATCTTCTGAGACTACGTCTCCATAGGGAAAACGCCTTCAGTGTAAATATTAACAAAAGAAATTAAATTTTTAAAGTTTTTTACATTTAGTAAAATTTACCTATCCTCTTGTCAAATGTAAAGATTTTATTGTTCAATAAAATATGTAGATCAATATATTATTATCACAATTATTAACTGTAAATATAATACATTATTTTTTGGTAGATTTGTTATTGAATCAAATAAAATATTCGGATCAATATACTAATAAGAAAAGTACTATCTTTATATAATATTTTACTATTAACCAAATACAATAAGTAAATCAATAATATTGGTAATTAGAAATTTAATGTCCTGTTGTCAAAATTATATGACGTTTTAATTTTAGTATTTGACATTTAAATTTTACTCGTGAAAAACCCTTAAATATATTACTTGTTTCTAGATATTACTCTTTTGTATATCACTAAATTTAAGTGTTAACTCATAATACATTATGATAATGATGGTTGAGATTAAATTACTAAATTTTTATATTTAAAATATTAAAGATAAAGTTTTATAGTTTTGATGGGTTAAATTTGAAATTAAGATTTAATATGAATACATGCAAACATCATCAATAAAGAAAATATTTTTGATTTCTATTGTCTTATTATTTTAATAATAATTGTTTTTAGTTTAAAATTCAAAACAAATCATTTTTATTTTAACAATATCAATTTTATATTTTAATAAATAAAAATTTAAAAATATTTTTTTATGGTAAGAATGAACTCTTATGAGCTCCATAGTGAAACAGGTCCTTGGGCACTTCCTAAAACACCATGGGTGGAAAGGATCTGCCATCTCTCTGGGAATATGAACATTGAGGATGAAAATTGCTTCCTCTTAGAGTGCCAGTACACCCACATTAGATCTCAGTTTCATAATATTTGTTGCAATACCTATCTTCCTAGCCTTTTAACTTGTCAAAATTATAGTGAGTTCGGGATGCTTCGCTCCAACTTGCTCTTTGAGCATATAAATACAATTTTAAAACAAACTAAATAATTAGTTTCTTTAGGTCCAATAGACCAAAGTTTGGTCTCAGGGGAGGTCAACCATCATCATCATCATTATTAATAATATCAAAATTCAAACAAACCTATAAAGTCACTTATTTTTAATTTTATGTATAATAACCTAATTATAACAAACTAAATAATTAGTTTCTTTAGGTCCGATTGACCAAAGTTTGGTCTTAGGGGAGGTTAGCCACCACCACCATCATCATCATCATTAATAATATCAAAATTCAAACAAACCTATAAGCTCACTTATTTTTAATTATATATATAATAACTTAATTATTTTAAACTACGATATCTTTTAACTCTAAAATGCTATAATAATTGTTTTATAACTAGTAATTGCTTCTTTAAGGTGCAATAAAACATCGAAACTAAAAAAAAAAAATGGGAAGAAAAGTAAATGTGATGAAGTGGGAAAGAAAGTAGTATTTGATTTTGCCAATTATTATTAGGATAGATCAAAATCCAAACCATGATAATCTTCTACACAATATCATGCAACCTTATGTCTCTTTGTTGATGCAATCAATATACATTTTAAATAGCCAAATTCCACATTTATATATATCTTAAACCTTCTAAAGAAGTGTCTAATATGTCAACAAACTGTTTTTGGCTCAACTTTCATTATGAACACAACTACCTCGTCAAAAGAGATGTCTATCTACTATATATATATAAATCATAACCATATAAATTATTATTATCTTAATGGAGATAGAATAACACATCATATGGAATGATTACATTGGGCTTAAGCAGGACAAGCCTCTCTGAAAACTATGCATACATAACATCTATGATAAGTTTTTTACCAACAAGATTGCCATTAAAATTTATAACATATATAGAGAAGGCGCTTCTCATTAACAATTACCAAATAAGTATTTCACAAAAGCAATATAATTAAAACAATATATTCCAACTTTAACACGGGTTTTCACCATCACCACCACCAAATTTGATTTAACCTAGAATTTAAAACATAAACAAAATTTTAAAAATATAATTGTGATAATGTTAATTCTAAAATTCAAAAACCAAAATTCATTTTTTTTTATGACATTTTCCTCGAGTCTCATGTATCATTTTTTTAATGTTATGATGATTTTCTTGCATCTTGAAAGTGCACCTCGTTTGCGAGAATTGAGAATCATATTTGTAACCCAACGTCATCGAGGGGCTAAGCTGGTAGCACTTGATATTCATAATGAGCACCATTGCTTCCTTGGGATTCCCCTATGTTCACCTCACATGGGCCATGTTCATCGTCACTACGTCCACAACTCAAAACATAATGGTTGAAGCTTCTATGATTCGTTGAATTTGAGAGACATGGTGGTCGTAATGGCCATCAACAATCTAGATTTTCTTGACCTTATACTCATGGATGTGTTTAAGCAAGTGGTCACGGTGTTAGGAGTGTCAGGTTTGATGGTGATATCAATAAGAACAACTATATATGTCAATAGTGTCCACATAGTGTTATGGCTACAATGATGAGAATGGATTCTTCAAAGAAGTGATCTTTGATATCATGGTTTGGGTCCAAGGGCTCTACACCATTCCTATTTCTTTCAAAGGTATTGTCATGGTCATGGGAATGAGTTTGGGCAATGGTTCAAAGGCTCAATATGTCTTATCCATTGACCTTAAACATAAAGTTTATCTTCTTGACCTACTTTATTACGATATTGGATTGGTCTGCTGGTTAACATGTTTTTTTTTGTTTCTACTCTTTAAGGAATACACACTTAATTACTCATTACCAATTGCTCTAACGCTCATGGATTGTTTTTGATTTCATACTTAAAAGATCTATTCTTTTGTTTATATACATGTGTATGTATGTATAGATTTGTTTATTATTGTGTTAGTATAATTAATGTTTTAAGATAAAATCACATGATTTGATGAGGTAAATAATTGAATCAATAGAGCCTGCTCTTTTCTAACAACATTTCCTCTAAACCTCTTTTTCTTGTATAATGTTTTGTTTGAAGATGTAAAATTTTGAAGGGATCTATAATACATGAACAAAATCAAAGCCAAAATACACCTTAAAAATAAATTTTTTTAATCTAATTTTATTTCCAAATTAAAGAAAATATTTTAGGCTAGAAATGGAATATTACATGATGATATTAATATTTCTAGGCTAGATATTAAGGCTATTTTTTATTGCCACTTATTTTTTCTTCATATGTTTGATATGCATTAATGATAGCGGAAGAAAGTCAGCCCTTTGTAAACTAGTCATTCAATTGAAGGATTCAAGCTTCCTTTTATCGAATGATGCTCAATTAGAGGTCATTGCATCAAATCCTAAAAGAGGCAATGAAACCTTAGTTTGTATGTTGTACTCGCCAATGAAAATTTATGTGTATCTTTTTGACACAAGTATCAAAGTATCACGATCTTATAGATGGAAGTTTGTCATTTGTGTTATTTTTATTATTATTAAAAGTCACATGGCATAGTTTAAACTTTATATGCTTTGGATTGTTTTTGGTTATGATCACTAGAATTTGGTTATATAATTTTAGTTAATTTGTAATTTTTATTTCTTAAATTACATTATAAATTCATAACTCGATTCAACCTCTAAAATATGCCTATTGCATCGAATTTTGCAATCTCTATTGATATTTGCAATTCCAACAATTTTTTTTAATATTTAAAAAGAATTTGAATTTGGACAAAAATAAATAAAAAAAATCTTACTACAAACCACACTATTTATGACTGATCAATGGTGCATAATATAGAGTGCAAACAAAACTAAAGCACATGGATAATAACATGGACTCCAATGTGACTCATAGATGTTGAGAAGAGAAAGAACTACATGGACACAATTGGAAATATTAGAGGTATGCCTATTTTGTTTGGTCTTTGAATATTCTATCCACAAAATTAAACAACGTTTTTATCTCTATATTAAAAATTCATTCACTCATATGGTAATTAAGTATGATGACAATGGTAAATAGTTGGGCTTGTGTTTGGGGGATTACTGTGGCATTATAGTTGATATCTTTTTTGTTTAAGACTTCTAGAATTCAATGTGATTGGAAATCATTAATGTTTGAAAATGTAAAAAGAGTGATAAAATGAATATATAACAAATCTCGAAAATTTAGTGCTTTATTCAATTTTTTAAAAGGACTTTCTATATTGTTGTTGAGAATATATGGACATCACCCATGTTAGATGTCAGAGGGGTTTACATTAGAAGTGACATTATCAATCATATAGGATCCTACCATTATTTCTTGGTGGAATGAAATACTTGAGCTTGTCGTTTCCTAAAGTTATTTAACAACATTTCCATTGTGTTGAGTAAGTTTAATTCAAGTGTTTATGGTACACATTTATGGAATATGTTTTTTACAACTATAAAACCATCCCTTGAAATTTTTTCCCAAGAAAGTGAGAGCACTGAAACACCTAACTCATTGTTTACTTGTTTTATGGAAATGAGCAATCATTTAACTCTTGCTTCATTTCTCAAGCCAGAGAAATCACTTGTCCCCAACATTCTGTCAATCATATCTATTAAAAGTGCTTTAGAAGCCATGGTTTTAGCAATTTTGAGTTTCATTGAGAATCTTCTAAATTTGGAGCATGGAAATCTTGAAGAACAAGATCATATTCTACTGTATGGAATTGTTTTAATGCATCTTTGTATGCTCTACACAAGCAAGTCGAATTTGATTCATCTTCATTGGGAGCATAAGAGGCAAATCATTACGGGACCTATGAAGCTTGAGCTAATTTCTTTCTAAATTATTGAGAGAATATGAAACACATTCAAAAGTAGTGAATTGATTTGTTGATTGCATGTTACTATTCCTTTATGAGCAACAAGTCATAAAGCAACACGCATTTCATTGAATCACTCTCTTTGTTGGGTGATAGAAGTGCTATGGAAATTCTAACAATGTTCAGTTTGTTGATAACTTCATCTATGTTTAATATTCAAGTGCATGTTTGTGATAACTTGAAAGAGATTTTTTAAGTTGACCCTCAACCTATCGACGTATTATTGCACCCTTTTGGGGCAATTACTAGTTTTATTAATACATGATGAAGTTGCTACACATAGAAATACTAAATTTGTTAAATAAACACTCCCAATGACTATGAGTTTGTTTTTACACCTTTTCCTTCCAAATAAAAGGAAGGAAGGAAGGAAATATTTTAATGTCCGCGAGGCTAAGAATAGCCTATGGGACAGACCAACTCACACGTTGTTTTCTGTAATTCGATCCTTTGTCTGTTCAACTTGATGATGAGCGCCCCCAGTTTTTCCACAGTCCCCTTGTTAAATAAATCATCCCAAGATTTATCCGCCAAGACATTTGTGTATCTGTTCCTATTGTCCTTAAAGGCTTCACACTCTAAAATGAAGTGTTTTTCTGTCTCCACTTTACCAGCGGTGCAAAAAATACACACTCTTTTTGCCCAAGCTTCTTTTGGCCTTTTCCAGCGCCCTGTCTCACAACGAAGTTGATGGGAATTAGTTCTTAATTGAGCAACGAGAATTTTGCCTTTCCAAGGTATATTGGCCCCTATGTACGACTTTTGATGTTGATCGTAAGTAGGGTTAAACTCTTCAATATAATACCTTCTCTTTCTCCTTGGCTCTTTATCCCAAGTTCGCTTGTAAAACTTGCCAAAAGCCTAGCTTATGATCCCATTCATCCAAGGATTTATATCCATGAGTGTAACGACTCGGTGGTAAAGCCGTGACATACTATCTTTGAGTACTTGCCAAAAGAATTAATTGTAACAAATATAACTCGTTGGAAACGACAGTAATTCTCTATACAAATTCATAAACCCTACAAAACCTAACAACGAGCACCGCCGGGCAGGGAAGCCTTACGACGATTACCTATATTGTGTGTATCTACACTATTTACTGCAAGTATCTTCCCACCCATCGAGATTGAAGTTGTTCTCAAACACTACTTTACACGATCGTTTTGGCTGTTCTTTTCTTCAACATACTAAACGACTTCAGCACACTTTACATATATTACCGATATCCAGTGAAATTGCATAACAGGCAAAAATGGGATTGTTTGAGCCTTTCAGAGCACTGGGATACATCACTGATGGCGTTCCATTCGCTGTTCAAAGGCGCGGGATGGAGACTTTTGTTACCCTCAGTGTGGGGAAAGCTTGGCAAATTTATAATGTGAGTACTGTTCATCGTACCGGTTTCTGGATGTCTTTTATGTTTTATAGCTTTGTATTTCGTGTATATATGTTTTGCAACAGTGAGCAAGGTTTGTTTTAGGGCATGCATGATAGTAGCAAAACCTGTAGTTGTATGGGGTTTGGAAAATAGCTGCTGATTTATTACCTACTTTTGTTTTGCAGTGTGCCAAGCTGATTCCTGTGCTTGTAGGTAATGCAATCTCCCTATTTTGAAATTTAAATCCTCTGTTTGTTTTGGGTCTAATGCAATTGCATTCTCTGTTGCGTAGTTTTAACAGAAATTTAATGCAAGACTATATAGAGACAAAGTTGAATAAGCAACACGCGCTGTTGTTTGAATTCCCTAGTATTTGTAAGAAATGAAGCTAAAGCATAACAAACCGACTTGACACTGCTGACGTCAAAATGTTAGGCAGATTGATTACCGAAATTTCTAGCCAAGAACACTGTTACCAAGGACGAAGACTGTTAAAGGCCCTTTGAGTAGAATGAAACTCAAAATATATGCATGTGGTATCATCTGTATATCACATTTCGTTGGTGTTTAAAGTGGAAACACAGAATATAACATTGCCATCCCTGTTGGTAAAACTTTATCCTTAAGAATGTCCTGAAGCAACCAATTGGATGCAAACTACATGTACACCTAAACCATGCAATGCACAGCCATGGTGATATTTTTGATCAGCTATAAACTTAATGACATCTTTTGTGATATTTCCTAGGTCATAGCGACTGGCTACTTTGGAGAGTGGTTTATTTAACAACGGTTATTTTAGCTGGACTCTTTATTCCACTAGCAGCTCGGCTAGCTAATGGTTAAGTCTATAAATAGTCCACTGTTACAGTTTGGTTATCCCCGTAAGCTATTTCAAATTCAGCCTCTTACTACTTTGCACTACTTTGATAAGTTTGATTAGTAATAGCAAGAGTTTCTCATTGCTATTTCTATGTTTGAACTTATCCTGTGAATATATCTTGGACCCATGTCTGTTTACTACTTTGTTAAGTTCGGATCCATTCTGCTGTTAATTCTTAATTTCTGCCAAGCACAAGATTATAATCACATTCACTCTCTGTTGGTCCCTAAATGTCCAACATCAGCTACACTGTTTTTCCTTCCCGCCATATGCAAAATTCAATGGTTGGCATTGATGGATTCAGTAACTTTCATTCTTAAGCTTTTGGATCATGTCCAAAACATTTTGGATTGGAATGACAGCCAAACAATGCTCAGCTAGCCTTGTCAAAGCAAGGTTATACAGGCTCTGATGGGATTAACAGAGCAGATTTTCAGGTTTTTCTTTTACAAAAGTGAAAAACTAAAACTCGACACGTAATGAAATACACATCCATTTACCAAGTTTTACCAAAGGTTGCTTTGTGTTAACCATCATTAAAAATCCCCTTATTTACTTGTCTGCATGGGAGACTCCGGTGACTATTCCTATCATTTGAAGATACCATAAGAAAATGCGTGTTTATTTTGTTTCATTGCCCATGTTATGGTTTTAATCTTCTCACACAGAGTCAAGTTTCTTATATATTTCCCCAGAACATGGATTATTTGTATCCTCATAGTGGTTCATATCACATATTGGTTAAATGATCGATGTAACTATGTGGGGCGACCTCATAACAAGTTGACCTTGTAATAGCTTGTTATAGGGTCTCCCTTTATAGTAACAAGCAGGTATGCCTCTTACTACAGGGTTTGACAACCATAACTGTTATTACTGGCATTTCTCTGTGTAGTAGCAGGCAAGTATGCATCTCACTACAAGGTTTGGCACTTATAATTGTGGTTAGGATATACTTTTATAATGGGGTTCAACACCCTCATAACAAATTGTGCAAGTCCTCATCATAGGGATTCACCCCAAATTGTTGAGGGATGGAAGATGCATGCTGTGTGAGGTTGGGTGTGTCATCTCACACTTTGGTCTGGGATAGGTGCACTTGGGCATGTTTACTTGGTCCATCCCAAACGGGCTGGGAAATACCGTGACTTAAGTGGGATTGGAAGTAAGATAAGACTCCAAGTAATCCTTATAAACATACGGCAGAAGATTTATTGCTAAACTAAAAAATATAAAACAAGGGTCAAAAGAAGCAAAAGCCAATCTTAAACAACTAATTATCTTGTTGACTATTAAGCATGTCAAAGTCTCTTAATGTGGAGGCCCTTTTTAGTTCTTCGAATGCCTGATTTCAAAGTCTTAAATTGCTTCTTCATACTTCACAACATTGATTGAAAGGCAGACTTGCTTCTTGAAATCTGTGACAACTCCCTCAAAGTGATCCATATGAACACAGAGCAGATGATAAGTGTACAGTCAAATGTCCTCTTGATTTTTTCAATACTGATTTTAGAGTCTTAAGTTGCCTCTTCATCACATCATGACATTGATTGAAATATGAACTTGCTTTTTGAAATATTGGACGACTTCCTCAATACAGTAGAAAGTAGACAATCCATTGCTCAAAGAACAAATATAAAACAAGGGCCAAAAGAAGCAGAGCACGAGGAACAACCATGGATCAATGTGCGAAGCCAATCTCAAATGAGTAGTTGGCATGTCTAGTATTAAGTATGTCAACGTCTCTTAATGCATATTTTTTAAAATTTCAGAATATTTTTGAGGAAAGTATTCTGAATGATCATCTTATGAAGATTGATGGTAATTGAATTGGAATAACTATCCATTACCCCTAATATTTATGTTGATCCCCTACACACTGAAGTTTTGATCCACCTTTGTTTATAGCAAGTTCTAGATGTCTTAGTAAGGCGCATGCATTTGCTAGATAGTATTTTATTGAAACAGTTGCTTTTTATTACATCATCCAAAAAAGCCTTGTATCCGAAGGCAAAAATTACATACTTCAGAAGGTTTTTTATTTTCAAGTTGTACATCAGTCCTAGAGTTTGATGGGGATGATCTAGATTTAGATTCTTCTTCTTACTAGTAGAGTTCTTTTCTCTTCCATGCATAAAGAAGTGTTGCCTTACAAATTGATTACGTAAGAATAAACAAAAATGGAGCATAGAGACTTATGAGGAGTTTTTGAACCAATCTTTCTAGCTATTGAAAGACACAACAAAAGTGGGTTGAGATCCCAAGGCCTTGTTTCTCTTAGTTTCCAATTCTTTGAATTCCTGTTTGGTTCTTCCTCTCAATGTTGAAAAAGTCGACAAGGGTCCCGAATACAACTTCTTGGCAACATCGGTGAAAAAATTGGGAAAAATCGACAAACATTAAAAAATACAAAATACATTCATTTTTTTCAGAATTTTAAACATTTAAAGCAACAATAACATCAGATAAACACATTGGAACATAAATATGGAGAAAGATTGATATATATCATCATGATGTAATCATGCCAAATGTAAAATGATACATCAAAGTCGATACTGTATCATGAAACATCATAGTTGTCCAATCAATGACTCAAAAGTGGATAACCAATAAAACATGACATCACATATATAAATGTATTCGAGGAAAACTAGCATATAGCTATCTAATATCAATGCTCTCTTCATGAGTTTTCCATTCATACTTCATATTTTTCCCTACTCCAATGATTAGGTTTATATAAGGTTTTCCTAAATGCTTTTTATTTGTCCTTCCATCTTATGACCTAAACCTAATTTTTGAAAGGTATATTTTATTGATTTGGTTGTTAGCAATTAAACGTATTACTTCTTTTGTAATGGTGATAAATCATAGGTGTATTTTTCACTCCCAAATTGAATTTCTGACATGAGCCTCACATTTAGCCCTAACTCATCTAACACTTGAAACATTGCTCTTTTTTTCCTACAATGTGTTAGATGATCACTCAAAATATGTTTTCTCAAAAAATTCCCTAATAGTGAAAAAAGTAATTCAATTACTATTGTGATCTTTGATAAACAGATACATATTTTGTATAGATTATCCTTGCATGGTTTGATGTTCAAATACAACAAAGTTTTGAAATATTTATACGGTAGAGGAAAGGTGTTAGTATACGACAAAATGGCTAAAATGACAAACGTTTGGAAAATTAGCCATTTTAGCCATTTTAGCAAAAATGGAGATTTTTTGAAAAAGTTCGGAAAAGTCGGGATTTTTTGGAAAAAGTCGGGAGTTTTTAGAAAAAGTTGGGACTTGCCATTTTTAGCCTCTGGGACTCCAAAAAATCGCGATTTTTTCTAGCCGATTTTTTGGCTATGGGAAAAAATCGCAACTTTTTGAAAAGTCGGCGATTTTTCGGAGAGTTTTTCAACACTGCTTCCTCTTGTAAGGGGGCATAAAGTAGATTGGGACAATGAGTTTTTTCCTCACTGACTCCTTTTAGACAAGGGGGACAACCTAAAGGTAACAAAGAATAATCCTAAGGCTTTATCTACGATTCCTTAATGTCTTCATTTTTTTTGACTAGGAGAATCGGCAACGGGGACGGGGCTGGTACTCGCGTGACACAGGGTCCAGGGATCCAATCCCGCTACCACTATACCCCTAGGTGCATCCACAGGGCCTGAACCATGGTGCACAGCTAAGTTTGGGGGGGATTTGAATACGAGACCTAACATTTACAACCATTTACAACATTTCAACTTTACCACTTGCTCTACCCCCCCACGAGCATCTTCTTGGAAATCATCTTAATGTTCTTTTTTCTGGTTGTGGCTCCCAAGAGGCTTTCTTGTGTGCCATTAAAAGATTACATCACTGGAGATTTTCTCGGGGGTGAATGGTGAGGCTGTTCTAGGGATCTTCATACTTGATCTATTGTACCTCCTTGCCCTCTGCTTTCTTATGCTGCTCCATTTCCTTTTAAACTTGATTATCCTCATTCTCCTTTGCGTTGGAACTTGGTAGAGGGTTCAGGCTTTGCCTCTTTTTTGTGAGATCCCTTTGATTGAAAGATTTCAGGCATCTTCTCTCGATGCTCCTCTTCTGGTTTCAACTCCAGTACTGTGAAGCTATTCTTACTACTTGGATCAAAATTCTTGCTTTTTCTAAAATGAGTCTGGTGGCAATGAAGCTATCCTTTTAGCTTTGGGACTTTTTGGAATCCTTCTTCATTTTCCTCAGGTTGGGGAAGAATCATGTTCGAGCAATATTTGGCAAAATGTCCATGCTTATGACAACCACTGGCCTTAAAGGGAAGCCATTCATAGTCCAACGCCTGCACATGGATCTAGTTATCTATCTGCAAGTTGATTTCCTGCAGGAGGCTATAGCTGTAAGATCTGTGTCCATGTATGTTTGAGCGTATGTTTGAGCACAGTAAAACATGTCAAGTTTTGGAATAGAATTGTCAATAAATTTCCCCAACTTTTCCCTGATTGCTTCAAGGGTCTCTCCATCTCAAAGAATTAAAGAAAATGGAAGAAGTTATTGCCATATGATCTAACACTGTAAATATTCAAGAGGTTAACAAGGGACCACATGGAGTCCAACAAGACGTCCCTCTTGAGTCTTACCTTCCTTGGTGAGAGGGAGTGTTGATTTTATGTACCTTGGAGGTGTTCCTCTAATGACTTTGTGCCTAAGTCATTAAATGGGGAAAAGTGACATGGCTCTTACCATTAATTTCATATGTTTTGAAGTTAAGTTCAATTTATGAGTTTTAAAGTGACTTTTTAATTATTTAATGAGAAGTGTGAAATTATTTTTTATGGTGAGAAAAAGTGATTTTCTCTCATCCATTGATTTGACATCTCAAGATTCAATCTGGGCCCTTGGATATTGTGATGGTTCACATACCCTCGTTGAATGAACAAAAAGGCTGGCTAAAGCAAAGAGGCACATTATTCCATGAGCATTTGGAGAGGTCAGTTTCCTGAGAAGAGAAGGAGAACGCAGAGAGGGAGAAGGTGATTGGCACGATTCCCAAGGCACTTGAACAGCAGTAAACATAGCACGAATTTCAAGGTGGATGGAACGATTTTCTATGCAAAGTGAATGGGCATGGATTCCAAGGATGCTAGCACAGAATTTAAGGAGAGGTATTCAGCATTACAGAGGGCCGTACTGTTTAATTTCTGAGCAGTCCGTATTGTTGAGTAAACTGTACAGCTGTATGCATTTTGAGGCAAGGAGGCACTGAAATCAAGGGCAAAAATTTACAGAACAGAGGCACGAATTTCCTGACTGATATTTGCATGGAGCTTGAGGCAAACAGTCAACTGTACAGCACAGAAATTGAGGAGGCTGTACCGTACTTGCACAGGAGTTCTGGCACATTTTCTGAGGCGTTGAAGCAGTGTTTTCAAGACTGAACAGTGGCATGGTTTATGAGATAAGTTTGTCATTAATGCTATAAAGGACACTGCTGTACATTTATATTATCATAAATAAAAAATACTCTCTCACAGGTTTTTTCCTTACGTGGTTTTTCCTGGGGCATTTGCCCAAAAATCTCAGAGTCTGATTTTTTTTAACTGTGTGTGGCCATTTAAATTCTGCTCAGAAGTTTGCAATTTCCTTATGTGTTAAAATTTATGAATTTGTTTATGAGTTAATTCATTTTCAGCAGTCAATGATGAATGGGTTTGGGCATTAAACTATGACATTCAGTGAAAGTTGAAACCAGGTTGGGGAAGATAACTTTTACACTAAGTAAATCAAGGTGTCTCACAAGAAGAAGCCATGAAAGGTGGTTAGCTTGTGGAGGAAAGAATCCTAGGTAGTTAACTTGTAGAGAAAGGCATGCAAGGTGTTGTCAACGACCAAAGGGGTCATCTAGGATCCACAAAGGTTATATGAGTTGTTGGTTTGTTCCTCTGAATATGTTCTTCAGACATCATTTCCTTTGTTTGGCATCATTGCCTATTTTTAGGGGTTTTTAAAGTCTAGGGTTTTCTAGGGTTAGACTAGTGGTTAGACAAGAGTGAGGGCACCTTCAACTAGATATAGATTCCTCTCTCCTAGTGCGCCCCTCCCTTCTTACATACTGCATCCCACCTAGAGAGAAAATATCAGATCTACTCAAGATTGGTTGATGCATGTTGGTGAAGTTTTAATATGTCTATCTCCTGACTAGTGCAACTCTCTTAGAACAGTCAGTTTGTCAATCTAGAAGAGTCAATAATGAGGTTTAGCATCTTTATATGGTTGTTTGTATCTCTGCACCATGTGGATGCTTGAGAGAAGTATTGTGAGAGTTAGAGTTTGCACTCATTGGAAGGATCTCAAGCAAGGAAAGTGCCCACCTACCTAGAAGCACTTCTCTGTTGTATTTGGCACTGCAGTCATTCTTTTCAAGTTAATTTGAATTTTCATGAGTGTTGCTGCTGCAAATCTATTTGCTGTTTTGTGATCTCAGCAGGGAAAATTCTCAGATCTACTGCTTAATACTTGCTGGATTGATCTCAAACTCAGATATACTGTGTCACTTAAACTGATCTATCATTCTACAACTTTTGTTTACAAAAAGGAGTTTTGAATGGTGTTTCGTAATTTTTTCATTATCAGATTGAGTTCTTAGATTCAAGGAATTAGATATGCATATCCATGAATTAAATTTAACATGGTATTGGTGTTGGTTTCTTGAAATCTTCCTTCCAACGAATGGAGAAAGAAGTTACATGTGAGAGGGAGTTGATGTTAAGGAGGATTTTAGGGGCCATGTGGTCATTAAGTTCCCGTAAGAGGGACGCTCCATGCTTGTGAGAGGCCTGAATAACTCGTGAAAGGTAGATTTGTTGCAGAAGCATGTGAATGGTTACTGCTTTGATGCTTTGTTTATGTTGTGATCCAAGGGGATGCAAGTATGGGTAGCAGCAATGTGACAAGGCTTAGGGAGTGCGACCGACTAGAGGGGGCTTCTAATTTATCCAATTGGAAGTTCAGGATGCAAAATTGCAAATGCTCATGGAAGAGCTTGATTTACTGGACATTGTCAAGGGTACAATAACTTCATTAACTAATCATCAACAATTGCTTCAATATAAGGATTGCTAAGGCTAAGAGGATAATTTTGGACTCCTTGAAGGATCTCATAATTCCTCACATAGTAGGAAAATCATCAAAGCAGATGTTTAGATTGCATATAGTTAATCTTTTAGGAATTAACCCATGGACTAGGAATGAAAGTATGCCGTACGGAATGGTTGTTGATTGTGCTTTGTTAGAGCATCACCATTTATAGGGAGATGCTTTTGAAGAACAAGTTTTCCCAAGTATGCATGAGTGATTCAAACACAATGACAAGTATCCTCATAAATCAACCCTTTGTCATTGGTATGAAGATAAAGATGAGGAACTAGTACCTATTGCACTAAATGGATTTTCCCTTGTATGGGAAGCCTTTGTTCAAGGTGTTTGTTGTTGGGCAATCCTTCCAGCTTATGAGAAGTTTTGGGACATATTTGTGGAATAAGAAACAAGGGGGGAATTAGTTGAATCCCAAAAAGAAAGGCCCAAGACCTTTCCCTCATAGAGAAGATGTAGAAAGGTGGGAAGAAAAAGAAATATCGAAAGTTAAGGAGGCAGGCTTTTTGACTTTGGAGGTAAGTAGAAGAGTCAAGTAAGTTGTTTAGTGTCACAATAAATGACATTATGCTAATGAATGCTTTGAGAAAGGAATATCTAGAAGGTAAAGGTAAGCAACCACATAAATACTATGTAGCGAATGCATATACTTTAGTTGAAGTGGATGGGTTGACGTCCATGCTAGAATCTGCCTTTTCCTTGATTTTATTCCTCGATCCAAAATGGGTCTAGGTATTGCACCTTGTTTCACTCCAAATAGTGGGTCAAGTCCTCATGTAGAAGTCACCAATTTTACAAGTTTAATGGCCTTAAAACATTATTCAAGACCTTTGCAAAAAACCCTTTTTCCATGCCTTAGCAAAAGTCTTAATGTAAACCTTTGAAAGGCAGACGCTTAGGCATTGGAGTAGAGGTGTTACCTTTGCACTTCACTTAAGGCATAGAATGAAAAATATACAAGGCATAAAGGCATGTGGAATAAAGGGCTATATAGAGTGAAGGAAGGGGTTAAGCCACTGTTGGAGTGTAGCGAATGAGTTACATTGTCATTGCGAAGCCACCAATGTGTAGAGATTTAATGCTATGTGGAGCCTTTGGGAACATACAAGTAGGAGATGTTGACGTAGTCCACACTTCGCATCAAGCCAAGACTAAGGTGACAAGGAAAAAGGCCAAGGCTAAGGGCAAGAGAAGGCACATTGAGTTGGAGATGACTTCACACTTCATAAGGCACTTGAAGGACTACCACGTCAAGACCTATGTGCTTTGTACCCTGCACTAAAGGAGAGGCTTGCAGTACCAACAAATCAAACACTACCATGTGGTCAATTGGGAAAAGGATAAAAAGGCCAATTCATGCACATTTAATGATATCTTTGCCTCCACATTGTGGAGTAGAAGCAACATGTAGCAAGGCGCACTAACCATGCAGCCATTGGCAACCAATTAGACATTTGAGAAAACAAAGGAAGGCCTAAAATGTCGTTTATTGTGCCAAGGGGAACATATAATGGTTCTTGAGTCTCTTGGCCTTTTGAGGTGAAGGAAAATTGATAGTAGGAAGGTAATAATGATTTGATGATGGATGCTTTTCATAGTGATTAGACATTGTATTAAACCTTCAAGATGCACTGTTTGGAAGTTTTCTAATCCGACATTTCCGGTTGACGCTCTACCGATCCTCAGAGAATCATAATGAAGTTGCTGTATAATGGAAAAGGATGGGGTTAATAAATAGTGAGATGAAAAAACTAACCGTTGGGGATAAAAACCTAAAAATGGGGGTTAAATTTAGAAAAAACCTTAAGAGTCCTCCTTGTTTTCTTTATTTTTCTGAATTTAACCCCCATTCTCAAGGTTTTTATTTCCAACGGTTAGTTTTTTCATCTCACTATTTATTGACCCCATCTTTTTCCATTATACATCAGCTTCATTATGATTCCCTAAGGATGGGTGGAGTGTCCACTCGAAATGTCGGATTAGAAAACTTCCACAGTGCATCTTGAAGCTTTGATACAAGGTAATAATGATGTCATTTGAGGAAAAATGGAGGGTAAAGGCGAAAGTGAAGCTGAGAAAAAGATTAAAAGAAAGCCCAAATATACTTGGAAGGTGGTGTGGGTTGTTTGGTTGGTCTCTTTGCCTCCATAACAAAAGTTAAGAAAGATGATCGAGATAGAGAGTTCTAGAGCACTTGTCTCCATGTGCAGAGGACAATTTTGAAGATGCTGAGTAGAGGACTTAAACCCTAATTCTATCCATGTCCAAAGTAAGAATGTCCATGAGAAGATTGGACATGCAATAATCTCATAGAAAGTATGACTTTGAGCACAAAACAAAATGGTTGTTGGTTTAGAGGAATACAAAGGAGGCAACAACGAAGGACTATTCCAAAGACTAGGAGGACAAAAGGTAGAATACAAGCTTGTCTTGGGTGGAACAAAGACTATCCTAGAGCGCTAGAGCCTAGCAAACTCTCTCTAAAAATGTAAAAGGAGAGTAAGAACATATAGTGTGTCCCCTTCTTTGATTAATGAAGAATTGACAGAGGCCATTATTTGTTGCTAGGTTTCTAGGGTAATCTTTGTGTTATTATATTGTATGTGATTGATTTCTTTAGCACCGTTTATTGCATATAAATTACACTTTGCAAGTTAATAGCAAGCAGGGATAAAAACAATTTAATTCTGCAAAATAAATTAAGGCTTTTGTTGGCATGTTGACAGTGGAACATCACAACACATGACATATATTCAAAACCTTTTCAACAAGCTTCATGAAAAATGGATGGGCTTGTATGTGGCCTTGGTTAATGATACCACCTATCTAGACACTACCAATCGGGATGCCTTCTTGTGATGTTTTTGAGTTGCATGATGTTCTTTTTGTTCTCGGCTTGACTAAGAATCTCTTATTTGTCTCAACTCTCAACCATCATAGATCTAAATTGTAAGGTTGAGTTTAATGAACAACAATGTGTGATAGGAGATTTTAACCAACAATCACCTCGGCTTTTGGCCGAAGGAATGTCTGAAGGAGGCATTTATAGGCTTCTTGTGTGATTTGAAAGTTAAGGAGCTTTATTGCATGATAACAGAAAGTTGTGAGCTATAGAACAAGCATTCAATTGTTTACATTATGGACGTCTTCCTCTATTGAAGAATATGGTGTAGGAATTGCTATATTTCAAGATGGAGCAGATTGATGTGTGCAAAGTTTGCACACTTTGTAAGCGTTGCAAGACTCTGGCAACTAGATAACCCTGCAACTAGGCAAAGCGTTGCAAATGCTGCTACAGATCAACTTCTACAAGGGTTAAATTGGGTTGATATTTTTAATATTTTTGTTTCCATATGAAAATCAAACATGTAGTTGCAATTCACATAAATAAATTATTTTCCCACCGTATGAGTTTTAAGTAATTATTTGTCTTCGTCTTTAGGGTGATGCTAGTACAATTTGTTTCTAGGTTGATGATGTTGTATGAATCACTGTGTCTTCAATTTGATCAAGCACATCTCTCTCTCTAGGCACGTGCCAAACTTTGTCTTGGCATAGATGTTTGAAAATTCCAAATGCCACATCAACGTGGCTCTGATACCATGTTAAAGACAATATAGAGATAAGATAAGATTATTTTATTAATGCCCAACTAATGACCACAAAAGCAGATCAATGGGATTGTTGGTATTGTGATGTCAATACAAAGTGGAAGAGCTAAGGTGGCTCCTATAAAAAGCGAGATGCATAAATAAACCCATGATTTTAACCTAAATAGTATGAAGTTATGGAGAGCCGACCCAAGAGAGAGATGTACAAAGAGAATGCATCTAGGATATGTGATACAAAAGGTGTAAGTTTGTCATGGATTGATAGAACCATTTCTCCTATCATCCAAGGCTGAATTGAGGAATCTCAAAATAGAGCTCTGTTTGGAGGAATAGTTGGAAGAGGAGCTAGACTGGTTAATGTTCCATTGCCTGGAGTGAGGGGCTTGTCACTATGACCTGGATGAAATCGTTTGACTGTTGATACGGAGCCAAGACTGGCCATGTCTTTGGGGTCTAGTGGAAGTGGAGGTCGTCCTCCACGTTCGAACTGATTTGGTGTTAGAACTTAGAAGTATTATTGCTAATTGTCAATCTCTTGGTGCTCCTAGAAGATGGGAGCACCATAAAAAGGAGGGTTTTTTCAAAACTTGTTGATTGTGATAATGAGATTATTGTTTTGGGTGACAATAGTGTTATGAGACTTTCCAAAGATAGTATTAAAAACACATAGAATGTCCTTCTCTTGGTCTAAAGGCAAATTTACTTTTTGTTAGTAAAATCAGTGATGAGAATTAGAATTTTATTGTTGTTTTTGATAAGAAATAGTGCTCTATTAAAGATAGTAATGACAACATCATTGCTAGAGTAGTGTAAAGTAATAGTATGTATAGGTTTGATGGTATTCCAAATCAACTAGAAGCTTTTTTAACATGTTCTAATTTAGAAAATCAATTCTGGCATAAGAGATTTGGTCATCTCAGCTATTTTTATTAGAAGTTGTTTGACAAATAAAATTTAGTGAATGGATTGCCTCAAATGGAAGAAGATAAAGATATGCGAAGCATGTTTGGCAGGGAAGCAACACGATCTCAAATTTTATGACAACAAAACAAGAGCAACTTAGGTTCTTGGCTTAATTCATTGTGATGTTTGTGGTCCTATTAGAACCCAATCCATAAGAGGAGCTGAGTACCTTGTGACATATATGGATGGTTTTCCAAGAAAAATATGGGTGTATTTTTTGAAGTATAAATTTGATGTCTTTGGAATTTGTAAGAAATTCATGGTTAAGGTTGGAATTGAAAGTGGTTAGAACATTAAGTATTTAGGAGTACTAAATGATGGGAGTATGAATCACATGCATTTCATGATTTTTGCTATCATAATGGTAATCAAAGACGGACTTTAATTACAAAAATTCCACAACAAAATGGAGTAGCAGAGTGAAAGAATTGGTCTATTATGATGATGCCTTGATGCATGATGAAAGGGCATCATCTAAGAGGTCAGTTCTGGGCTGAAGCAGTTTAGGCAACCATAGTTTTGTTGAAATGAAGTCCCACAAAGGTAGTTCATTGTAAGACACCTTACGACGTTGGTCAAGAAAGAAACCATACATAACAATTCCAAAGTCTTTGGTTGTTTGGCATATGCACATGTTTTAAATACATTTAGACATAAATTGGAAGCAAAACGTAGAAAACATATATTTATTGGATAATCATTGAAACCAATGCATACAATCTGCATGATCTAGTAAATAGGAAGGTTGTTATAAGTAGAGATATTATGTTTGATTAGAAACCCCCATTTGTGTGAACATTTGAATGAAAAGGTGAATTTTTGCAAATGGCAATGAAGAACTTCTTAAGTTTCCTAACCCTAGGTGACTATTGTCCTTATGTTCTCAACGAAACACTAAGTTGTTATTTAATTGTGGAAATTAAATTCTTTCACATAACAGTAGTCACACACATAGTTGGAAAGTAAACAATGAAAGCAAAACACAATCCACAAATAATTTACTCCTTCAAATTAGCCTTTCATTAGTAATTCAGAGCTTACATGGAAACCTCCACATATTGTCAAACTAATAACCATATGATACACTCAAACTCAAAGGAAACCAATCTTCACACTTACTGAGGAAAACTGCCATCCAAAACCGAGGAAATAGGCTGTTGATTGCTACATGCTGTATAGGTTATGGTTGTATTGCCTTGTTTTGTATGACTGTACAAACTTGTCTGTTTTGATCCGTATGATTGTAAGGATCTGTCCTGTACAGACCTGCGTATTGCCCTCTGCTTGGTTGTTGAACCATCTCCTCTCAAGTGCTCTAAATTTGCTTGACCAAATTGTCTTTGAGTGGATAATGAATATGTCTTAAGTTTTGACCCTCTACCTTGATTTGCCTAAATACTTGAGTTGGAACCCTAATCTATCAAAACCCTAATCTTTGAATGAGATGTATAGTTGAGATTAGTCTAAATCACTAACGTATTAAAAATACAAAATAGAATAGACTCGAACGACTTTCAACACTTTTCACACTAAACCTGTGTAGATGTTATTGTCTGAGCTACAATTTTCAATAGAACTTGAATGCAAAACTCCTATCACATAAAGGAGACAAGGAAGAGAAGAGGACAAAGAAGAGGACGTAGAAAAAGTAGAGTTGGAGTTAGAAGGACAAGATGGAAGTCAGTCAAGTAGTTCTTAGGAAAGGCCAAAACAATTGTATCAGAGGTTTCAATATGCAAAGTTAGATGAGATGCAGTAGGGTGAGAAAAAAACAAAGTCACCCTATCCATTTTCTTTTAATGAAGCAAACAATAAACAAGCATGGAGAGTTGTAATTCACGTAGATTATGATGTTTTAATGAAAAACAACATTAGAAAATTAGTTGAATTATCTCCAAATAAGAAATCAATATGTTTTAAATGGATATATTGAACTAAGTTTAAATTGATGGTTCAATTGATAATATAAACTTAGGTTAGTTGCAAAAGGAGATGCACAAAAACAAGATATAGACTATAAGGAAAGTTATAGACTATAAGGAAACATTTGATTCGTGACAAAACTGATAACAATTAGAATGTTGTTAGCTCTTAAATCACAATTTGGATGGTAGGTACACCAAATGGATGTCAAAAGTGCATTTCTAAATGGGGATTTGCAAGAAATGTATATGGAGAAAGTTGAAGGATTTGTTGTTTAAGGAACATAAAAGTTGGTGAAGTCCTTGTATGGACTTAAACAAGCCCCTCGATCATGGTATGAAAAGATTGATAAGTATCTTAGATCAAGAGGTTTCAAGAGAAGTAAAGTTGATCCTAACTTGCATATCAAAGAAAAAGGAGAATAACCTATAATTGTGGTTGTATATGTTGATGACTTAATCACTACATATAACAATGGTGAGTTGATTCAAGAAGAAAAACATAATCTTTGCAAATCATTTGATATGATTGACTTGGGACTATTACATTATGTTTGGGTGTTGAAGTTGGGCAACAACCAAACATGATTTTCATCTCACAGGCAAATTATGCTTCAGAAGTGTTGAACAATTTCATGGTGGACAATTGTGATCCTAGAAAAACACTAATGGAGGTAAACTTAAAACTTTCAAAAATGATAAATCAAAGGTGGTTAATGAATTGCTATATCTTCAACTTGTAGGAGGATTGATATATCATAGCAAAACTAGACCAAACATAGCTTTTGCAGTTGGTAGATTATCAAGGCTTTTAAACCATCCAAGTGAGACACATTGGAATGGGACACAATGAGTGCTTAGATCTATTAAAGGTACCTCACAGTTTGGTATTGTACTTCTAAAGAATGATAATTTCATGTTGAAAGGAGTTTTAGATGTAGATTGAGTAGGTGACACGGATGAAAGAGAATCTAGAACTGGTTATGCTTTTACTGTTGGTAGAGGAGTGATTTCATGGGCAATTAAAAAGCAACCTTTTGTAGCTGTTGCGACAGCAAATGCAGAATACAAAGAAGCAATTGGAGCAACATGTGAAGTAGTATGGTTACGCATAATTTTATGTGATGTGAAGCTTCCACAAATGCAACCAACAGCTTACATTGTGCTAACCAAAGTGCAATCAAGATGACAAAGAAAACAAAACATGTTGAAATTCATCATTGTTACAATAGAGAACAAGTGCAAAACAAAAAGATGTGATTGATTTTTTATTGGTCCTAAGATCAAGTAGCAAATATCTTCACTAAGGTACACAACAAGGATAATTTTGAGAAATTCTGAGAGATTTTAGGATTTATGGAGAATGAAATGTTTATTCTATGTAAGGAGTAATAAATTTGATGTATAAGAGTAATGTTGTAATGTCATAAAGTGAAAAATGTCATGACTCATACGTAATAAATGACGCTTATTAGTTGAGCAGTTCCTAATGAGACTAGCAGAACTTGCTAGATATATATACAACACTTTTTATTTTTATTTTGGATGCATATTGATACAATACACATTTCTCTTTCAGTCTCGCTTATCTCTTTACAAACTCTCCATGTTATGTTTAACATGTTTGTGGTCCTCTCTCATCTCCTTCATTAACAGGTAGTCTTTGTTATTTTTCCTTGATTATTGATTCCTCTTGTAAATGCTAGATTTACTTTATGAAAACTAAAGATTAATTCTTCTGTAAGTTTAAAGAATTTAGTGTTTTGGTCGAGAACCAAACGGGAAAGAGGATTGAAGTGCTTCATTTGGACAATGGAGGAGAGCACACCTCCATAGGTTTGATGATTATTGTAGAGTAGCATGGATTAAGAGGGAGATTATAGTATTGTATAGCCATAGATATTGAATTTGGCCATATGATGCATTGATGTATGGATACGGTAAAAAAACAATTGTATTATATGTGCAATAGAGATTTGATACAACTATCACCATTTTTTTGGAATGAATTTCTAAATGGCATAATATTTGCTCTACTTGGGCAAGGATGATATTTCTTTTTGTGTAGATGAGGGTTTCTATCTTTGCACTAGATGGTATATTTAATGTCTGCCATAGAGGATAGTTTGTGCCTTTTCCCTAGATGACAGATATTATGTATGCCTTGACGACAGTGGTTGCCTTCCATACATAATATTGTGGGGTTTGACTATTTAGTAACTCAATCTTGATGTAAAACAAAACTTGATGAAGCAGAGATAGAAAACTATTTAAGAGTGTGCTTCATTGGCAATGAATTTCAAGATTAGTTACTTGTAAAGCTCATTAAATGTGTGGAATCTGTTGAAAAACTGGAAATTAGGGGATTGTAGTTTCGTCAAACACTTAGTAAATATCAGATTTTAGACTTGTACAAGCATCCACATTAAATGCAAATAATAGGCATGCATTCCATGCAACTTGAAAGCTGAAATACAAAAACTAAGTGTATTTTGCAGCGGAAAAACATAAGTAACAGCAGCAAATAACTGAGATTGACACCATGATTTTTGGCTGTCCATCCCTGTAAAAAGCCATAAAGGGGAAAACCCAACAAGAGAAATTTATTAATATTTTTCTTTAAGAGTACAAAAGCTACAGCAGTCATTCATTTTGCATAAAAAAAATAACAGTCTGAAAACTCACTTGCAGACACCCAAAAGTCCTGAATTTCTGCGTTGAAAAGTATGCCTTAGTGACTGTACAGCCTGTATGGTCCAGCGGGTACAACAACCTCAAAATGTGTACAGACACCCAAAACAGTCCCGAATTTCTGCGTTGAAAAGTGTGCCTTAGTGACTGTACAGCCTGTATGGCCCAGCGGGTACAACAACCTCAAAATGTGTACCAAACCTCTGCTGTATGGAATAGTATGGAACTGCCAGTAACAAAAAGAAAATCACCTCGAAATTCTGGCATGGAACTGCCTCGAAAGTCGTGCTTGTACTTTCATTGTACGGACTGTACAGATCCGTACAGTATGGCCTCCCAGATGTTACTGTACAGTACGACCTCCCTGCTGAAGAAAACAGTCGACCCTTCTCTCACAAAAATGATGCCCCAACTCTCCTGGGAAAGATGTCAAATCTGCTGCAAAATCACTTTTCTCCTCTCAACCTTCTCTCAAAAATTTCTGTTGTTAACTGTGTCTTGCACACTACCCTAGGCTCCCTTTTACAACCTGAAAATGACTTTTCACATTCCTAACCCATAAATCCAATGGCCAAGATCTAATCTTGCCTTGAGAAGATCAAGGGATGTGATTCATTCCCACAAAAAACAAGTCACTTACATTTTAATAGAGTTATTTCACTTTATGTCAGAAGTGCACTTTATGAAATAGTGTCACTTTATTAAAGTAACAAGGATACTTTATAAAAGTCATTTTAATATAAGAGGCACTTAATACAACTTTATAAAAATCACATTACAAAGTCTAGTAGCCTAGATAGTGTAAATGCATGGTCACTTCCGCATACAAGACAAAACTATGCAGAGTGCCTCTTGAGCTAAAATGCTAACACTCCCTCTTAGCGAGGGATGTACTCACTGCCATCATCATCATCAGGTCTTGTTCTCAAATCCATCACATTGTTCATAGTAGGAGCTCCCTCTAAGCCTGAAACCAACGCTACCACCTGCACTGAACTCGAATGTGAAGACATCCTCTTGGCAACAACTAAGCTCCTAGGATAATACATTCTCCCATCCTGAGCTCCATACCAGCCAAGTCTCTTGTCAGTACTCGAAAGAGACTCACTCTCTTCCCTTGGAAGTCTAGACTGAAATCTTGGCGCCACTGCAGCCTCCTGCTCCTCTTCCGACTCTGAATCATAAATCGTGGGCTGTCCACAGAACTTGTACAGCTCACTGAACCAATCACTAATCACCTGAGTTTGGATCAGTTTCGCTGCCTCTGATTATATAAAAACATCTCCCAGATCTGCCCTATCTGGAAAAATGTACACATGTCCCCTTCGAAACAATGTAGAATACCCTGCATCCTCTAAGGCTTACATAGAGAGCAAATTCACACTCAGCCCTTGGAACAAATAGAACTCGATTCTGCTCCAGGAGTTCTCCCTGATGGACCTGGAATTTGACTCTTCCAAATCCATGCACTACATGTGCCATTCCCCCTTCACTTCAAACCATCCATTCTGGACCTGTCTCAGTAATCTCGCGGAATATATGATATATTCCAGTCATATGACGTGAGGCTCCACTATCAATAAACCAACTACTGTTCTGCACAACTCCATTGCTATTGACACTGGAAACAAGAGAGAATAATGAGAGTTCCTTCTCAAATCTTCTTGCAATGTCCTCTACCTCTGCCGTAGCTGCGACAGTCACATCCTCCTCTTTCTTCTTCTTCTTTTTCTTCTCAAGACATTGAGAAGCATGATGACCATACTGGTTGCAAGCAAAGCATCTAACTTTGTTCTAGTTCTTCTCAGACCTCTTCTTGCTCTTAGCAGAAAGAGCAACATTTTCTTCATTGCCTTGAGATCCTTCCCGGATCTCCTCCTGAGTGAAATCGTCCCACAATCTGCTCCAATCTGGAAGGTGTTCTCGAGCAACCACACACTTCACAAAAATTTCCCATTCCTTGGTGAAGCCTTTCAAGGCAATCCTCACCAACTTAGAATCAAAGATGACTTCTCCAACTGTAGCCAGCTCATCTTTTACCTGTGCCAGCTGGGTAAGATAGGATACTACACCCTCACCCTTGGCCATCTTGGTCCTCTCCAATTTGTCTTTGAGAGCCATCTTCCAATTTTCAAGCCATCTTCCGATTTTCATTCTTAGCCTCATACAAGCCTTTCAGTGTGACCCACATATCATGAGTTGTCTTCTCAGCCACGTGTGGGATAAGGTGGTCCCTAATACCATCCAAAATCATCCTTTGTGCTCTGGCCTCTTTTACTTCATTCATGTCCAGAGCAATTGGATCAGTTGCTGGAGGAGTTACAACGTTGCTAACCATAGTCCATAGTTTGCTTTCCTTAAGAACAACAGTCAGCATGACTTTCCATTGCAAATAGTTTGACATACCATCCAACCGATTCTCATATTTGATGCAAACGACAATTTCTCTCTGCTGTGCAAAAGAAAATAATAAAACACCAACTTCCCCTTCCTTTCCAACACCTGCAAATCACTTGCAAATAGTGTCTACTTGCCAACAAGTTGTTAAAACCAGCAAAAAACACTTTGCTAAACAACTATAACACTGGTGCCCACTATATTTCAGAACTAGGCTCTAATACCATGTTGAAAAACTGGAAACTAAGGGATTGTATTTTCGTCAAACACTTAGTAAATAGCAGATTTCAGACTTGTACAAGCATCCACATTAAATGCAAATAATTGGCATGCATTCCCATGCAACTTGAAAGCTGAAATACAAAAACTAAGTGCATTTTGCAGCGGAAAAATACAAGTAACAGCAGCAAATAATTCAGATAGACATCATGATTTTTGGCTGTCCAACCCGGGAAAAACCCATAAAGGGGAAAACCCAACAAGAGAAATTTATTAATATTTTATGAGTACAAAAGCTACAACAATCATCCATTTGGCATAAAAAAATAACAGTCTGAAAGCTCACTTGCAGACTGAAAGCTCACTTGCAGACACCCAAAACAATCCTGAATTTCAGCCTTGAAAAGCGTGTCTTAGTGACTGTACAACCTGTATGGTCCAACAGGTACAACAACCTCAAAAGTTGTGCCAAACCGCTGCTGTATGGAATATTATGGAACTGACAGCAACAGAAAAAAACGCCTCGAAATTCTGGCCTGAAACTGCCTGGAAATTCGTGCCTGTACTTTCAATGTACGGACTGTATGGATCCGTACAGTATGACCTCCCAGCTGTTACTGTACAATATGACCTCCCTGCTGAAGAAAACAGTCAACCCTTCTCTCACTAAAGTGATTGTATTAGGATTTGTGCCCCAACTCTCTTGGGAAAGATGCCAAATCTGCTGCAAAATCACTTTTCTCCTCTCAATCCTCTCTCAGAAATTTCTCTTGTTAACTGTGTCTTGCACACTCCCCTTGCACTCTCTTATAACCTGAAAATGACTTTTCACCTTCCTAAACCCTAAATCCAACGTCCAGGATCTACTTTTGCCTTGAGAAGATCAAGGGATGTGATTCATTCTTGCCAATAATAAATCACATACATTTTAATAAAGATTTCACTTTATGTCATAAGTGCACTATATGAATTAAAGCCACTTTATAAAAATAACAAGGATACTTTATAAAAGTCATTTAATACAAGAGACACTTATTACAACTTTATAAAAATTACATTGCAAAGTCAAGTAGCCTAGATAGTGTAAATGCATGGTCACTTTTGCATACAAGACAAAACTATGCGGAGTGCCTCCTAAGTTAAAATGCTAACAGAATCAACTAGTGTGAGAAAACAAGTTGAAAGGGAGCATAACCAAAGTTGAAATGCTCATCATGTTAACAAACCAAGCATCGGTGAGAGAAACCTTTTGAGCACTAGGGTGAGAGCTTCCATTCTTCCTCACATTGAGTGCTTTATTTTGGATCTCTGCAAGTGCATTCCCTTGCCTGACGCCTGACTCTTGATGCATGATAGTAGATTTTGGATCTTTCTCATGCCCGATGCATGATAAACTAATAGTAACAGGATGTGTGAGAAGGTTAATAACTTAATAGTGTAAACTGTAAAGTTTATTTGATATAGACCAGATTTGATTTCTACAAGATCATACACACATATTCAAGGATGGTACCTAGTGTAAAGTGGGCGACATAGTCTCGATGTGTCGAACCTTGTGGGAATCGAATTGAGGCCCTGGACAACCAATTGGATTAACAACAACATCTTGGCAATAGTAGCACCAATTGATTGAGCTAACCATCAAGGCTAACAATTATATTATCTATCTTCTCATGTTATAATATTGTAATAGTTTATACTTTATTTTATATAAAATTCTCTATGTTATACTCTCGACTTATTTTAAATTATATATATATGTATATTGTCAATGCGGTCCACAGCTAGAGAGCTCGCTACGTATAACATATATATGTATATATATATATATTATCAATGTAGTCCACGGCTAGACAGCTTGCTACGTTCACGGATCCAAGCCAAGGGACCCACCTAAAGGGGTCTCACCCTGTCGACATTCCATTGTTTCCTAACCCCGAAGGACCCAGAGAATTGAACCCTTGAGCTCGACCATATGCCCATCTTGGTCCCGGAAGATCCAACCATATATATATATATATAACTTCGTGGGAATTGAATCAAGACCCTACACAATGGATTGGATTAACGACAAAATCTTGGCAATAGAAGCACTGATTGATTGAACTATTTATTAGGGCTAACAATTATATTATCTATCTTATCATGTTATAATATTATAATAGTTTATACTTTATTTCATATAAAACTCTTTTTGTTGTCCTCTTAAAATTCTTTACACTGTGTAGGGCCTCAATTTATATATTTTCCTTGGAATATAATTTGTTCCACCCTTGAGCCTGCAAGCGAGGGTGAGATTGCTAGTACTTTGTGAGTCCCCATCAACAATCAACTCAAAAGAGCCCAATCAATCAATAATTGACTCACGAAGACCAAATTCTTACAAGCAGGAATTGAACTCATGTGGAGAGGAGAGTATAACGTTTGTCCTCTCAACCACTTGCACGAGATTCAGTTGGCAATATAATAATAATAATAATAATTTATGATATTAATACTTTATTATAGGTTATATAATAATTTATGATGTTATACTTTATTATAGGTTATATAATATAATTTATATACTATTAGGTTGAAAGGTGTGTACTTTTTTACTTGGAAATAGATTCTTGGGAAACTTCTAGGCACTTCCCTCATTCTAAGGATGTCACCCAATGTAAAATCGAGGGCCTACATGGTGCGCTTGATTACTAACAATGTCATGGAAATGGTGGCACCAATTGGTTGAACTAACCTTTGGGGCTTGAAAGGTGTGCATATATGTAATTTGAAAATTTGCGTATGTTTTGTTTTTGTAAGGGATGTATACTCCCACACCATACATGTACTGGATTTTTTTATATACATGTTTTTGTTGTATTGTATTATATTTGAATTTGTATCTGTATCCAAATATGGTAACTATGCAAACAACCCACAATAAAGGGGGGTTGTAGAATCAAGGGACAAATCCATTATTGAGACAACCGAGGCCATGATTCATGAAATGGACTTGCCCATGTGCCTTTGTGCTGAAGCATGCTATACAATGATCCACATATTTCATTTTGTAAGTTTAATGCAAGTGTTGGGCTATCCAGAACAATGTTTTAAAAATCAGCCAAGTCCGAGTTGAGCCTTGGGCGAGTTGACAAGGTTTGCAACTCGACTCGGGTGGCCGATTTGATATTGAGTCGACCGAGTTGGGGTCCAAGTCGGCCGAGTTAGGGTCCGAGTCGGCCGAGTTGACTGAGTCGCAACCTGAGTCAGCTGTGGTAGACATCCACACGCATGCGAACTCCAAAAAAACATGTTTATTTTTTATTTTTAAGATTTTTCTTATTTTAACCCTAACCTAAGGCCATAAGATGACCCCTTGCCCCTCTATTTGCCTCAGACTTCCGCTGCAAGATGTTTGTGAGAATTTGGTATTAATTTTGTTTGCATTCATGGAGGCTTGGTGGAGCGTCCAATAGTGAAGAACAATAAACAGGATTGGAGGAGTTGAACTGTTGGAGACCGTTTCTGTTACCTAAATGTATGTTAGCTGCCAACTAGCCATTGTTTTTTTTTTCTCTTTAAGTTGTCAAATATCAGTTATGTTTTCTATTGTTTGCTGCCAAAATAATAAGATTTTTTATATTTTCTTTGCATGTTTAGATTTGTTTTGCATTTAGATTCTAGATTGGCACCAAAAGGAAAAGATCAGGCATGGATCTATGTTGATGTCATTGAAGGGAAATTGTATTGTAAGTATTGCAAGAAATGGATTAAAGGAGGGGGCATTAATAGACTTAAACAACAGTTGGCTGTTGTTAGAGGAAATATTGCCCCATGGGAAGCTGATTAGAGTTGATTGGAGGGATTAGGTTGGAGTTGCAACAACAGTATGATAAATTTGAAGAGGAGGCTAAACAAAAAGAGATATATGATCATTGACATATGATGTAGTGGTATCATAGCATGTTGTTTTTTGGATTCTACAGGCCATTTAGGCCTCATTGATTATGTTTTTGTTCTAGATATGTATTGCACAGTACACTCGGTGCCATTTTGATATATTCACCCGTATATGGTATATACATGAGTAGACATTGGATATTTTGTCTCTAATGCTTTGCAAGCATGGATTAAAATCTTTAAAATAATGTTTTTCTTTAAAATTTAATATTTTATGTATTTTTTAAGTAATCCGATTCATTAAATTCAACTCAGCCGAGTCATTTCCGATTTGTTACCGATTTCGAGTTTGAGTCCGAGTTGACTCTTGACCGATTTCAAGTCTGAGTCCGAGTTGACCTTTGACCGATTTCGAGTCCGAGTCCGAGTCCAAGTATTAAAACATTGATCCAGAGGAGCTGCCTCCCAAAATTCAAAAATATGTCAAGTTTTTGGTCTATGAGAAGGAAAAGAGGGATGAAAATCTCTGCAATGAATAACCTGCTGCACTGGGATATTTCCAGCAGTCAAAAGGTGGTATCTAGCCACATATATCATGTATAAATCCATCTAGGAATGAGTATAGACATGGCTGGAAAAAGTCTGCAACAAATCCCTGTTGTAATGCCTCATTTCAGCCCTTAAGATGGGCTTACAAATTAAATTTTCACTCTCTAATGCATCCAATAAGTTAGGGTTTGTTATCTGGATAATTTTTGTATTAAAATCATCACCAAACAACCCCAAATCACGATAAAAACCTGCATAGGAAAGTGAACAAGCAATTTGGAAATGATCCTCCATTTGCTGTTTCAAAAGTTACCTAGAAGTGGAAGTACAAGGCTGCCCCAAATATGCAAAAACAACCTCTTCATGCAACCCTAAATCATCATCATAAATGCATAAACATGGCTGAGAATGATCATGAGGGATCTCATCAATAATAGGTTGTGTAAGTTTTTCACAAATTACACTTCCATTATGAGATGAATCATAGATGGGATTACCAACAAATCTCTAATGATCCTCACCCATACTATGATAAAAATATCCTTTAAATTGCACCCATGGCTGCCATTAGCTTAATTAGTAGCAAAAAGATCTTCATATCTATCATCTTCAAGGAGTTTGTCGTCAAGAATAAGAGAGGAAGGAAGCTCACCAAACCCTCATCACCATGAGGAGAACAAGGAGGAGTATCATTGTCTTCATCATGTGCTTCAATGGAAGCATGAGGAAATTCGTCAACAATATCCCCATTTTCAGCATGGTCCTCTTCAAGGGTTTATTCAAAGGCTTGATCTTCAACATGCTCTTCAAGAGAATAATCCTCTCCTTTGGATTCCTCTTGATTTAGGCCCTCCAAAGGATCCTCGGTAATTTGCTCTTTAAACATACCCTTGATATATTCGATATAGAGCAACCATATCTCATGATCTCTAGGGCTCCAATACATGAAAAATAACTCCACCAATCCTGCAAAATATGAGATTTCTCCTCTACCAAGGCCTTTAAACCAATTCCCTTCCAAAATATTTTGAAAAAACCTCATCAAAATGTCTTCATGAGTAATGCCAAAATCTGAAATGAACATCATGAAACATTTCATATGTGATGTGGTTGAATTATTACACCCATAAAATTGTGGAAGAGAGTTAATGTCATCTATTTGTAACTCATTAGGGAACGCTTAGATACTTGAGAAATCAAGAAGAACATAAAAATCGACCATCCATGGAGGCAATGCCTATTTCTTTACTTTCAACTTCTTTGAAGGGGCTACCAAATCTGAAAATGCACATGAGCATACCTCATACCGATGCCAAAATGTGTGGAGTTGGCAAGGTGAACTTGACATGCCTTCAAATGTTGCTTGCTCATCCCTACAAACAATCAATCTTTAAAAATATGCAAGGAACAAGGGTTTTGGCCCTTCATGGAGTCGCCATGTGAGAAGATAAATCTGTAGTAATCACCTCCCACAAAATGTCATGGAGCATGATCTTCAAAATTTTCGGTAAAAGGGCTTACGTGGAAATGTGCCAAAATTTACTGCATGAGCTAGCATGTATGATTAAAGCCCCAAAGAACAAAGCTAGCCCAACTATAACCTAGAGGTGTTATTTACTGTCATCTCGATAACTACCTCTTTACTCTGTAGGTTGGCTCTTCTCCAACTCAAGAGGGGGTTCCCTAGGATAGGATTGCTATATGCTACGACAATAAAGGCACAAGGTGATTTGAAGAGATGGCCTTAGCAAAACATTAGGTCTTTTTGTAGTGTAGATAAGAAAAGGGGTTATGGGAGGAACACGAAGACAAGTGCCAATCCCTAGGGCAAATGGAGTCAAGGGTAGCTAGTCAGAGGAAAAGGGGTTAGTTCATGAAAGGCCAGGGAAATTAGGAATGCATGCATATGCTACAAATAAACCTTAACATGTTGAAAAATGAATGTAGGAATTAGCTAGGATGTCCCAAGAGTGTTGTCGTATCAAAACAATGTCAACAAGGGCATGCCTCATACAATGAAGTATTACAAGCTCTTACTCTAGAGAGATGATCAAAACAATGTAATATAATCATTTGAAAATATCAAATGGAGATAGAGGAATACAATTCTCACATAAAACCCTTACAATGAGATAGATTTCCTTCCTATGGCCCTAATTAACAAGTTCTAAGTTATTCTACTGTCCATTAGCAACATGAGAATTAGGAACAAGGATGCCACCACACTTTGAATGGAGAAGAAACCCTTACACTTCAAGTTGCACCATGAAAGAAAGAGAGCTCTCAAAATCCAACTATGAATACAAATGAGGAAAATTATTTGTAATATAGGAGAGGAGCTCACTTACTTTACAATAAAATAATAATAGATCTACCAAAACCCTAGATCTATCTTAGGGAAAGCAATCAAAATAAAAATACTCCTCTAGAATCTAACTAACTCTAACAAACATCCATAATATGAGGTGTTCAATGCCACATGTACAAGAATCGACCCATAAGCTTCTTTGTGCAAGGGGGAAATAATTCCGAAGAAGTGGGACACCCTCAACAAACCATGGCTTCACGTGTGAATCCCTTAATACATGCCAACAACCTCCAAAGGTAAATTTGTGTGCATGGAAAGCCAACAAGGGGATGAAACCTCAAATAATCCAACAAATGTTTAGGAAAGGGGGATGATGATGTGCCCACTCAATCCTAGTGACCATTATTATGCATAAAACATGTAGTAGTAGCTCCATAAAGGTCAAATAAATGAAATAACCTCTCAAACATGAAGTAGATGATACCTTGAGATAGCTCAAAAAAGGTGGAAAAACGACCTGAAAGATGACCCCAACGCTCTCAAACCCCTAAGAATCTGGTTGAGTGTTCTATACCTTCCGAAAGGTCTCAGAAAGAGCTTCCCAATCATATATGACACTCCCCAAGTAGAGCTAGGATGAGTGGGATTGACCCTCCTGAAGATAGGGTACTAGACTATTGAAAAATGGCCCAGAAAGATGTCTCCATTGCACTAACGCCTTGAAGAATGTTTCAATGAGGTCAACCTTTCTATACCATCGAAAAGGGCTTGGAAAGTTCCAACCATATATCATGTGTCCTCATCTGAGCAAAGGCATTGGAGAACCAAGGGTTTGAAATTAGAGTCTTGTTTTGTTCAATTCGCCCTAGGATAACCCTGAAAACCAGCTGCAAAATGTGAGCAAATGCCAAGAGATCGACACCACCATGAAAATTATTAATATGTTATTTAAACCATAATCAACATGTTATCTGTACTTGAAAATTGTGATGAAAATAACAAGTGGACATCCATATAATATGGGGGTTAAAACAATGTCAGGTAAGAGATGTTGAATTCTCTCATCTACCTCCACATTAGAGATTTTGCCTCTCTTCTTCTTGATGTTACCTTCCATCTCCTTTACTTCCTCTTTGGCTGCTACGAAGTGCTTGGACAAGTAGTCTGTAGCTATGTCTACCACATCTCGAGTCTTTTGCTTGCATTGAAGACGTCCTCATTGTGCATGTCGCCCTCCTCTAGGTGGCCTGCCCATCCTTTTTCCCCTTTGAATTGACCCATAAGCCTCAGGTTCTATTCCAATAGATCGCTCTTGAGCTACTAGAGAGAAGGTCTTGAGCACTACTAGAAAGGAGAGGTTCCAACAAACCATCGATGCTCCACATTGGAACATGCCTCTAGAACTGTCCAACAATCTGTCAAACTGCCTAAACGCATACTTTCATGCTTTGAGCCCTAGCACCTCGTCCTACCTTCTATCATAGTACATGGTTGTAAATGTGGGGAACTGCCTGCAACGAAGACTACAATATCCTCCCTTCACATCGACTGCCTTCTTGAGCCTCTATATCACCTGATCTTACAATGATGATACCCACTTGACGTATGCTTACAGCTTCAGCATGTGGCATGGGCTCTTCTTTGGCAACATCCATTCCTTCTAGCAATGACACCCCATTTATGGAACAATGGTCTACATATTAAACAGTGTCTGCACAAGATTCTTGAGGACAAAACACTAAAGGAAGCATTGATTAGTGAGAAGCCATAGGTTTCTCATTTTTCGTGTTTTGGTTGTCCAGTTTATATTCATGTTTTTGATGAGAAGCAGACGAAGTTTGATCCCTCTAGTATTAGGTGGATTTGTAGGGCACAGTGATACTTATAAATGCTACAAAGCTTACCTTCCAATTCAATAGAAGATAGTGGTTAGTTGTAAATGTGATGTTCCAATGAAGATAGATGGTCTTCCTCTTCGTAGGAGCCTCCTGCAGTTATTGAGGAGGAAGAAAAAAACTGATATACCAAATGCAGATCTGCAATTAGAGGAGAAATCAGACTCAGATCAGTGTGTTATAAGCCAAGAAGGAGAGGTCCCATGACCCTCCAGTTCATCTAGGAAATCTACATGGCTTTCACAAGTCTTGTGGGATGCAAAGGTACATGCCCTTCTAAATCTGCATTTTTGATGAGTTATCCAACTAAGAAGTTTCCAAATTATGTTGCTTTAATGATTTCCATTCTTCAAACCAAGCTTTCCAGCTTCAAGGAGGCAAACATAGAGCATGTATAGCATGATGCCATGGTAGAGGAGTGCAATTCCATTATCAGGAATAATGTTTAGGAGATAGTTTCAAGACCGATTTGGAATTCAGTCATGGATTCCGGATGGCTTTACAAAATTAATCATGCCAATGATGGGAGCAATGGAAAGTTCAAAGCGAGGTTTGTTACTAGAGGGAATTGATTAGAATGAGACGTTTGCTCTAGTTGCCAGGTCTACCACTATCAGAACCATTATGTCCATGGCTTATTGTTTTAGTTGGTCGTCATATCAGATGGATGTAAATGGAACAATTATAAACGCTGTGATTTGCCAGTTATACCTTTATCAAAGCCATTATGTCCTTATCTTCTTGTGTTAGATGGTCTTAATATCAGATATGTGTAATGAAATATTTCTAAATGACATGAGTGGCCAGGTATAGCATTGTCAGAACCATTATGTCCTTGGCTTCTTGTTTTAGTTGGTCTCTATATGATATGGATGTAAAGGCAACATTTCTAAATAGCGTGATTGAGGAATAGGTGTACATAAATTCATTGAAAGGCTTGGAGATAATTGGGCAAGACACCCATGTTTGTACTATGTAGGTTGAAAAGAGCTTTTTATGGGCTAAAGCAAAGTCCATGAGCATGGTATGCCGGTAATGGCTAGTTCTACACAGGTTTGGGTTTTCCAAGATGTCTGCAGATCCAAATCTTTATTTCATACTTGATAAATCTGATGTACTTGGTTCTGTATGCGGATGATCTTATACAGATAACTTTAATCAACTGATCTCATGGTGCAAGAAGGAATTGGCCATTAAACTTGACAAGAAGGATGTTAGTATGTGGCATTATTTTCTTCTATTAGAGGTATGGTAGGTTGCAGGTGAAAGCTTTCTTCGACAAGCAAATTATGCTTAAGAAATTCTGAAGATATTTCAGATGTTGCAATGGGAAACTGACGTCTACTCCTGTGGTTACAACTGAAATTAACTTATGAGGATTATTAAGATTTGTTTGTTCCTACTTATCCATGCAACAGGTTGGGTCACTGATGTACCTAGTAATTACCAAGCCAGATATATGTAATGCAGTGAATACATTGAGCCAATTTATGGTGGAGGATAGGCTATCTCACTGGAAATCTGCTAAGCATGTGCTTCGATATTTGAAAGGTATTATTCATTATTGGATATGATACACAAGAGATGGTTAGTTTTGACTTCATGGTTTTGTTGATTCTAATTGGGCAGGAGATTTAGGGACATGAAGATCACTTCTAGCAAATGTTTCAGCTTGGGCACATTTATGATTTCTTTGTTAGCATGAAACAGACAACGATTTCCTTGGCTCAGCAGAAATAGAGTACATTGCAGCTTCAGCTGCTAGTCTTGAATTAATTTGGCTTTGCAAATTTGTTGTTGAGGTGACTGGCGTGATGGTGGAGGCCATTGTCATTTACTGTGACAATCAGAGTTGCATTAAACTCTTTGAGAATCTGGATTTCTATGACAGATCTAGGCATGATATCGTATATCATTTCCTAAGAGATAGGGTACAAACGAAAGTGGGGATCCTTGAAGATATTCTGTCAGATTCATAGGTGGCCTATCAAAGCCCCTAGCAAAGGGGAAGTTCAAGTCGTTGAGAGTCAGATACATACTAGGTATGGTGGAAAACATGTTCCTTGCAAATGGGGGGCTATTAGTTTGTTGCTCTGATTGTGTTCTCCAAATTATTTCTTTCATTTGACATCATTTCCTATTTTTTAGGGATTTTCTAAATTATAGAGTTTTCAATTTTTAGATTGCAGTTGAACTGTTGATTAGCTTTCATTGTGTGTCTACATTGATAAAAGTGAGGGCACCTTGCATTATAGATAGATTCCTATTTCCTAGTGTGCCTTACTCCTTTTGCATGGTGCGCTCTACATAGAGAGAAAATATCAGACCTGCTCAAGATTGGTTGGTGCATGTGGGTGAACTTTAGCATGCATATCTCATAACTGGAGCACTCCTCTTAGAATAGTTAATGTATCAATCTAGAAGAATCAAAAGTGAGTTTTAACATTTTCTTTACCTGCTAGTTGGTCTCTATTCTCCATGTGGATGCTTGAGGGAAGCAATGGGAGAGTGAGCAGATGGGTTAACTGAAGAGAACTCAGGCAAGGAGAGCACCCACCTACCCATAAGTGCTTCTCTCTTGTATTTGACATTATAATCATTTTTTTCAAGCTAATTTGGTTTTTCATGAGTGTTGCTGCTGCAAATCTTTTTGCTGTTTTGTGATTCAGGAGGTAAAATTATTATATCTACTGCTCACTTGGCTGATTAATCTCAAATTTAGATAAGCAATGTCACCTTTCTTGACCTATCAACTTTTGTTTTTGAAAAGGAGTAGTTTTGATTGGTGTTCTGTAAAGTTTTTCATTGAGATTTATTTTTCAAATCCAAGGAATTAGATCTGCATATCCATGAATTCAAAAAATTAAGATGATCCAAAATACTTATATACAAGGATGAAAGTATCCTAAGTTGTTACCATTGCATTCTCCATTGTGATTTCAAATTGAAGTTGATTCAATTTAGAGGAGTAGGTTTGATTTAGCTTTTTGAAATCATGAGTTTGGAGATGCAAAATGCATATGGTAAATGACTCTTTTATTAAGGCGCGTTTAAAACAAACAAAATTGATTTTAACGAGTTTTGCCAAGGTTTACATCCCTTGCTACAGGTGACGTAGACCAAGGACAGGTATGCATCTTCTATTCTACTATGGGGGATGATGCATCTCCTATCCTCAGAACAAAATCAAGAATATCTGTATTGCACGTGCTTGCAGGATGATGCCCCTTAGGAGTTTCTGGTCATCCCCTGTGTCCCTATTACCAAATCAAAGGAGCATTCATTATTAATAAGATAGGTTTATAGAGATATGATAGGCCAACTGGTTGTCCAGGCCGTTTTGTTAGATTTTTAAAGATTATAGCAATATAACTTTATTGCAAATGAACAATAGGATCTCAAGAAGAAAGACAAAGCACAGAAACAAAGAACACAAGAGTTTATTCTGGGAAACCCAATAGGGAGAAAACCCAGCAACCTTCATATAGAGATGATCAATCCCGAGAACAGAGTACAAGAAGAGAGAGAAAGAAGAAAGTCTCTCTAATAGAAAACTCCAGAAAAACACTGCTTCTCTTGCTGGAGTGAACTTCTCCTTCACTAGGCGAACTTGCTTGTTTTTCTGTGTGTCCAAATGAGGCGCCTAGCCTCTCTATTTATACACTTTACAAAACTGATTTATGACCCTAGCTGGGCCGACTTGTCTAACTGACTTGGGCCGACTTACCTTGGGGGAAAATAAAAATAATAAAAATATATTTTTTTTAATCCTAAACTACCCCAAGGTTTACATTGATTCTTTCAAGGGTTTACATGAATGATTACATCAGTATGATCTCCTGTAGGAAGTACAAAACAATATAATAAAACTACAATAAGAATAACTTCCGAAGTTGCACAAAATCCAACACACTTTCCCTCCCAAACATTTAATTCAAATCTATCCTTATACTAACTTGGACGAATACCAAAGACTTAAATTACTAGTCTCTTTACTATTGTCTACCTATGATATTCATTTCATTTTTATTTGATTTCTATCTACAGAGATGCATATATATTGTTTTTACAAGTACCTAGAAATCTTTTCCATTGATACTTAACATTGAACACACCGATGGACTGACATTTAGCTAGCAGTAGATTTATACTTATAGTGCAGTCTTGGAGGGTAATATGATTCATAGTATTTTAAAATTTTTCATTCTCATAGTTATTGGATTTGTTTTATTTGAGATTTGAAAGAATGACAATAGAGAAAGGTACTCTCTAACCAATCATTAATAATATTCCTACGCAATATTTGGCAACATTGGGTTTGCAGTTGCACCCTAATTCGAGCACAAGCTTGTGGTCTGTGAAGTAAATCTGCAAGCATGTGGAGTTTCGATTGCCACTTGTGTGAATGTAAAATAAATATTGAAGAAGCTCAAGTCCTTCTGAAGGTTTGAATTACATTCAAACCATTTGTTGCCTGTAGGTGATCTGATTATCATTGAATTTTATTGTTCAGTTATATTTGATCTTGAACATTTATTGTTTAAATTCTCTAAGAAATTAAAATATGCTTATTTTACATATTGTTATCCATATTGTTCACAATTGACGTGATGCTTGAGTGTGTTAGTATGCATATTGTTTTTCAGTTTTCAATTAATATTGCTTCAGTTATATTTGATCTTGAATATTTATTGTTTAAATTCTCCAAGAAATTAAAATATGCTTATTTTACATATTGTTATCCATATTGTTCACAATTGAGGTGATGCTCGAGTGTGTTAGTATGCATATTGTAGTTTTCAATTAATATTGCTTTTCTTGGATCAAGGACCTCAAATGGATAAAAAGATCAGAGCGCTTGCATGTTGGCGAGATTTTACATTTGCTGCCACTGGGCATGACATTGCAGTGTTTAGGCGAGCTCATCAGGTATGAAGTTTTAAAGGTTAAGTTTATTTGCTATGATTGTGTTTTATCTCAATTTGCTTGCAATCATGCTAATTGAGAAGCTAAGGATTATAAAAATCAAGTACCAATCAACATTTTATTGAAGTATAGATTATATTTTGGCAACTATTGAGTATTTTATGCTAGTATGATATATTCTATGAGTTCATTATTATAGATTGCTGGACTCTCTTGTTACTTCATTACCATGGAAAAGTAGTGTGCATTTAAATTTTAGATTCTTTATAAATATCTATATTTTAGCATGTTTACCAGTGTTCCAAACATCATGATAATATTTAGTGACATCGCGATGGTCTCAGCTTGACAATATTATCGTGGGCAAAAATCATGCTTTTTTTTCAAAATTTGAAAATATCGTGATATTTTGGCAAAATATTGACAAAAATCTGAAAATATTGTCTAAGTCAGGAAATTTTTTGACTTTTTTGCTCAGTTTGAAGAGAGCAAGCAGGGTATTAGGAAAAAAGGGCTTATTCACTGTTACATTTGCCCATAAAAGGGCTAGAGAGAGGGGGTTGCTTCTGATGTTTAAAAATTACAAAAAAACTTGAATATTTTTTAAGTTTGCTTTTATTTTCTGACATTTTCTGATATTTTCCCTGATGTTGCTAATAAGCTTCTTTTTGGATCCTCGGTGATATATTTGCTGACATGATGTTTACAACATTGATGTTTACTTCGTTCATGTGATCAGACTCCAGAGTTGGTTGACCTGCAACTTTGACCCTTTAATGTTGATATGACATGGATGAGCTGAAGTTGTTAGTTGAAGTTCCTCCAGCAACTGTTGGGAGATAGATTGTGCTGGCTACTGTTATCCATGATCAGATGTGCCATATTTTGTATGATATGGTGATTGTGAAGAAAGAGGGCTTCCCTATTGCTACCACAATAGTCTTTTTGGCCATGAGAACCAACTGGGGGTTGAAGGAATTGGGAATGCTAACATCAATTTCAGAATATTCTTTCTCTAGTTGTTGTCTGACAAGAAGTGCCTCTGCCTTCTTAACATGCAATGTTTGACATTCCTCATTGGTGTTGTTGAGCTTCTTATGGCATGTGCCATAATTTTTCTTCCTATTGCCAGTTTAAAAAGGTTGTACTCTTGTCCCTTCATTTTTGCCACTATGGGACGAGGGGAATGAAAAGAAGATATGGAACCCTCTTGAGAGGATTTTGAAGACTACTACTTGGGAATTCCTTTGTGTCATTTGGCTTCAATTTTAAGTGAGCTGAAAAGCATGTTATAAGGAGTTAAGATGAAAGAGCTCTAGTTTGTTCCAGCTTTGAAAATTGCTCCACCAATGAATAGGTTGCTGGGTTGTTGAGGCTAACAATTGAACATGATTCTTCCACCTAGTAAGTGCTTGTTCTCCTAGATGCACCTTGACCACCAAAAGTGTTTGAGGTTTGATCAGATTTGAATGGGTATTGAAATAAGATATTTAGTTCATTACAATAGTGTTGGACTCTCTTGTTACCTTAATACCATGGAAAAAGAATGTACATTTAGATATTTTTGAAATATTTATAATAATAATATAATAATAATCTATTTTTAAGGTCACAGCCAAGCTAGACACCAATTTGGTGTATGAGACCCCCTTGTTTGTGGGACAAGGGACCCCCCTCTGTGTAGTGATGTAACTGCTGAAGTCTACAGAGGTGTACATACCCTACCTGCCTCTGGATTTGAACCTATGACCTGCTAAGAGGAAACACAGGTTCTTAACCGTTAGGTCCACTCATGCTCTTTACCTTTTAACACGTGATTAGAGTTGGCTGGCTTGCAACTTCGACCCAATCAAGTTGGTATGACATTGGATGAGCTGAAGTTGGTTGTTGAAGTTCCTTCACAGATTGTTGGTTACCATTATCCATGGTCAAATGCACTACATTGTGTCCGATATGGCAATTTTGAGGAAAGAGGGTTTTCCTATTGCTAGTAGAATAGCCATTGGTCATGAGAACTAATGGGGGTTTGGAGGAATTAGGGTTGCTAACATCAATTTCAGATTCTTCATTCTCTTGTTGTCCACAAGAAGGACCTTTTCCTTCTTAACATCCATTGTTTGACATTCCTCATTGGTGTAGCCGAGCCTCTTATGGTATGTGCCATACTTTTCCTTCGCATTGCTATTAGAAAAAGATGCTACTCATTATTCCTTTATTTTGACCACTAGGGGCCAAGGGAAAAGGGGAAGAAGAAGAAGGTGGTATGGAACCCTCTTGAGAAGATGGGGGCCGACGAAAAAGGGGAAGAAGAAGAAGATGGTATGGAACCCTCTAGAGAAGATTGTGAATACTACTTCTTGGGAAGTCCTTTGTGTCATTTGGATTCAATTTTTTAGCAAGTTGGAAAACATGTGATAAGCAGGTAACATGGAAGAGCTCAAGTTTGTTTATGAGAATAGGAAATAAACTTGAATTTGTGAGTCTTGTACCTCCAACTTGATGGAGAGAAGGTTGAATTGCTGAATTTATTGTTGGACAGTTTAATCAGGTTGTTGTTGATCCTCCAACCATGCAAGTGGGTAGAACCACTACGAAATACCAACTTTGAAAATTGCTCCTTTGATGAATAGGTTGCTGGTTTGTGGAGGCAAACAATTGAGCACGAGATTGCCGCAAAGTAAGTGCTTGTTCTTTCAGATGCTCCTTGATCACCATAAACTTTTGAGTCTTGCTCAGGTTTGATCGAGTTTTGAAATAAGCTTCAAGACTTGTGATCTAGGCATTGATTAGGTCAGTGTTAAGAGATCCATCAAATTAGGGGATGGAGATTTTTGTTCCCACATTGAATGTTGGTTGGACAATTGGAGTAGTGCCGGGGCCATAACTATTGTTGTTGTTGTGCGATTAATTGCTTGAACATTGACTTCACATCATGCATCATTCTTGCTTGGAACTTAACCCGGTGCTCCCTTTGCTCTGCAAGTTGTTCAACTAGGAATTCATTATCCTAATGTCGTGGCTATTGTAATTCATTGACCAATCATTGAATAATGTTGGATTCATGCGAATATTGAATGTCCTGTATAGCATGTTGTGAAGCCATGGAGAACAATTTAGTGGGTCTAGAGCAGAAATCCACATGAAAACATTAGAATCTTGTGGATTAGGGAGTTTGTGGAAAGAGTCCCAAGTGTTGTAAGAATTTGGTGGGTTTTTGCAATTTGTAGGCGGAATCCGTGGATTACAACAATGTGAATGCTACAAGTTTCATGAATTTTGTAGAATCATCAGAAATATCTTGAGATTGAAATGTAGCGAAGGTTATCCATAGGAAGAATGTTAGGTCATGTAGAAGCACAACCAATTGTGGAATTTATAGAATTGCAAAATGGCGAAAATGTATGTGATAATTTGACAAAAGGTTGAAGGGTGGTGAAGGGGTACAATGTGCCAACTTGCAAGATGGTAGGGAAACTACTGTTGGTTGAGAACGAGTCGAGCAATTTGCGGCATTCATGGTGAGGAGTTTGGATGAGGATTGGGAAGCAATCCAAGGAAACTGAAGATGAAGATTTTTGAAAGAGAATTCTGGACAAAGTGACTATTGCTATAGAACTCCAAAGGTCTAAGCAAAGGCTCTAATACCAAATGATGTCTGCACAGAAGTGCTTACAATGAAACACTCCCATAAGAACACAAGAATGAAAGAAATAAATTGTTATAACTGTACATAGTGTGCATTCTATTTTCCATTATAGGTATTTATAAGAGTACATAGAACCAACATTGGCATGTGAGTGAGTACAGTTTATGAAATTTTGGAATGATTACAACTTGTGATCGATGGAGTGATTATAATTTGGAGTTACAAATAGAAAATATAAATGGCTCCTAAATAAGAGTTATAATTGGAAATGTGATGGCATAGAAGAGTGCATCAGCGGAAAATTGAGTGAGCATTTTAAAGTTGGGCCTAAGCAGAGGGATGCTAAAATTCATTACAATGGCTGAAGTGCACACTAGATACAACAGGCATAAGGCCAATTATGTCTCACATAACTTCTTGGATTTATGTTCTAGATTTCCTTTTCTAGGTGGAGTGGGGAAGACAAAAAGAGAATATTACTATGAGAACCAGAGTATAATTTATATACAAGACCTATCTTGTCACGATTCAAAGGAAATGAAGGTTGACATTTATTGTTTGCGATTTATCAATTCATCCTTCAAGCTTCATGACCTTCTGTGGTCTCGAGATTGAAACTTGAGAGAATACTCTTTATTTTATGCTTATAAGGGTTATAGTCATGTTTTGAAAACATCTAAAGCTCTTTTATTATATTTTGTTGTGCATGGATATGCTGACTGTCATTGAATGAGTCCAATGGGAATGGATGAAACTGTGCTTGGGGTCGAGAGATCCTGGATGATCTTTAGAAAACACAAGGAGTTTGTGGCACATTTAATAGAGACACCATCTATTTGAATATAGGAGGTTACTTTTATAAATCACTGCATATAAAGCATGATGTATTGTGTGCATATCTTGGCAATATTTTTGAAAAGCACTGCATATGGGATGATGATGGGTTACTAAATTGCATGGGCTTTTTCTAGCAATTTTGGCACATAATACATTGCAAATCCTGTTAGGGGAATTTACTTCATGGGTAATAGGTGTGTATGATGAGTTTGGAAAGGACATTCCATGATCAGGGTGGAGAAAAGGATAAGAAAATTGCTTTCGATGGACAAGAATTCGCCAAAAAGTCAAGGAGGCAAACAAAATTTAGGGAAAAGCAGTTATGTATTGAGGAAAGATATATCTGAGAAGATTAATTTTGGTAAGGCAGGGAATTAGGTGATGGCCAAAAATAGCAGAGAAGAAGAATAAAATAAGGGCTAAGATATTAAATGGAGGAGTGCACTTGTACAGCAGTTATCGTGGGCACATAGAATTCTGATTTTCTTTCATGAAAGTTCCATTATGAAAGTCTGGTTTCATGCTACAGGACTTATCATGTACTTAACAATGTCAGGAGCTCAGGATTGTCATGACTTATAACAGAGGCATGGTTTGTCAGATCTGAAGTTCAGTTTGAGATGAGGTCTAACTTTTGAGAACGATGTTCTTGTTTGTCAATACATTGGATCTAAGCAAGGAGCCACATTGTTCTCCATGGAAAAGAGTGTTGTCAAGTTGATTGGATGCCGTATGGTCTACTCATCATTTTATGATAGCCACCACTTGTAGAATCCTGAACTGAACATGCACTTGTTAGGGCATGCATTTTAAATAATTCATAAAGGTAAATGCATAAGCAGGGTTACTAGTCCCAAGGGAAGTTATCATCCTGAAATACCCTTGAATTAAGGACCCAAATGTGTCCAGATAACTTAGGGAAACCGCCAATGCCACCTTGCACAAACACTCTCACATTGAGTCAGTTCATTCTAACTTCACGGTGGAATTTCTCGGTTTTAGTGTCAACATTTGGTTCTTGAGAGTAGACATGATCTCAGTCTGTGATAAAAGACTTCTGTTCTGAACTATAAAACTAATAAATCTGCAACCAAATTGACAAATCATCAGGCTTAAATGATGAATTTATGGTTATATATATTAAACAGGCAAGATAAATCATCAATTTGCCTTAACCTCTGCTTGTTTCTGCAATAATACTTGCAGAACAAGAAGCTAACTTAGTACAAAAGGCAAAACACTCAAAATCAACATTTTATGGTTGATATTAAGTTCCCCCTTGCTAATCAACTATTTAGATTTACTCACTAGCAAAGATTTTCAATGATTTTGCCTATGCTTTTGCTTTTTAAATGAAGTAAGTTTATGTGACCGGTGTCTTGTCCTTCTAAATGGAGTTAATGAATGGATGAAAAAAAACTAATAGGACAAACACAATTTGCTTGAATAATATGAGTTCAAAACATGAAGAAATCAAAATTATATCAAATTTGATCATGCGAAAAGGTAGAATTTGTATACATAAGTGCACTTGATATGGTTGCCAAAACTATGTAGGTTAGATCTTCATTACTTGGAGTTGTAAATAGTACAAAGTTTCAAGCAAGTGGGAACACATCATCATGCTCAAGGATATTGGGGGATTGAAAAGATGATGCCAAGATTCTAACAACTTCCTCACACCACCCCAAGAATAACTACAGTAATGGTTATGAGTGTTGAAGTTTTAGGGTGGAGTTTTTAACATAAATAATAAACTTTAATGCATACACATAATTATAAAATCGGATTTAGAATGGTACTGCTCCAATAAAATTAAACAACCTTAATTTTCATCTCTTTGAACTTAATGCTCCATTAGTCTGCGTTAAAGTTGGTCCTCGAGATTCATCAAATGCCATGTATAGTAACAACTTCATAAAATAATGTACATGAGATATCTGCAGTAAAGAATCATAACCATTATTTGAATCAGCCTTATACTCGGATACTTTAGGTTGATCTTGTCACCGAAGGGAAAAGTCAACTGGGTAAACAATTGTCTTACCTTGAGAGAGAGCTTAAGAGTTTTAATGCAGAAGCATACTGACCTAGAATTCTTAGTCAACAAGTACAGTCATGCTGACAAAGGACACACAGTCATGCTGAGTAAGGATACAATCACATTGTATAGAGACACACAATCATACTTTTACACATTGATGCTTGTAGAAGACACATGGTCATGCAGGGAAACCCACAGTCCACACTTGAAAGACAAACTCACGGTCATGCTGGGGAAAACACACAGTCCACACATGAAAGACAAACTCATGGTCACGCTGGGGAAAACCCATAGTCCACACATGAAAGACAAACTCACGGTCATGGTGGGGAAAACCCACAGTCCACACTTGAAAGACAAACTCATGGTCACGTTGGGGAAAACCCACAATCCACACTTGAAAGGTAAACTCATAGCCACGCTGCAAGAGAGGGAGAAAGATCACGCTACTGCAAGTCACGTGAAGCAGTAGTACACAACCACACAGGGCATAGACACATATTCATGCTGCAGGCGGGTGTGAATACAATCACGTTGCAAGAAGAATGAGGTACAATGACGCTAGGGTAGAGGCCACTTTCACGTAGGAGAAGTCATGCTGAAGATCACGTTAGAGTGAATTAAGTCACGAGATAGCCTAGTCACATGGAGCTGCAGAGAAGAGGTCACGTGATAGCCAGTCACGCAGAGGAAGCAATGCCTAGTCACGCTGGTGCAGATACAGTCACGTTGTTGGTGTCATGCAGATACAGTCACACAGGTGGGGGATCACCGCAGATACAGCCACACATGTGGGGGATCATCGCATATATAGTCACGTAGAGCCAAGGTAAGCCACATAAAAAGCTTAGTTACGCAGAGTCGAGATAAGCCACACATAATAGCTCAAAAGCCATGGGATGGCCAGTCACGCGGAGTTGCAGAGAAGAGTTATGCGGATGATGGAGTCAGCAGCAGTAAAACCCAGGTAAAAGAGATAGATACGACTTGTTGTATATGTCTTGAAAGATACCCTTAGCCTATTATATATAGGTTAGAGTGATTAAATAAAACATCATAAAATACATTAGGTTGACTTTAGGAAAAGATAAAATAAAGTGGTCCAAAATAAAACCATAAAATAAATGGTCCAAAGATTATGAAATAAAACCATAAGGTAAAATGGTTTAATAATAAAAAATGGTCAAAAAGTAAAATAGTAAAAGGTCCAATGGTTTTATAATAAAACCATAACATAAATAGTCCAAAGGTTTTATAATAAAACCATAAACAATAAGTGGTCCAATGGTCCTTTAAAAACATAAAGTAAATGTACTTAGGATAGTGTACCAAAAATAAAACTCATAAGGTAAGAGTCATCATAATAAAGGTACACACGCTAAAGAGTGCTAGGACCAAGTAAGATAAAAGACCAAGAGTCAACCAAAGGGAGCCACAATAAAACAACTCACATACCCTCAAGATCAAGGTGGACCACCATTTACTCTTTACCTATAGGACCAACAAGACCAAGGACATTAATCTTTTCTCTCTCTCAAGGTACATTGTTTCATATATTTTATCATCAGTGTCTAAGGGGAAGATCCAAACCAAATGGTACGATCCTTTGGTCCTCAATATTGCTCCTAAGGGTTAGGTGCTAAGGACATCATCAAGGGGTGGCCAGTCCCTTGAGAAACAACCTGGCAGTAATCGATTAGGAGAGAGGACATCACACATCATTATCTTGGTTAACTGACAAAGATCCTCCATTCTTTTAAGAATGGCTCTCAGCCCTAGGCCGGGTTTCAGTCCCAGGCTGAGTCATGTTGATCAACCACTTGGTCCCAGATCGGGTCCTCCATTCTCCTAGAGAATGGTCCTCAGTACTAAGCTGAGTTCAGTCCTAGACTTAAAAGTTGATCAACCACCCACATGATCTGCTTGGTACCAGACCAAGAGTTTGCCTGGTCCTAGACTAGGAATGTCTTTGCCTCTACCTGCAGGATCTACTTGGACATCGTGTCCCTGGTCCCAGACCAAAATACCCTAGAGGCACATAGGGGTCCTAGCCAAATGCTAGGGGATTTGCCATGGCATCAACTTGCTTGGTCCTAGACCAAGAACCCCAGGAGACTACTGGGGGCCCTAGGGTACCTTCTAGGGTCTTACTATGCCCTATTTAACTAACTGGGGTACCATCCTCCTTGAGAATTGGTCTTGCAATTGCACTAACTTTAACAATGAGAAGTCCAACTAGTGAAAAAGCACAAGTGATTCCTCTCATACATTTAGATCTCAAGTGAGTATAGAGATAATAAGGAGGTTAAATGAGTAAGACACACATGGTTTGTCTTCCGAGGGTTGTGGACAAATATCATTGATAAACTATAACATATAACATCGACCATGAAATGAATTAGAGCATCATTCTTGACCAAAGAGATGCATATGTAGTCAATAGTTCAAAGTTCAAACTTAAAGTGTCATATAATGTTTACAAAATAGGTAAATTATAAAGACAAAGGTCTCTATGTTTTAGAAACTAGATTCTAAACTGAAAAAGACATAATTCTGTTCTCTGCTTTTCTTTCCTCTTGCCATGAGAAACTTCTAATTTCATTTCCTGCTAGGAGTAGATGGAAGTGGTCGTGGAACATGGTCATGAGCTACACAACCCCTACATAATAGTGGAGGTTGTGAAGCTAAAGTTGCTACATCTAGAAACTTGCTAGTGTCAACAATAGTGGTTGGATGGGGCTAGCATCTTTGTTGCATGATCAACCAAAATTTTATCCTCCAAGTGCTCTAAAGCTATGGTCCCATCCTCCAAATTTGCATCTTTTGTATTGTTGTCCTAAGTTGTATATATTATATCATTTTTATCTACCTCAAGTTGTAGTGCACATAAACCAAGTTTTTTGCCCAGTCCACATTCAAGTTGTTCCTCTTCACACTATGGGTGAAGTTGTAGGTGTTCCAACCCTTCTTTGTAGGAGAATTGTTCACAACCTATGAAGGCATCCTCACTGCCAATTAATGGAGATCTGTTGTAGAGGCACCATACACGTTCCACCATTTGATAGGATTCAACCTATTTCAATTTTTAGTTGCATGTAGGTTAGCAAAGACTCCATGTTCACTGATGTACTTACTTAATTTGCTTTGTATTTCAGCACACTCGTTATCATCATGGATCAACTTGTCTAAGGCATGCATTTATCCACTATATCTTTGGATGTGTGTTGTTTCCTCCCAACCCAACCCTCGGTGTTGGTTGGTCCAACCAAGATGAAGAATAATAGTTGGGTGTAAGGACATATGCTAAGGCATGGAGTGCAACATTGGGATTATCCCACCCTTTGACCTCATGTTTATGAGTATTCAAGATCACATCTCTTTGCTCAACAATGTCTTTGAATTTGGCCTTGAATGCTATCTATTTGCTCATACACATCTGTAATCATCTTGTACGCATCCATTTATAATCTCCCTCCTTTAACTTAATAATGTCTTGCATCAAAAGGTTCAATGTGTGCTCCAAACAGCGAGCCCAATATATGCTAGGGTACATATCCTTAGTGATTGCTTTGTCTGTCTTACAATTAGCAACGTTATAACATTGACTTGGATGACAATGTATGACCCATTGTCTTGATTGGTTTTAACTTTTAATTAAAGGCTTTGTAATTTTAGTACGGTATCATCATGTTGTGAATAGTTATGGGATGAAAGGAAGACCACACCACTAGTAGGCACTCTAAGAGCATTTATCAATCACTTGACTTTAACATTTGTCTAATCATTTTTAAAACTGTCGCAGAGCAATATGGGTTTTGGCTCTTTTCTTGTCAAGTTTCATGGTTTTAGGTTTGTCATAGGTTTCATGGTTTTGGGGCATTGCTGATGACATGAACCATATCACACCAATAGGGTGTGAGTGAAGAACATTGAATGGTATGCCACATGCATAGAGAACTTGGAAGATTTTTGCATCCACATCATCCCTACAACCTTGGTCAAGGAAATTTGCTATTTCTCTTTGCCTTGAATGCATGGGAAACAATCCTCTAGCATTAGGGGATGGAGATTGTTATGCCACATTCTGCAGGCATACTATTTTAAAGACTTCATTTTGCTTTAGAGCACTTTGCATTCCAGAGAATTGAGATGCATCTTTGTTGCTCTTGGGTCACAATTTTTTGATGATGTGATGATGATGAGATATATGCCACGATTCTATTGCTATGCCATGCCATGATGATATATGATGTGATGTACTATATCTTGATGTCGCCACATTTGGTGTATCGATTATTTGATGAGTATAGTTAGTGTTATCACATATATTGTAGCTGGAGCTACCAGGATGCAGAGCATTTTTTGTTAGAGATATGAGCCAGTCCTTGTATGACGGTGGATACTCCTGCATACATGATGATCAGATGGGATCTATTTTCAGAGCTATTTAGAGCATTGATCCAATATCCCCTTGCTAGGACTGATCTAGCATGACCCCATTGAGATGATTTTGGCTTAGCCATGGTTCATTTGAGGAGTAGTAGAGCAGGGAACAATGTATTTCCTTTTCCCATGGTTCCAAAGATAGGTATATGGTTGAGCAGGTATACAGGTTGCATTTGGATGTATTGTAGTCTCTATTGATTATTTTAATACTTGTAACTTGGGATGATTAGCTGATAGTGGTACTATATTAGTTTGGATCAAGGTTACAAAAACGAACTGGTGGTCGAACCAGTTGACCCTGAAAACCGGACCCGGACTGGAACCAGACAAAAACCGGATCACAAAACTGGTCCACCAAAATACAAAAACGTCTTCAATTTTGAAAAATTATATATATATATCCATGTGCAACCATGTGAATCCAAACCATTATACACAAATTTGTAAAAAGTGCTCTTGGTATGTTGTGCCATACTGGGCATATTTCACTAGAACCTTCCCCACTCAACAGACTTTTAATTTAAAAAAAAAATTTAAAAAATACCCTGTTTAGTGTTGTTGTACAGTTATGTAAGGAACCGGTCAAAACCGGACCAAAACCGGTCGAATCGGTTAGTTTTACCGGTTCCGGTCCAGTTTTTGTAACACTGGTTTGAATCATAGAGGAAAAAATCGTCGATTTTTCGGCGATGTCCCGAAAAATCGCGATTTTTTCTGGCTGTCGATTTTTTCAAAAAATCGGACATCCCGAAAAATCGGCAAAAATCGGGAAAAATTGGAAAAAATCGGGAAAAATCGGCAAATAAGGGAAAAAATCAGTAAGCAAATTTTGACCCTATCGAAGTACAAAATTTGCATTTTTTAATGCTTGCCGCGATTTGTCAATTTTTGCCGATTTTTTCGCCGATGTTGCCGAGAAGATGTTTTTTGGACCCTCGCCCATATTTTGCCGATGCCGATTTTTTCCACTATGGTTTGAATAACTTGTTTTATGAGCAGTTAGACTATTTTTTATGTAAGGCCATTATGTATGCTCATTGTTATTTCCTACCTTGTGCGAACTTATCCTATCTTGCTGTGTTGGCACTATGTTTCTTATCTCCACCCATCCGCATCTTCCAGTTTGAGATTTACCCTGGACTTTGACTTTGACTTGTGAGATTGAAGACCTTTTCCCCCACTTGGATTTCTATGGTGACAGACCCCACATTGTCATATGTCTCGGCTTTGAGTTGTGCAACAAAACTTACTGAAGCCTTGATCCTTTTGGGCTAGGAGAACCTGCTGGTGTTGGGTCCTGAGCCTAGGTGAGTTGGGATTCTGAAGCCTTGACCTCTTTGGTTGGTTGCCCTCGATGTTTGGTCCTGATTGTGGATGATCCCCACTAGTTTCCTTAGTTGTGTCTGTTAAACTTGAAGCAAATTGTACTACCATCATTACATGCATTTATGTGATCCATTGCTATATATTATGAAATGCAAGCCCATGGTAAAATTGGAAATAAATTGTGCTTCTAAGCACATATGAGAGCGCTATGAAATAAAATGTGAAAGGCCTAAAAGCACATGTACAATCAATGCTCCATCTACTGTTGGCCAAAGTTAATATGAAATGTAATGATTATTTCCTCACAGAGCCTACGGGTTGGGATGTGATATGGAGTAAGGGACAACTAATTCTAAGTGTCCCCTAGAATCTCGACGTTACAGTTTCTTTTGTACTCAATGCAAGGGTCCTAGGAAAGATCCTCACAGAGCTTGAGTCAAGCTTGGATGTGAGTTATAGACATTTGTTAAAGTTGAAACTTGAATGGACACTCCTCAAATCAACTTATTCCATTTGTGAGACACTACCATTTCCTATTGTTCTATGTATTTCATAGGTACAAGTGGATTCCTATTTCCCTAGTCTAAAAGACCACTCTATCAAAGTCAACAAGTCTCTCCCTTCATCCTAAGCCTTGGTTTATTCACTTCACCCATCATAAGAAATTGTTAAGTCTATAAGCGAGCATATATAAGGGGCTTTGTAGAGGATTTAATGGGTTACTCTAACTCAAGTCACGTGTTTATTTATGTTAATATACCACTATTGCGCTATGAATGTTTTAAGTTTGGCTATTAACATAATCATGTGAGCTTCATTCATCCACGGTGCTTGCAGGGTCATTCAAATCATTGTTCATCCTTTATTTTGAGTAGTTTGACTTGGTCAACATAGTTATCGAGGCAATTTGATTACAGGGTTTGAGATTGTTTATTTATCCTTCAGATATGTCTAGTATACCATTTTCAGGCTCAGTTGGTGATTTATGGCCATTATACAGAGATATCGTGATTTATTATTTTATTATTATTGTCATATTTTCATTTTTTATTATTGGACATGGTTTTGATCTTCAAAATCATATTCAGATGGATATGTGGTATGAGTAGTCATTATTACTATTTTTGAGGTCTCTGATTCACCTGGTTCACTCAGATCATGTTTACGGGCAAAGGGAAAAGGGCATAATGACATTTCTATTCTACAATAGTGATTATTAGGTGTAATGCAACAAGTTGCACTTAGGGGATTTCCAGTGAGCCACCAAGGATTAGAACAAGTCAATTGTTCCTACTCAGTGGTCAGAATTCCAAGGCTTAATCAGGATCAAGTGTTGGTCCCTTTTTGTATTTTTTACATGTCTGTGGGGATATTGTAGTAAATGATTTAGCATGATGAAATTATGTAAAAGGTTTGGCTTTCTTAGGACTTAGTCATCAATACATTACTCTAGAGTGTTTTTTCCTTGGGAATTATATGTTGTTTTTTAATGACTTGTAATTTTTTGAGTTTTTCACCCGCTCCTCCAAAGCTAAAGTAAGTGTCTTGGTGGGTAAGCCTTAGGAGGTTATTAAAACCTAGGTGTCAATGTATATTACTATGCTAATAATTGTTTTTGAGTCATATGAACATGTACTAGGCATAGTGGAAAAAGTCGCCAATGTCCCGAAAAATCGTGATTTTTTCTGGTTGACGATTTTTCGGCCCAAAAAAATCATTGTTTTTTCAAAAAATTAGACATCGCGAAAAATCAGAAAAAATTGAGAAAAATCGGGAAAAATCAGCAAATAGGGGAAAAATCGGTAAGCAAATTTTGACCATATTGAAGTACAAAATTTGCATTTTTTAATGCTTGCTGCTGTTTGCCGATTTTTGTCGATTTTTTCGTTGATGTTGCTGAGAAGATGCTTTCTGGACCCTCACCGATTTTTTCCACTTTGGTACTAGGCCCCCCTAGGATTATTTTAAGTTTTGAAAAAGTTAAATTTTCCCGTAAACTTAGGCTATTTTTTATAGTTTAATTGGGAAAATAAAAAATGTAATAAAAGTTTGGTCTAGAGTCCGATTTGGGCATGGGGGGGGCTCATATTCTAACTTAGAGCACTCATTTTACCCCTAGAATCACTTTCCTAAGTTTTTAAGTGATTTATTTCTCACTTAATTAACCTTTTAGTTTGAAGGCCCAAAAAAGACCCAAAAATGGATAAAATGAAAAATTCGGCAACTCCTAAAATAAAAGAAATATGCCAAAATTGAATTTTTTGAGTTGGAGAAGCAAAGAGGAAACATTCTGAAGGTTTCTAAAATACGCAAGAGTGTTTTTCTCCTAAAAAAGAGGAATGCGATTTTGCTAAAAGCAGAGGGTGCTTTTTCCCCATGAAGAGGGCACAACTCCCAAGGAAACAAATAAAGTGGAATGAAAGCAAGTGTGTAAGAGTTCAACTATGGAAGTTAGGGAATTTTTGGCCTTTTCCAACCCGTTGCAACTCAGTCCAACTCAATCCAAGCTCATCAAGTGCGCCCCCACTTTTGGCTCTCTCATTTTTCTATTTAAGCGGGTGCTTGCTCTTCATTTTCTTGAAGCAAGGAACCTTCGTTCTTGTAATTTATTGTTGATCTATATTTTAAAAAAAGTTGAGACTTTGGAGGTCCGAACTGTGCAAAGGTTTCATGAATGCAAATGTCGTGCTAAATCGAGGTGATATTTCGTTGGTTATTGCTTTCCTTTCTTTCAAGTTTGTTGATCTATTTAGCTTAGAAGGTCATTGTTGGCCATAGAGCAAACATTTGTAGTTTTAAGTTGCTTGTATATGTTTTTATTATTAGAGATCTAGGAGTAGCAGATTGTTGTCGGCAATACTTTATTTTTCCCGAAGAAAAAAAGGTGATTGTATTAATAAAAAAAACTACATACAAAAAGGTATGTATTGTTCCTGCTTCTCGCAGATTTACATCTTGTTGTCACATCATTTCTGATGTAATTTACTTCTCTTTTGCATAGCAGCCTAAGAAAAGCCATGATTAGTCAAAAAGACTGTCATAAAGTTTGCCTTTGAAAAACTCCAATTTGAGGCAGAAACTGGAAAGAGCTGTTTTCCTTCCTTTGAGCGAACTGGAGACAGAAGGAGATGTTTCAAGTAGATCTTATGTTGAAAAAATTGCTACATTTTACTTAAAAAACCGTCCAAAAATATTTATGTAGCAAGGATTTAGTGAGGCAAATTAAGCAAAGGCCTGTGGAGGTACTCCTTGGCCTTTGTGTCCTTTATCTCTGTGACTTTCCAAGACCCCCATTGCAGGTTTAGTCTCGCCTTTGAAAGTTTGTCCGCATCCATGTTCCGTTCCCTGTAGACATGTTTGAATGAGATTAATTCAAAATTTGAAAGAGTCTTGTCAACCTCTTCATAGAGAGTGCCTAATGAAGAATTTCTGCATCTTTGAGTCTTATTTATCCAATTTATAACAATCGTAGAATCACCAAAAACTTGAAGCTTTTTGCAATTTCTTTCAATTGCAAAACAAAGGAGAAGTTTCAAGGTCATAAGTTCAGCATAGTTGTTTGTTCCGGATCCTAGCCCCATTGAGATTTGGAAGTGGTGATTTGGGTTCAGGAATAAAGTTTCTCCTCCCCCACATGTCAAGTTTTGAGAAGCACCATCAAAAAAGGCCCAAGGGATGTTTTTATCCAACTGTTCAGGAGTAATGATTCTTGGAGTGGGGTTGTTCTTTGTTTGAGGAAAGTAAGATAGGATATCCAGACCCTTCCTTGCTACTTCTTCTGGAGAGCTGGCTTTTTCGAGGAAAATGACCCTGTTTCAGGCCAGGCATATTCCACAGATGTGGATGAGCGGAAGGGCTTTGAGCTGAATAGTTTGGGGGGAGGAGGACCAGTCGTTCCATGCCTCTTCCACTGTGTTGCCTTCCCAGTTGAAATTGGAGGAGGTGAGGGATTTAGAGTGATCCCATACCTGTTTGGAGAAAGTATAGCTTAGGAAAAGATGGTTTGTGTTCTCCTCATTATCTTTGCATAAGCTGCACCAACCAGGGCTTGCTATCTGTCTTTTCTGTAGATGATCCCATGTAGGGATTTTCTTTGCAAGTGTGCACCAAGTGAAATTTTTTGCCTTTAGAGGGCATTTAAGCTTCCATATACCTTTCTGCCACCATTTCTGATTTTCCTGAAAGTGTTGTAAACATAGTTGTTGATATCCGAGCTTTGGGGTGTATTTCCCATGTTGTGCCTTTTCCCATATCAACTCATCTACTCTATCGGATATCCAGATGTGAGATGATTGCAGAGCTAGGGTGTACTGATCCCATTGCCTAGCCCATTGGTCTGGAAGCTCTAGATCCTGACTCTTCTTCCAGCCTTGATGCCAAATGTTGGTTGAGAGAGGATTTGCTATTTGATTCAAGCGAAAACACCCCTTCTGATGGATTAGTTGAATTAATTGCTGAGGTAGTATGTGGTTCTGAGAGCAGCTTGGCCATGGGTCCGCTCCTATTCTTACTTTTGTGCCATCCCCTACCCTCCATACCAGTCCTTCTTAGATGAGTGGAAAGGCTTTGCATAAGGCTTTCTAGATGATTGATCCATTTGGAGGTTTTGTAATTCTCATATCCCTGTTCCAATCCAGAATGGGAGGTAGTAAAATGTATTTGTGGATGATGACTTCTGTCCATAAGCTCTGAGTTGAGATGAGTCTCCAACCTATTTTTGCTGCCAAGTCTTTTGCAAAGAAAAAAGTGTTTTTGATGCCCCAGCCTCCCATTGATTTTGGTCTTGCAATTTGGTCCCATTTTACCTAGGGGAGAACCTTTTGATCTTTTTTCCCTGACCATAGAAAAGTGGTGCAGATTCTTCTTGATTTGTTCAGAATTGACTTAGGAATCCATGCCAATGCCATCTAGTAGACTGGAATTGCTTCTAATACTGATTTTATTAGTACTAGCCTGCTAGCTCTTGAGAGTCATCTATTGCACCAGTTGTTGATTCTGGATTCCAATTTTGCAAGCAGCCAATTCCAATCCTCTTTTTTATAGCAATTTGGTTTGAGTATGAATCCCAGATATTTAATTCCCGTGTCCAAGGAGAACTATTGATAAGGGATTAACTCATGAAAGGATCTCTAGACTGTAGTCAGTAATACTTATGCTCTCTTAATTTCTTTTAGTAAAACATATTGGATTTTGATCTCACTTGTTTTAAGGATTTGTAGCTTGCAGATCATCTCAAGCATAGTTTTAAAACTCAGACTCCGACTCGGAATCGGCCGAGGGTCAACTCAGACTCGGACTCGGACTCGGCAATGGCTCGACAATGTTTCGGCCGGTTTGATTTTAATGACTCGATTTACTAAAAAACACAAAATATTAAATTATAGTGATTTACATTAAATTATATATAAATTTTAAGTAATTTACAGTATGTAAATTTCTTGAAAATGATTAATTTACAGTAATTTACAATACTGTAAATTGCATGTAATTTACAGTATGTAAATTACTTGAAAATGATTAATTTACAATAATTTACAATACTGTAAATTACATGACTGTAAATCACTTATAATTTAAAAAAATAACATACCTGAGACTTGGGGATATCAAAATCGGAATTGTGCACTTATTAATTTTTTTTTTCACATCTAATTAATCAACTCATTTTAATCCGGAACATCACAATGTGGAACATTACAAAAATCCAGCGCAACGAATTTGAGAAATAGTGGGCAAATTCTTGAGGGAAAGAGAGAACAACTAGAAAGTGACCGGGGGTCTCGTTAGGCTACATCTTTGTGGGTGTAGTGTTGAGCACCCCCTGCAACTCCATCTAGCTCACATTTTTCCGTGCAGAACCAATTTTCCCAAAATCTAGACATATTCCCAGTACCATTTGGTATATCGGGAACCCCTTTCCCTTTAATTACTCATCATTTTAATAATTAAAATTGACCAAGTACACAACAAAATATTTTCCCTTTTTCACCAGCATTCATTGTTTTGTGACTCCATATTGGCACTGGTTTAATTCATGCATTTTTTATTTTGCTTACAGTCACATTGTGATTATTGATATATCTTGTTATGTTGTTGAATTAAGTGTAAATTTTCCTTTAATATTCAACTAGTGCTAAACAGTGCATGCAAAATATCAACTGATAATCACACATGAATATCTTTTACAGTATGCAGCGGAATATAAAACTGAGAAATAACTCACAACATCACATCACAATATTGACACTATTATTTTGGGTATGGAAACCCTCGGAAAAACGCAAGATGGGAAAACCGGTGGAGCAGTCAGATATAGATTTTATTATGAAAAAATATGGAACTTTTACAATCACTACAAATTCACCCAAACCTAGCGAATGCAGTACTTGATAGAATCACTGGGCAAATCCCAACTAAACCTCAACACCCTCTTGTGTGAGTGTACGACCCAGCTGTACGAAGCTCGATGATCTTGCTGCTCGCTCCTCCGTCTTCTCAGCTAAATCCTTTGTCTGACTTTCTCTCCCTGTCTGTATCCTGTCTTTGTCGGAATACAAGTGTGTGTTCTCTCCACCAATTGATCTCTCTTTTATAACTTTAGGTGAAGCGAAAACCCTAATTTCACTTTCACTTTAACTAGTGGTAAAGCAAAAACCCTAATTTCATTTTCACTTTAATTAGTGGTTCACTAAAGTTAATTTAGATCACTTTAATTTATTTTCAAAAGTAAACTTAGGAAAAGTAAATTAAATACAACTGGTTTCCTAATTTAAGTCTACTGCATGCAGGAAGACCTTCCTTGTTGCTACTAGTTTAACACTCCCTCTCAATGAGGAAGGGATTCGGTAGCAACCCCAACTTATCCCTGAACTTCACAAAACTTTGTCTGCAAAGTGCCTTGGTGAAAATGTTCGCCACCTGCGCATCTGTCTGTCTGTACTCCAATTGAATGGTTCCCCTCTGAACACAATCTCTCAAGAAGTGGCATCAGATGTCTATGTGTTTGCTCCGGTCATGCAACAATGGATTCTCAGATAACCTGATGCCACTCTGATTGTCACAGTGAACTACTGTAGCCTCTAACTCACACTCGAACAATCTTGCAAGTAACTTCCTCAACCACATACCCTCACAAGCAGCCATGCTGGTTGTCATGTACTCAGCCTTTGTCGAGCTCAATGCATCTGACTTTTGCTTCCTGCTGAACCAAGAGACAACCCCTTATCCAATGCTGAAACAACAACCTGAAGTACTCTTCCAAGTCTCTACACATCCTGCCCCAGTCAACATCTGTGAAACTGTACACCCCCCTGGAAGGTCATAAATTAATCCATACTCAACTCTACCTTTGATGTAGCGGAGTATGTGCTTCGCAGTCGTCTAATGCATTTTTCGAGGGTCCACCATGAACTGACTCAAAGAGTTGACTGCAAAGCAGATGTCTGGTCGAGTGTTGACCAGATACATAAGCGATCCGATAAGATGACGATACAAGGTAGGATCAAATCCGTCTGATCCTGATGCATCAATCTTCCTCTAGTTGGAAACTAGAGGTATGGCCATAGGCTTGCAGTCCTCCATCATGAATCTCTTCAGGATCTCTACTGCATACTTCCCCTGTCCGATGAAGAAGCATCCATCTCTCTGCCAAACCTCCAAGCCCAAAAAGTAATGCGTCAACCCAAGGTCTTTTATCTCAAACTCTACTGCAAGGTTGGACTTATAGTCTCCAATTAGCCTCTCATCTCTTGTCAAAAAGAGATCATCCACATATGAGACCAGTATGAGAGGCACCTCACCTGTCAAGAAGTACAGGTTGTGGTCAGCCTCACTCCGCTGAAATCCCATCTCCCGTAGATAGCTGTCAATTCTCAAGTACCATGCTCGAGGTGCCTGCTTGAGCCTGTAAAGAGCTCGATGCAGTCTGCATACATGCATCTCCCTGTTCTCCACATCAAACCCCTCTGGCTACTCAATATACACCTCCTCCTCTATCACTCCGTTGAGGAAGGCAATCTTGACGTCCATCTGATGGACACACCAACCCATCTCAGCTGCTAGTGAGATAATGGTCCGAATGGAAGAATACCTGGAAACAAGGGCGAAGGTCTCCTCATAATCAATACCCTCCTTCTGTGAAAACCCCTTTGCCATGAAGCGCGCCTTGTACTTCTCCACGCTTCTGTCTGCTGCATGCTTCAGCTTGTAGATCCATCTGGATCCCACCACCTTTTTCCCTTGTGGCCTCGACACAACCTCCCATACTTGATTTTTCAATGGAGTCATACTCCTCAACCATAACTTCCTGCCACACATCATGTTGTGTAGCCTCCTCGAAGTTGGAAGTTTCAGAGTTAATCAACTCTGTCATCAATGCCATATAACTAAGCTTCTCTGGTGGTACACTCCGTCTAAAAGATGTCTGTGGAGGATCTACCTGCCTGGAATCTTGCACTGTGGATCTAAACCACTTAGGCCTTGGCCTAGTGTCAACCTGCTGCGGCTGCTAGATATTCGTCTCCTGTTGCAGCTCATCCTTCAAGTCATTGACTGAATTATCCTGTCTACCTGACTCCCTCTGACCACTAGAACCTATGCTCTGTGTCTGTACATGTACCTGTACATCTTGCTCCTCCAACTTGACTCCCAACTCTTGTGTTGGCTATTGCTTTGCTGGTAAGTCCAAAGATCTCCGCAAGGCCCTGTCCTCATCGAAATGGACATCCCTGCTCACAATTATCCTCCTGCGACCTGGAGTGTAAACTCTATATGCCTTCGAAATCTCGCTATACCCAACAAGTAACCCCTTCTCTTCAGAAGGGTCCAGCTTCTTCTTATTGTCAGCATGAACATGACAATAGCAGACACTGCCAAATATGCGATTGTGACTCACATCTGGCCTGGTGCCTGTGAAGACCTCCTCCGGTGTCTTCCTCCCCAAGAATGTGTGGGGACACCTGTTCTGAAGGTATACTGCAGTCTTGTATGCCTCGACCCAAAGGAATAGTGGTAATCCCTGATCAAATAGCATGGCCTTGGTTGCTCCAACCATAGTCTCGTTCTTCCGCTCTGCAACTCCATTCTGCTGTGGGGTATGGGGCACAGTGTGCTCCTTCTTGATTCCCTCAGCTGAACAGTACTCCATGAGCTCATTAGAAGTGTACTCACCCCCGTTGTCTATCCTCAATGCCAGAATCTTCTTTCTTGTTTGGTTCTCCACAAGAGTCTTGAACTCTTTGAACCTCTCAAAGACCTTTGACTTCGCCGGCCTTCAGGAGATAGATCCAGGTTTTCTTGGAATAGTCATCAATGAAGGTTACGCAGTAACTGTCACCACTGAATGAATGGACACTCATAGGTCCGCATACATTTGAATGCTCTGAAATCAATCTTCTTCCAGGCTATCAGATTTGTCGGATCTGTGGGTGCAACTTTTGTGGAGTCAATGTGCTCCTCAGCATCACTGACGTCCAATATCCTTGTGATCCTCTCTTTCCACATAGGAAAGTTTTGAGCACCTTGTAGTCTATCCTCAACTCTCAACTGCATGGCCATAGTGAAGTGTACCTGTCAAACGCTAGATCTGGAAGTCTAGGTTTGTGTCTTCCTATAGATCTGCCCTTGATCTATCACTACTGCTGCAAATCTCTCAGCTTTAGCTCACCAGAGCTCTGATACCATGTAAATTTTCCTTTAATATTCAACTAGGGCTAAACAGTGCATGCAAAATATCAACTGTTAACCACACATGAATATCTTTTACAGTATGCAGTGGAATATAAAACTGAGAAATAACTCACAACGTCACATCACAATATTGACACTATTATTTTGGGTATGGAAACCCTCGAAAAAACCCAAGTTGGGAAAACCAGTGCAGCAGTGAGATATAGATTTTATTATGAAAAAATATGGAACTTTTACAATCACTCCAAATTCACCCAAACCTGGCGAATGTAGTACTCGACAGAATCACTGGGCAAATCCCAGCTAAACCTCAACACCCTCCTATGTGATTGTACGACCCAACTGTACAAAGCTCGATGATCCTGCTACTCGCTCCTTCGTCTTCTCAGCTAAATCCTCTGTTTGACTTCCTCTCCTTGTCTATATCCTGTCTCTGTCGAAATACAAGTGTGTGTGTCCTCTCCACCAATTGATCTCTCTTTTATAACTTTAGGTAAAGCAAAAACCGTAATTTCACTTTCACTTTAACTAGTGGAAAAGTAAATTAAATACAAGTGCTTTCCTAATTTATGTCTTTTGCATGCAAGAACACATGCATGCAGGAAGACCTTCCTTGTTGCTACTAGTTTAACATTAAGTGCTATTTTTTTTTGCAAAGTGTCTTGTCAATAGTTTATTCATTTCTAATTTCTAAAACAACCCTATCCTTAAAACAATTAAAACATTTAAGAGCCTTAGAAACTCTTTTGTAGGGATTATCCCCCTTGGATTCGTTGGGAATTGAGCCTAAATGGAGGATTTAGGATCAGGTGACAGTACCTGACTCGACACTTGGTCCCAAGGACGCATTGAGCAGTTTAAATATTTCTACTGCGTTTTCCCCTAGGTGCGTAAGAGGTGGCAGCATTAGGCATTTTATTCATTAAAGAATGACAATGGCTACACTGGGAAAATCGATTTGGGTAATGTTGGTTAGGAATTGACTTGGGGATGACTTAGCATGATGAGATGAGGTCTTCTACATATGTTTCATGCTTCATACCTTTAAGCGAAGCAAATTTCATGTTTTATCTTGGTCTTAGGGGGAGGTCTCCTAGAGAGGGCACACTTGTCCTTGGTCTTTGATGTATTACCATGTTATATCTTATGTTATTATTTTTTAAGGGAACCTAGGGTGATTTATGCCCCTAAGGCATCCCGTTTCCATCTATTCATCATTGTTATATCATGTTAATGTATATTTTTCCTTTCTTAAGGTGTCATTGGGCAATAGTGCGCCCCCGTAGATTTGGTCATCTTGATCCATGTAATGTAAAAACAAAAGATCTCCACCGTTGATGATGTTTTAATCTCAACCGTTGGATTGATTTGGTTAGAATGTGGACACACTCTCAATCTATTTAAGAGTGATGATCCCCTCATTGTATCCCATCAGGAATTTTGGCTCTTGGCTTTTGGAATAGAGAAATATCTTTTAGAATAATCTTGTGTCCTCTTTGTGATAGATTGTTCTCCTGCTTTATTGCAAAAGTATTTCCGGAGGTGTTCTAGTTAATTTGTAATCATTCGAAACATATTTTTTGTGAAGGCCGTGTTAGTTTGCTGGAGGGCGTCCTCTCTGTGGGTGTTTTTGAAGATCCATCGCTCTCCATTTGGAGATGTTGGCAATCATGGGGTTTTCTAATGTGTCTTTGATCATTGGTTATGCTTGTTGATTCATCTTGCATTCATAGATTTTCTTTCCCGTGGATTAATTCTAACATCTTGTAGGTGGTTCTTGTGGAGGAGGGGCGCATTGGCTCAACTTGGGAAAAATCGATTTGGCTTGGAACTTCGTCAAATTCACTCGAAATTGCATGAAATTGGGGTAAAGTGTCATTGCTCTTGGCATCTACAAGATTTTTAGGTATTTTTGTTAGTATTTCTCTAGTTTAAATTTTCAATCCACCCTACATACATATAATTAAAATCCTAACTAAAACCTTCAGAAAATTCTTTGGGTCATTTTATTGGGATTTTTGGTGAAACCATTTTGGGTTATTTTACCTTCCCTTAGAGCTAAGAGAGTTTTCCAAGACGTCATCATTAGGGACTCCATTTTCCCTACATTTGAGGCACTGAGCTTTAGGTAATTTGCCCTCCTAGGGTTTCTTGGCTTGTGCACTTAGATATTGTTAAATTTATCTCCAAGCCATCATAATCAACTGTTAGCTTACTTTAATTGCCTCTCAATTCATCACTCTGGGCACACTCTCATTCCCTATCAACCTCCCAAGGGTGGTGGTATTGATCATTTTTACTAGCACTTAAAACCTAGATCCATATAATAATTATATAGTCATTGAATCTAATCACTTTGGGCTACATTTCAACCGTTTAAACCTTAATAACCCAAAATATTCTCATTAGTGGCTATTAACCTAAGATCTAGGGTATCATCAACTAATCACCTTATGTACTCTATTTCCTTAGTTTGATTTGGTGTTTAGCCTTAATCAGGGTCTCCCCCTTTCTCACTTGGTTTATCAATGGCATAAAGTGAAGGGTGTTTTGACTGGTGTGACAAACCATATCTAGGGCTTAGGATACTCATAGTTCACCTCTTTAGTTGCCCTTACCTTTTGTGGGGCAACTACAAGCTGTGTGATAACAGTTAGTAGTATCACTTTTACAAGTTTGATTTACTTATATACCATTGAACCTAGATGATTCTTAGTATTTTGCAAGGACTTTTACCCTCTTCTTTGGTCCACCTTATGGCCATTCACCCATCATCCATTCCACTTCATGCTTTGGTTTGCATTGTTTGATTAAAGATTGACGAGTTGACTCTTGACCTTCCCTTTGTGATCCCTTCACCATGAAGGCTTCCCATTTACCCTTTGTGTCCCGGGCATGTTTGTAGAAGGTTTGCTTGTAAATCCTTGTGCCTAACTATCATCAAGGGTGTAAAATTGTCATGGAGCAATGCTCCTCCCTAGACCTGAAGCAAGAAAGTAATTTTGCCCCTTATATGCCTTAAAAAGGGCAGAAGAAAGTTCACAGTCCAAAACTCCTTGTAGCTGCTAAGTCAAAGAAAATGAAGACCAAGTCATAGAAAAGAAAGTCAAGCAAAGAAGAAAAGATGTCTAAAGTTGCAAATGAGCCTTCAAATAAATAAAAGGCAAGGTCTCCAAAAGAAAGAAGCATAAGTACAAAAAATTCCAAGAAATAAAAGACAAGTCCTAGAGGGAGCTAAGAAAGCAAAAAGTAAAAGGGGGAAGTTTGATTGCCAAGGTTAACGGGGTAGTACCTCATTACCCATCACCCATTTGTTAAACACTTCCCTATTGTTTTCTCTATTGGTGAAGATCACAGAGATTTCCCTTGGCCTACATCTTGAGTCAACTAGTCACATTTGACCAAAGTCCACTTGTCCAAACTTGGTCTATTTAATTTATAATCCATCACTAGGAAGAAAATTGTTCTTGCAAATGCTTTAGATATTGTCGTGGTACTGGTTAGTTTGTAAATCATTTACTTCAGAAACCTGTTTGAAGACCTTTGTGGTCTTGGTGTTGCCGCCTAATTCACACTTTAAGACACAGGAAAGTCACAACCTGCTATGTGTGTCCTTGGGGGCAAGCGAGAGCTGGGGACCACTGTCACCACAGTCCACAACTCCTCCGTTTAGGCAAGATCCCAACAGAGCCAAGGGGGGAAGTCCCTACGGAAAAACTAAGTTTCAGATTTATTAATTAATTACAAATTAATTAAAGGGATCTTTTATTAAGATTGAGGCTAAGGTTTTGAGAGATGACAGTCAAACCAATGCAAGATGCAATATTTAAATGACAGTCAATCCTTTTATTTATAACCAGTGCCTAAAGAATGGAGTCAGAGAATGCACTTTCAATGGATGCAGTCTAAGTTAATTATCCCACAGGTTAAGTTGTCTGACAAATGAGATGAATAAACAAATAAATGATACGATAATGAATCAAGATATCTAAGCAATGTACAGATGATCTAAATTTATCAGTATAATCGAATGAATAAGTAAAATAGTTACAATTTAGACAAATATGAACCAGATTTACGAGTTATAGACAAGAGATAGCAGAAGAAAAATGCTTTAAATGAAATTTATCCAACCAACAGTAAATGAAAAATGGAAAGACTTTAAGTTGAATTACTTGAAGCAGTTAAACAAATGTTAAGCATTCACCACATAAACAATTGCAGAACTGAAAGTAAATGAAACTGAAAAGTAACTGAGACTGAAAGTAAAGTGTTGGAGTGCAATGCTGGAGTGGAAGTGCGCTAAAATGAAAAAATGTTATAGAACCAGTTTTGCAATGTCTCTTGGTTTATTTTAGGTAGATTTTATTAAGGTTTTTCCTCTTGAAATTTAGTTTTCGAGCTGGTGATGTGACTACCCCAATCCAGTATTTCTCAAGTCAAAGAGGGAATGCTGTTGCGCTCAACAAAGTGGGAGCAAAGCCCACCCGTAGCTCATAGGTCAAACCCCAATGCCCTAGTGCTCAACAAGGGGGACGTAGAACGCCTAGAGACCCCCCACGGTCTTCTACCCCAAGTCGCCTCCGAGGGCACTGTTTTTAATCAACAGGAAAAACAGCTAGATGGATGCCTATTAAACTAAAACTCCTCTATCCCCTATTGTATCTCGCGAGTACCCCGAAGGGTGATAACCGAGTAGAGGAACAAGGGGTAGTGAAGTTGTTGTTGGTAAATTTTAAGGGTAAATTTTAATCTTGGTGATTAGCATGCAAGGTTAATTTTAAATTATCAACAAGATCAACCAAGCGGTATCTCTTATG